>JBAMJV010000428.1:0-134127 GCA_037951105.1 Echinarachnius parma
AAGCACGGGACAGGTTTCCGTTTTTCAAATTTCCATTTCGTTCAAAAGATATTTACGATTGAAGTGTTCAGATATGAAATTGTCTACGGGATAATTCCATGCCGTGTACAAAGTAAGTACAGTGAGTAGGTGAATATCACTTTGCATTTTTGCTCATAGCTCAGCCAGAAGACATAAATTTTCACACATTACTTTGTGGACATATTAGATCACTCTAATTAAATATACATTTTATTAATCACTCATCACTTTTTGCACTTGCCATCAAAGTAACTGTATGATTTAAAACATACGTTGTTTACAAAAATTGTATTCAAATTAACGTAAGGAACTGATACAACATGATTAACTACAACACAATTAAAAGTGAGTATCATAAAGACAGATTAAATGGATGAATGTTTGTAATGGTTCAGCTCTGTATTCTGTGCCAATATGTAAACAAATAAATGTAATATTAAAATGTATTTGCGTTATCAACTATACAAAGTAACAATAGAATTACGTACATTGTCAAGCCGCAATAATTGTTCGAGCTGAGTATTTGAAGTCATAACTCTTTTAAAATGTGCAGTCAGTAGTATTATTATTATTAATGCCATTATTATTATTATTATTATTATTATCATTACTGTTATTATTACTATTATGAGTAGTAGTAGTAATATTATTATTATTAATTATTGTTATATCTATTATTACTGTTATTATAGTTAGTGATTTTACATAATGGGGTTTCTTCTATCATGTGATGAATCATTAAAAAGACGAAATATTATTTGTTTTCAATAATATGTTTTCATCGTTCTAAAATAAAGGTAAGAGGAGTTCTGGTAAGTGTTATGATTTCAAAGCATCCTTCAAAAGCTCAATAAAGAAAAATGTATGGTATTAAATATATATATCATTATTAGAAGTACTAGTAGTAGTAATATTAGTAGTAGTAGTAGTAGTAGTAGTAGTAGTAGTAGTAGTAGTAGTAGTAGTAGTAGTAGTAGTAGTAGAAGTAGTAGTAGTAGTAGTAGTAGTAGTAGTTAGTAGTAGTAGTAGTAGTAGTAGTAGAAGTAGTAGTAGTAGTAGTAGTAGTACTACTACTACTACTACTATACTAACACTACTACTGCTACTACTACTACTACTACTACTACTACTACTACTACTACTACTACTACTACTACTACTACTACTAGTCTACTACTGCTATCAGTGCTATAATACTAATACAGACGCTACAACTACTGTACCTGATGACCAAGGGTAATAATAACGCGCTTAGAAACATTGTATTAAGCGCTATAAAAATGTAATATTTAATTTTATTATTATTATTAACATTTTACATATAAATACATTGTTGAAAGGATGCTTTTGAACATTTTATATGGAAAATACGCTATATAAATGCATTATTATTATTACTAATTATTATATATATACTTATATGTGATCCGGATACGTTCATGTAATTGGATACATTTCATTACCCGTTTATTTTAAATGATTTTCCAGCCACTCAGATTTCGAGGAAACTAAAACACGGTATTATGACGTAGCATGAGCGTATGAGCCTCTTTTTTCTTTTTTTTGTTGGGGGGAGGGGGGGGGGGGGGGGGGGGGGGTCTAACGTTACCGGCATTTTATTCCACTTACTATACATTGAGATTTTCCCAATTTAATACGCCTACCTCGAATGAGGTGAAGAGCAAAAAGTAGACTTTATCAAAACTTCCTATAACTTCTTGGTGACTCAATTCAGAAATACTATACTTGAAAGAAGGCCCCTTCAAACACCTCAGTTTTCTTGTTCCTATTATTTGTCACATAGTTCCAACCTCATTTCAGACCTTGGTACCTAAACAAGGTACTTATGGTGTGCTTCGTCGAAAACAACTATTTGAATATCATAGACACAAATGCTTGAGTAATATTTGTTTGGACAATATGCTCTCGCCTGAATGTTATTTTCTCATACCCTATTTTTCGGCCTGAAAATGCGGCATCTATATATATGTTGTCCGAGTTTGTCGTGATAATAATTGCCCGAAGTGTCCTGCCCGAATATCACCTTTGAGAAGTGCCGGAGGGCTGCATCAACCTAACAACCCCTCCGCCCCCACAATGCACCTCGTACGCTAAAGCCCGGCGCAGACAGAGCCGACTCGACCCGATCCGACTGGTTTTTAGTCAGGCTATATTCTGTTTCGCTCAGTCGGAGCCGATCCAATATGTTGAATCGGCCTCGAATGACCTCCGACTGGCACTTGACTGGAAAAACCGGAGTCCTGAGGCACCGCATACTGAGTTAATCAGGCTGAAAACCAGTCGGATCGGGTCGAGTCGGCTCTGTCTGCGCCGGGCATAAGAAAGAAAACATCCGGGATTATAGCTCTATTTAGCATTATCATGTTTACGCCAATAAAACATTCAGAATGCGAACTTTGGTTTGTAATAACATGATTTATTTACCAGTGTTGTCATGGTTGAAGGCGAGTCCACCATTCCCCAAACCGTGGCCACCATTAGACATGTTAGACATCATCTTCCCGTTCGTTTTACATTCAGCCTCGACTCCGAGTCCGTGTCCGGGTCGCGTCTTTTTTTCCCGTAACGTTATTGCGTCGCTTTTCCTCAAAAACTCGTAAAAGCGCGCTGGTAAGCCAAGACTAGCCCCCGCTGCTATTATGCATCAAAATCTGCGGCTCTGCGACATCGTACTAGATAAGACAAGTCCAAGGGCAAGGGTGACCATTATTTAATTAGTGTCCGATCTCGATGCGGACAACGACCACGACAATGAGACTAGGAACATTATGATTCATCTAGGCATATAACTATCACACTCACAGTCATCATGGTGTGTGAAGCCACGATTTTATTGAGAAAATAGCTAGGCTTGCGTACGGTGTAAATCAACACCGCGAGCTAGTCTTGGCTTTCCAGCGCGCTTTCACGAGTTGCGACGCATTAGGTTACGGAAAAAAAAGACGCGTCCGGGTCCGCGGAAAAATGGTAGTGGTCTCGATCAGTTACAAGACTGATTTGTATGCTTCTATTTAATGCATAATTAAACACTACACTTTTTCGACTAACAGCTGCGTAACTGAACTAAGGAAAAACGTGAGTGTTTAAAGCACGTATAGGATAGTTCAGATCCTTAATTGATCGTCGGATGATCGGATCGTGTAATAGTGTGCGACGGGACTCGGAGTATTTAATGATAGCGCTTCTAGATGACTGGGCACTACCGATGTCTTTGGGCAGAATGGCGTAGGTTCTATTGCGTTACACGACTTGTATACAATACGGTATTGTTATGATAACTGTAATAATATATATCAATGTAGGACACCATGGACACGGCAGCTCGGAACACTCGGATGATCAATGCCGACATCACGGAAGGGGCCGGCCGACGTCGTGGATCACCAACTACATCTCGGCCGACAACAGCATCAACGGCAGCACCATCTGTCGTATGGGGTACCTGATGCCTGACGGGGCTAACTTGTACCAGGGGATGCTGGCCGCTAGTCAGCAACATGGAAACGACTTCACGTAAGTCAAGTGGCAGTGGCCTCAGGAGGATGCATATTTAGTTACTCTAATGACAAATAGCAGTATTGAGAAATGCCCCACACATACAAAATGAAATGTGCGCTTGTATCACCGACCATGTAAAATAATATATTTGTTTTACTAATATAAAATTATGACAATTGGGCCAAGAAACCGCCTATTAATTAAAATATTTGCAACTTAATCCCACCGCACACATAGCCGACTTGATCAAATCCGACTTGCCTTCAGTCAGGCTATAGTCGGTTTCGCTTCGTCGTAGCCGATTCAACATGTTAAATTGGCCTCGGATAATCTCCGACTGGCTCTTGACCGGCAAAACAGGAGTCCTGAGGCAACGTATACTGAGCTGAACCGACTGAGAACATTCGGATCGGGACGAGTCGGCTCTGTGTGCCGAGGGCTTAAGACTATAACCGTAGCGCTTGATCGATATCGCAGACGGTTTTACTCACCCAATAGCCTAGATGTACGGAACAGGTAGTTCCAATTCCCTTTTCGTTAAATAGATATTAACCCCATATTAACTATTGGTAGTGTTCGGATGTTTAATTATCCACTGGATAGTCATAACCGTGTACAAAGTAAGCGCAATGATTTAGGGAAACTGCACATTTTACCCACCATTCAATACTTTCTGCACATGCCAACAAAGTTACTAGATCGATTTAAAGTCGCGGGTGAATGGCTTTTCTTTATTCACAATATCACTGATATGAAATGTAATTTTCGTAACCATATATTTAGATTTGTGAACAAATATGATAATACAAAATCACAAAATTAGCTTTAGAAGCCCCCTCTTTTTAAAGGTACAGTTGAGTTTTGGTATAGAGGGCGCTGTACGAAATAATTTGTTGTGAGGTTATAAAAACTGAGTGTCAAATTTGAAAGAGCATACAATTGTGATGACAGAATAAACTTTATTTGATCAAAATCGGTTCAGAAACAGCTGAAATATCAAAAATAAATTCGATCGGAATAAACCTTTTATTATTCGACGATTAAAGAAAAAGAAATGCTTTTATTAAAAATGCTTGAAACCAATGAGTTTTTAGAAAGCGCCCTGTTGAGTTTTAACGGCTCTTTTTGAATGAAAACAGGCTTTTTACTTAGTCGTTCGTAATTTGTTATACCTTTCGAACAAACTATTAGTTTGTAATGTACTGGTGCAGGTTTTGGTTTCTTAAATTCAGTTTGACCAAAACTGTAATCTCCATACCAAACCCTTCAACTAGAACCTTACTATACCTTTGACGATGTGCACCTTTTTGTTATTATTAAATTCAAATTTATTCAACACTCTTCATAACAAAATAAAGAAATAATCATTGCGCCATACATAATTATACAATCAAAATATAATTAATCTGAAGCGCGTACAAAAAATACAAATTTTATATAATTATAATAATATGAAATAGTTATAGTAATAAAATACCATATATATACTCAAGTGTTCTAGTGACAGAAAGAGGAGTGAAATTGAGAATAATATTACCCTTTTGCCTATCTATTATACAGTTTCGAGTCGATAGTGTTCGCGGGATTGGGCCACTTCATAACGACTGTCAATGGAGTTAAGGCTGCCCCGAGTTACTTCTGGGCGCTCTACGATGCGAATGGAGTTGCTACGTCTTATGGTAAATACTTCCGAATACCTACGCGAGGACAATTTCACAATACACACTAAGAAATAAGGGTACAAATTTGCACCCTAAAGTTGCTACAATAGCAGCTGCTGCAGCACCATTTAGGGGGCAATTTTGCACCCACTTTAGGGGATGGCGGGTGCAATACCGTCCTATGCGCACCCCATATGAAGCAGACCCCATGCACTTTGGATGTTTGGAGAAACTTTATTATTTAGTGTGTAGGAAATTATACATCACTATACATGCACTGAGACATCGATTGCTAAAACTCGTTATGTCAATTGTGTTTTATCATCAAAACAGTGCTGTAGTTTCTATCCTAAAAAGTGGGCTTTTAACATGTTCAAACTGCCATTTAACTTGGATCTTCAATGCGCATGCGCATGGGAATTGAATACGCATTGAGGTATAATATCATATCATTTTGTAATTTTCCTCGCGAATATCTATTGTAAAGTGTATGTCCAGCCTGTAGATATATCATTATCATTTAGAAGAAGAAAAAACATCAGTGAATCTTTGGGCAATATCGTTCGAGAAAAAAAAATGTTATTGCCGGTTGACTGCACGAAAGCTGCTTCTATTTTCGCCGCCAATGTTGACGTCATTCGCGAGCCAGTATACCGTCATATTATACGTGAAATTTTACACAAATTTAAAGAAAATAAATTTCTCAATCATTTAATGAAATAAACAGTGGGTAAATATAAGTGTAGTCTTTGGATTTACATATCATAATTATAATGTGAAATCATGTTAGAAAATGGACATGATTGTGTTTTACGGACAAAATTCGAGTCAGCGTTACATATCGAATCTGCAAGCTTGTTCCATTTAATTCAATTCAATTTCAATTTCAATTTCATTTTATTTGGTCCAAAATCGGAAATTCTTTGTGTAAACATGCATTGACATACCATTCTTAATTAGAACATTTATTAAAATACAATACAATAAAATAATGTTCTAATTAAGAATTTAATGTCAATGCATATATTTTACACACACACAAATACATGTCTACCTCCATGATAAAGTCAAGCGACCTACCCGTCGGACAAGTCTTAGCAACTTGTGGAAATCGACAAAATAGGCTGGTAGCTTGAATATATTTAGTATGTAACATTATGCCGGGGATAATGTGGCATAAACCAGTCTTTTGCTGGTTTTATCAACAATACTTGTACTAAAACACCGCGCAGCATTATAATTCCCCCCTTTTCATTATCATTCTACACATTTCAATTCTGACATTTTAGGAGCGGATTCCTTGTTCCCATCCAATTACGATTCGTTCATCTGGAATTACCGATACTACAACAGTTCAGACCATAGCATCCCGGACTATACAGGTTAGTTATGTCAATCGGAGGTACCATCATTTTCAAAAGTTTAAGACCACCCTTCCAAAATGCAATAACTCAAAGAAAAAACAAAGTTAAACATATTTATTTTTCAGACATACTTTTATTTTCAACGCATAACCTTTGTATCACACTTGAAGTACTCTTTGACATTGTGCTACTGACCACTGTAGTAAACATGTTATGTAATCATTCAATGAGACAAAAGAATGCATTCCAAATTATTGAAATACCCACAAATTCCCAGGTGGTCTTAAACTTTTGCAAATGATGGTATTACAAAACTTTTTTGACTTGCTATTTTTATTTAATACATCTTTTTTTCAATTTTTTCCTAATTTGTGTATGTATTTATCTAATCATTTATTTATTTGTTCATGTATTCATATATGAATTCATTTATGTATACATTTATGTACAGTATGTATATATAGATTGATTGATTGATTGATTGGTTGATTGATTGATTGATTGATTGATTGATTGATTGATTGATTGATTATCCATGTATTCATTTGATACTTAGGTTTGGAGATAAATCCATGGATGTCTAATATTACAACATTTTTGGTGGAAATTATTAAGAAACAAATTCTTTATCTAAGATTTGGTCTGGATTTTGTATGAAAGGGTTACATTTAACGCTCCTCAGAACGAAAAGTTCATTTGTACACTCGTTTTATGTCCTTGTTTAGAAATTAGAAGCATGATAATCTGCTACATTCCATGGCGCTTATACAACAGTTTATATTTGATCGTCTGGGATAAACGGGAAAAAAAACGATAACAAATTCTAGGCAGGGAACTAGCGGCGGTATGGACTCAATTCAGTTCTGCGCGTCGGTAAATTATTCTGTTTGAAGACTGAGACTCTGAGATAGCGATATCATATCAATTGATTGTAATATTATTCTGATTATATTAAAGTCAATGTTTAAATGCACCGGCTATGTCTCCCTCCATGCCGCTCATCTATGAAGTGGCTTATACCTGGCCGTCTCGAGCCGCAATACGGCCGACTTCACAAACGGTTCGCTTGTTCGCTTATCCTCTTTGACCTGACGGTAAATTTATACTCTTGGAGTTGGTATTTTATTCTTAATTTGTACCATTATCATTATTTCTTTAAGGTCCATGTTTGAACGGACTGGCTCTGTCTCCCACCATGCCACTCATCTACGAAGTGGCCTACCTGACCGTCTCGAGCCGCAATACGGCCGACTTCACGAACGGGACGGACTTCAAGCCCGTTTGTCGGCAGATCGTCCTCTTCGACCCGGCGAACTCGACCCTGGCAGATGTCCTGGCCACTGCGAGTGAGCAGGTCCCGCTCAATATAAGGTACATGAAGAAGTTATAAACATTTAATTTGTTTGATCAGGGGGTGTTTCACAAAGATCCTAAGTTGAAAGTTGGCCATTTGTAGCCTTGAAAATGCAATGTATTCAAAAGCAAAATAACAAGAATTCTAAACTTTTCATTAATGTTGCATCAAGAACATAAAACCTCATTGATGATAGAAAATATTAATGATTTGAATCAACAATATCAACATAATGCAGTAACCATGGAAACGTTTATTTCAATAATTTCCAAACAGCTCGACCATAACAAACTCGGTGACCCTCACCACTCTGAACGACCTGACCAACCAAGCTGGGTTCGTCTGGACACCGTTTAACGGTCGCAGCATGCTGTCAAGAGGTATGAAAACACAAATAATTATATTTATGTATTCATTTATTTACTTATTTATTTATTCAGTAATGCATAAATTGATTTATTTGTTTATTCATTCATTTGTATTCATTCATTCATTCATTCATTCATTCATTCATTCATTCATTCATTCATTCATTCATTCATTCATTCATTCATTCAATCAATCAATCAATCAATCAATCATTCATTCATTCATTCATTCATGCATCCATTTACGCATTAATTAAATTGTTTATTCTTGATCTACATTATTTATCTATTTTTTATTCATTTTACCTATAGCTTAATCTTTGTAGTCGCTTATTCTTCATGATTAAATAAAGTATGTATTACAAAAAAGTCAGGTATGTGTTAGTACAGTTAGTATGTATGTTGGCATGATATAGGGACATTTTCGCTAAAATTTCGCATTGCAAAATTTTCGTGAAATATGGCAAAATTCGCGAAAATATTTCCTATAATGCCACCATATGTATGTATTGTATGTATGGGTATGTAATATGTGTACGTGTGTATTTATGTTTGTATGTTTATGGATGTATGTATGTTTGGATGTTTATGGGTGTATGTACATTATGTATGTATATGTATGTATGTATTTATTTATGATGTACGTTTGTTTGTAAGTATACAGTGCGATTTAAAAAAAAACGAAACCGAACTTTGATAGCTTATAAATCCACAAATCTAAAATTATATATGTTAATATTGGTATCATGTTAAAGCTTGGGAAATTCCCTTTAAAATGATATATCATACACTCTGATCACTTCACGCTTCACCGAACGCGACCTAATTATCCACAGGCATGCAAAAACTACCCGTGTCCAAGTTTGCAGTGTTCTTGTTTTGTGAATGGTTGCATCTGTTGTTTGATTTTCAAAGATAACTTCATCCGGCATGTCCCATTCAGGGGCCCCTGCCTCCAAACAGTGTGGTTGCTGATGTGAGGACAGTGTGTGATCCCCTTCCACCCTGATACACATGAAAACACTGGCAACCCCCTGATAGTTTGTTGTGATTCACCAAAGGATATTCTTGAAATGTTCATTTGAAAAAAACCGTAAACAGACGCATTAATTCATGATAAACACAGCAAAAAAACCTGAGTCCCCCCTAATCAAAATAGCGTAAAAACGAAAAGGTTTTGAGCAAAATAACTTGGCAGGATTGTTCCTACACTGATTGACTAACATATCTGTGAAAATGAGATTGATCCGCCATGTCATGCATGAGTGAGCACACATTAAAGGCAAAATTGTCACTTTTCAAAAGTCACAAGAGTCAAAAAGTGACAATTTTGCCTTTAATGTGTGCTCACTCATGCATGACTCAACGGACCAATTTTATTTTCGCACATAAGTTATTCAATAAGTGTATAAACAATCCTGCCAAGTTATTTTGCTCAAAACTTTTTTGTAAAAAGTTATGCTATTTTGATTAGGGGGGACTTACTTTTTGTGTTGTGTTTAGAACAAGACGACGGCAAACTTGGACACGGGTAGTTTTTGCATGACTTTGGACAATAAGGTCGTGCTCGATGATGCGTAAAGTGATCACATTGTGTGATGTATCATTTTAAAGACAATAGAGTGGTGAAGTGTGATGTCATCAATGATGTCATAAACATCTTTTTTTCAAATTTGGACTTCATTTTTAGAAAGAGCATAACAAATAATGTCCAAATACCGAAAATCAATTGAATAGGTTACGTATTGGCTGATATATGCCCATCCGAATGATTTTTGTTGTCAATTGGCAATCAGTGAATATAGTGCACTGGTTCATAACTTTATGAACCAGTGCACTATAACACTGATTGCCCATTGAAGTAAAATTCATTCGGATGGGCATATCTCAGCCAATACGTAATATATTCGATTGATTTTCGGTATTTTGACATTATTATTGATGCTCTTACGGAAAATGGAGTTCAAATTTAAAAATTCGAAAAAAGTGTTTTTATGACGTCATGGCTTCTGTACTCTATTCCCCAAGCTTTAACATGATACCAATATCAAAATAATGTTTGTAATTGTGGATTTATAAGCTATCAAAGTCCGGTTTCGTTTTTTTTTTTTTTACTCGCACTGTATGTTTATGTTTTCACAAAACGTCACACGTTATACGTGAGATTGTCGTTCTTTTTAATTTCACACTATGCTGAAGGAGGTATGCCGCATAAACAAATCATCTATTTGTGTATTTACTTCAAATGTATTCCCGTATCGGGGTGGCCAAGAAAAAACATCAACAATAACGGGATGACATACCTGTATACTGTTTAAATTACATGTAAACAGCAAGAAAAGTTTCGCTTGGTAGCCTCTTTTACCAAAAGATATTATACCAAAATCATAAATTTTGTTACGTATAGTTTTCGTCGTAGAGCAAATTTGGTGACACATTGTTGGGTATCATATTTTGTCCAATGGCAACCCAATTGTGCCCAGAAAATCGTTTCTGTCGCCTGTCAATACCCCTATTTATACCCTTTTTAACGTGATAATATTCATTAGCAATGTGTATTCTTCACTGCGTAATGGCAGGCGAAGGGAACGATTTTCGGGCCATTATTTTATTGAAATCGTACAGCCTTTGAAACCAAACTTTGTATCACTAAATAAAAGGGATCTAGCAAGTTTGTTGGCATGTGCAGAAAGTGATGAAAGGTTGGTGAAATGTGTAGTTTTGTGGTATGATATGTCCTTTGAATATTGCGTGAAATTTTACAGTTAAATTGATGTTATATGGCCGAGTAATGAGCGAAAATGAAAAGTGATATTTGCTAACTGATTGCATTGACTGTACACAGTTATGAATATCTAATGGATAGTTTAAAATCTGAATATTTCGATTGTAAATATCTTTCTAACGCCAAAAAGAAAGAGACATTTGAAAAACCCAAACCTGTTCCATGCTTCTATTGGTAATACGAATACAACAAGGTATAGAAACCTAGTGGTTCTCTCATATACCTTGTTTCATTCGTATTACCAATAGAAGCATGGAACAGTTTAGGTTTGTGGATTTGGACAATGTTACTATAATAGATCCATTTGTATAGGAACAAAAGATATGACTCCCTTGGCCTTGACTAATGTTGTTCACTTCACTTGAGTGGTGGTATCCGCTTCTTGAATCCCTGCCAGTTGCCCCGGTGTCCTTGCCAAAACTTTTTTTAAAATACTTTAAAATGCTTAAAGTATCAGTAACAAACAAAAATGAAAAAAGAACAAAGACAAGGAAAATTAAATTTATACATTTATATACATGTATAAGAATAATGTCTTATCTACGCATATATACATTAATATATGCATTATTTAGTCCTTTGAATTAATTATATAATTGACATTGAAAATATTATAAGCATCATAATTATTCAAGTCAAAGTGTTGTTTATTCCAATGCATTGTATATTCCAATGCATTGTATATTCCAATTAATGCATTGTATATTCCAATGCATACTTATTCATCATATTATTAAATACACTCCATATACTGTAACATATTAAGGAAATAATGAATGATTTTGTGTGCAATGGCCGAATAATATTGCACGAAATGCGAGCCAAGCCTAGAGTCTAATGCACAAGGCACGCAGTGCCGCGTGCATTAGACAAGAGGCGAGGCGAGCATTGAGTGAAATATTATTGGCCCAATTGCACAAGCAAAAGCATTCCTTATTTCCTTTATATAACACCTACCGGTGGTACTTTAACTACAAAATAAAGTATTTTCTTACCTTTAAGTTTAAATTACTCCCAAGGAGAAAAGATGCCGTTCAAACAGAACTCGAATAAAATAATGTGAATTGCTCTCAGTCTCAACTTGGTCTTTACAGAATTCACAGTCAAGTCTCAAGACAATTCTCTAGTTCAGCGTCACTTAGTTGATAGAAGGAAATTCGTTGCCATCGTAAACGGTATTCGTCGATCACAATTAAATAATAATAATGATTTAATCCAGATAAATAATCCAATCAGTGCTAAAATGAGAACGCGACAATTAGATCATTGTATTTTGTAAAGTTGTACACACAGCTAGTTAGCTAGCAGGCCGGCGCTCGTATGTTTAACGCAATTAATTCGATTCACATACATTTAACGACGTGCGCGCCTCGACATTACTACGCGCTTAGCGCGCTTGTTGACTATAGGCAACTGAATAAACAAACAAACAAAGGGGGTATTCTCGCAACGCAATACAACGCAACAGCTCGCTAGCGCTGCATACACCATGTATTCATGTCTGCACGAATTGCAATGTACAATAATGTGTATGGTGAACCAGTTCATTACTCATTTAATTGATGACGTCACTGCCGTGCATTAGTCGACTAATGCACGGTCTGGAGTGCATATAGATCATTTCTTCTGAATATCATGTGACCTGAATTCAACCAATCACAACTCGAGAACATTCTGAGGTGTTATATAAACTGTACATTATCCCAGTTATAAGTATAATTCCGCCATTTTGTATTCCTAATAATACATATACTCGCTATATTCTAACATAAACAATGTCAATATAGTTATGAAGTATATGATTAAAAGTATCCCATATTTTCTTAGCATTTATATTTTTTCAACAGGTTTAATCGGAAATATCTAAAATCGAAAAAAAGATGAATGCTTTATTAATGCGCTTTGCAATGTGCAAGGTTTTTTTTTTCAACACACTGTTATTTAAAAATAAAGTTAAGTAACAATTCAGCATTTTGTTTCTCTCGCAGACCTCTCTGCCACCAGCCTATCTAACGGAGACAGCATCGTGTTTCGTTTCGAAGAAGAAGATGATGGTGACGAAGACGACGACGACGACGATGATGATGATGATGATGATGATGAAGATGACGATTAAGATGTAGAAATAACGAAGACGGAGGACCATGTTCTGCCACCAGAATAGTGACAAATGTCCTCAATGTCTCGCTCCGTTGTCTTATTGAATTGAACTGAATTGAACTTTATTTTCCACATCATCAAAATATTTACATGTCATAACTATTTACAAAGGATAAAAAGGAACAATAACAAACAATAAAGTAACAATACATGATAATTATGAAGTTACAGTTGACATAGCATATCCCCATCGTTTATAGCATAGCCCCATTATTGCTAGATCTATATACTCATGATAGTGACTGTGTTTTTCTTTGCCTGAACAGAATATAACCCCTCTGAAATGCTTCACATTTCTATTTGATTACACATTTTTTCTTAAGATTTGGATTTGCAGTTAGATTTTGAAATTTAATGGACATGCTGCTTCATAAAAGAATGCGAAATAAAATCCCTTTCAAATATACAGACGGTGTTTTATAATGGCTACATTTGTTTATGAAAAGAAATTTCAGAATAAGCAGCAGAATTAGAAAGTGAATGGTAACAATCTGATACATCAAAACGGTAAAAAAATAAAAAGTTATGATCATTTTATTTTCGATCGAACTAGACCAAAAACTACCGAAATTGTGATTTCTTTCAAATCTGCGTAGATTATGTGTTCATCTAACTTTCTTAGTTATTTATTGAAGTCATAATTATAATCACTGCAGCAATAGAATGCTAATCTGTCATGTTGGCAGGCCCATAGCCAGGATTTTTCAAGGGGGGGGGGGGGGGGTGCGTGATTTACAAAAATGGGACCGAGACCGAACCCGAACGTGGCCGAGACCACTAGTTTAGATGGTCGAGACCGATAAAAAGTGGACCCGAGACCGGGTAAAAGTGGACCCGAGACCGGCAAAAGTGCGCACGCTAAGGAACATATTGGCTGGAATTCACACAATCATGATGTTTATTGGTTTATGTAAGCAATAGTTTTAAATGGATAGTTGAGTATTGGTCAAACTTAACATTAGTAACCAAAACCTGCACCATTACGGTACAAAATAATAGTTATAACTTCACCATGGTCGAAAAGTATACACAATTACAAACGACTAAGTAAAACCCCTGTTATCATTTAAAAAGAGCCGTTACAACTCAAGAGGGCGCTCTCTCTAAAAAAAAAATTGGTTTTAGCCATTTTTCATACAAAATTGTGCATTTAATGTTTCGTTAAAATAATGATTCAATAGAGATAACATCAACAACTTTTTAAAAACCTATTTCAGATTGTTTTCAAAGTAGTCTTTAAGCACTTTTAACAAATTTTCTAAAAAGTCAAAATATCCCCTGGTGAAGAATTTTTGAATACAAATATGTTTATGGATATTTCAGCCGTTTCTGAACCGATTTTGTTCAGTTAGAGTTTATTCTGTCATTAAAATTGTATGTTCTTTCAAATTTGACAGTCAGTTTTTCATTATCTCACAAAAATATTTTGTGAAGTGCATAGGCGCCGGAAGTGGGGGGGCAGGGGGGGGCGGCCGCCCCCCCCCAATCCAAAAAGTGGGGGGGCAAAACGCGTTTTTGCCCCCCCCCCCCTCAAAAAAAAAAGAAAAAAAAGAAAAGAAAGAAAGAAAGAAAGAAAAGGGAAAGAAAGAAAGAAAAAGGAAAAGAAACAATTAAATGTATCAGCAAGGAGGTTTAAGCCTCCTTGGTTATACATCCATTTAACGTTTTCGCTGCGCGCTTCGCGCGCAAACAAATTATCTCAGTTTGTTGTGTAACTTGCGTATGGGGTACGTCTGGGGTGGATTTTCTGTACCGGTCCTCGTAGTTCCTGTGTAGGTTGTTATTGCTCTGGCTGTTTGTGTGACGTGCACCAAATTGCACCATTTCAAGTATATGAATGCAAAATCTTCCCCGTGGGAGGGGGATACCACCTCCCAAACCATCCCCCTATGGCTCTGCCCCAGCCCTCGGTCGCTTCGCTCCCTCGGGACTCATTTTTGACTGTAAGCTATGTTGTTGGATCATACATAATGTGGCATATGGTTTATGTTTTTATACACCAGAATGCACCATTTCAAGTATATAAATGCAAAATCTTCCCCGTGGGAGGGGGATACCACCTCCCAAAACCTCCCCCTCTGGCTCTGCCCCAGCCCTCGGTCGCTTCGCTCCCTCGGGACTCATTTTTGGTTGTAAGCTATGTTGTTGGATCATACATAATGTGGCATATGGTTTATGTTTATATGCACCAAATTACACCATTTCAAGTATATAAATGCAAAATGTTCCCCGTGGGAGGGGGATACACCCTCCCCCTCCCCCTCTGACCCAGCCCTCGCCGTCGCTTCGCTCCCTCGGGACTCATTTTTTGGCTGTAAGCTATGTTGTTGGATCATACATAATGTGGCATATGGTTTATGTTTTTATGCACCAAAACTGCACCATTTCAAGTATATAAATGCAAAATTTTCCCCGTGGGAGGGGGATACCACCTCCCAAACCATCCCCCTATGGCTCTGCCCCAGCCCTCGGTCGCTTCGCTCCCTCGGGACTCATTTTTGACTGTAAGCTATGTTGTTGGATCATACATAATGTGGCATATGGTTTATGTTTTGATGCACCAAAACTGCACCATTTCAAGTATATAAATGCAAAAATTTCCCCGTGGGAGGGGGATACCCCCTCCCCCTCTGGCTCTGACCCAGCCCTCGGTCGCTTCGCTCCCTCGGGACTCATGTTTGGCTGTAAGCTATGATGTTGGATCATACATAATGTGGCATATGGTTTATGTTTTTATGCACCAGAATGCACCATTTCAAGTATATAAATGCAAAATCTTCCCCGTGGGAGAGGGATACCCCCTCCCAAACCCTCCCCCTCTGGCTCTGACCCAGCCCTCGGTCGCTTCGCTCCCTTGGGACTCATTTTTGGCTGTAAGCTATGTTGTTGGATCATACATAATGTGGCATATGGTTTATGTTTTTATGCACCAAATTGAACCATTTCAAGTATATAAATGCAACATTTTCCCCGTGGGAGGGGGATACCCCCTCCCCCTCTGGCTCTGACCCAGCCCTCGGTCGCTTCGCTCCCTCGGGACTCATTTTTGGCTGTAAGCTATGATGTTGGATCATACATAATGTGGCATATGGTTTATGTTTTTATGCACCAGAATGCACCATTTCAAGTATATAAATGCAAAATCTTCCCCGTGGGAGGGGGATACCCCCTCCCAAACCCTCCCCCTCTGGCTCTGCCCCAGCCCTCGGTCGCTTCGCTCCCTCGGGACTCATTTTTGGTTGTAAGCTATGTTGTTGGATCATGTTTTTATGCACCAGATCGCACAATTTCAGATCAAAAAATGCAAAAGCTCCCTACCGTGGGAGGGGGGACTCCGCTCAGTCACTTCGCTCCCTCGGGCTTGGTCGCTTTATCCTCGCAATGTCTCGCTCTCACCTCTGGCTCAAAGTTGGCAACTCTGTGAGTGTGGTTGGGCATGAGCCCCTAAACACATAAATCGTGAGCCCCCTAAGGGTTTTGACCCCCCCCCCAATCCAAAACTGCTTCCGGCGCGCCTGGTGAAGTGACCCCCTATACCAACACTCAACTATATTGTTCAATCACTTTTTTGAAAAATTGATCCCATCCGTATCATTGCATTACATTTTTTAGCCTCATTTAACTTAGTGCAATCCTATCGACTATTTTATTAATTGATTAATTGCAATGTATATTTGGCCCAGTGCAAGTTTAGCAAGCAATAATTTGTCTCAATTTTTACCCGATGTAAGACAAATATCTCAATACATTATTAATGTTTATACTATAGTCGTGTAGTTATGCTGAAGCTATTCCTTATTCATTCAACTATCTTCATAGTTGCATTTATTGTTTAGTAGTACATAAACCCAATTCCCGATTTAAATATGTCTCAGATTTATATTTATTTTTGTTTTAAATTAGTCTTCACTCGGTTAGTTTAGACATGTTTTACATTTATGGTACTTGATTTAAATTTCGGTCTTGCATTATTAAATACGTTTAGACTTTCTAATTGTTCAGTGATATAGATGTTAGCATCTTTATAGTATATCTCTCATTAATAACTGGTAATCGTTGTTTTTGCCTAGTATTAGTATTATTATGTTTTAAGGGTCCCATTGTATGTCATTATATTATCTACTGTAATTGTTAATAAGTAATATTACCATCAAAGTAAAGCAGTTATATCTTGGTTGTAATTTATTTACTAGCATTGTTTAATTTGTTATGGTTGTTAGTAATATTTCATTTAATTTCAATTATTTAATTTTTATATATGGAAATCATAATTGTCTGTATTGTATTTAATCAGTTTTTATTTTATTTTTTACCGGAGGAGGTGGCCTAGGCTTGTATTGTTGATTTTTGCAATAGTGTTATTTTGAATATATTATGTGTTCTACATGTCCATGGCAATATAAATGTTTCCTTATGTTTTCTTGACAGTTTACTTGTGCGGTCTCGCATGTCTCCGGGCAACAGTAAATTAATTTACTTTTGTGAACCCTGGCCCACTAGGTAACTGTCCCTTTTCTCCCTTTCCTTCACTTTCATTATTGACTGTGTATTGTTAATATTTTGCATTTTGCATTTTGTAACTCGTGTATACTCTGTAACTGTTTTGAATTTTGGCCGAATAAATAATAATAATAATAACACGCTTATCAAAACAAATGAGAAGTTTACGAAATTGGCCAAGAAAACACGGGGGGATGAGGGGTATGCATCCCCCCCACCTTGTGATGACATGTACAATCATCCCCCCCCCCCAGGTTTTTAGTAAAATACATTTTTTTGTGCGTGTCCGGTTTGAATGTATGTGTATGTGTGTCTGTGTAGGTGCGTGTGTTTGTGTGTGTGAGTGGTATAAAATGTATGAGCTAAGACTTGTTAATTCTAACATTCAAAATCTAATTTATACATTCAAGTTTTCGCTGCGCGGACAGATTAGCTCAGTTTGTTGTGTAACTTGTATATGGTCTGGGGTGAGTACTTTTTCTCTACCGGGCATGTAGTTCCCGTGTGCCTACATTGGCATTGCTCTGGCTGCTTGTGTGACGTGCACCAATTCAATTGCACCATTTCAAGTATATAAATGTAACATCTTAACCGTGTGAGGGGGATACCCCCTCCCAAAACCTCCCCCTATGGCTCTGCCCCAGCCCTCGGTCGCTTCGCTCCCTCGGCACGCATTCGTGGCTGTAGGCTATGTTGTTGGATAATACATAATGTGGCATATGGTTTACGTTGGACCTGTGTATGAAAATAAATATAATATGTGTGTGTGTTGGGTGCATATTTATTAATGTGTCAATTATTTGTTTTCTTCGCGAAAAATATATGGAAAATTTCTGGTCGATCAAGTCATATCGTGCTAACACAGATGCAATCAATCTTACTCCCGAATTTCCTATCTAGGTATGCACCAGATTGCACAATTTCAAGTCCAAAAATGCAAAAGCTCCTTACCGTGGAAGGGGGTACACCCCCCTCCCCCCAAATCATAACACGCTTTACCAGATTTCCTATCTAGGTATGCACCAGATTGCACAATTTCAAGTCCAAACATGCAAAAGCTCTCTAGCGTGGGATGAGGAACATCCCCTCCCACACCCTCCCCACAAATCATAACACGCTTTCCCAGATACGGCGAATCTTACTCCCGAATTTCTTATCTAATATAGGTATGCACCAGATTGCACAATTTCAAGTCCAAAAATGCAAAAGCTCCTTACCGTGGAAGGGGGTACACCCCCCTCCCACACCCTCCCCCTAAATCATAACACGCTTTACCAGATTTCCTATCTAGTTATGCACCAGATTGCACAATTTCAAGTCCAAAAATGCAAAAGCTCTCTAGCGTGGGATGTGGAACATCCCCTCCCACACCCTCTCCCCAAATCATAACACGCTTTCCCAGATACAGTGAATCTTCAATACTCCCGAATTTCCTATCGAGGTATGCACCAGATTGCACAATTTCAAGTCCAAAAATGCAAAAGCTCCCTACCGTGGGAGGGGAGACACCCTCCTCCCACACCCTCCCCTAAATCATAACACGCTTTTCCAGATTTCCTATCTAGGTATGCACCAGATTGCACAATTTCAAGCCCAGAAATGCAAAAGCACCTTACCGTGGGAGGGGTGACACCCACTCCCACATCCTCCCCCCCCCCCCCCCAAAAAAAAAAATATATATAAATAAATTTTAAAAAATAATTTTAAAAAATCGTGAGCCCCCTTAGGTCTTTGCCCAATATTGCCTCAATTCCCTCGGTCTCGAAACATTTTGGCAGGTAGTCTCGGCCGGGGAAAAATGTCATCCCCCCCCCCCCCCCCCCCCCCAGGTGTAAGAACCAGGGGCCTGGGAACGATTTTTTCACCGGGGGTGTTGAGATATATATACATTATATAAATTTATATATTTTAATTTTTTTAATATTTTGAACCCCCATAAGTGATTTTTGTTCACTTTTTTCACTGATAGCCACGAAGCTGCGAATTTTTTTGCTATTTTGAACCCCCGTAAATGATTTTTGTTCACTTTTTCAGTGATGGCCGCGAAGCGGCGATTTATTTTTTGCTATTTTGAACCCCCGTAAGGGATTTTTGTTCACTTCTTTCACTGATAGCCGCGAAGCGGCGATTTTTTTTCTTCTATTTTGAACCCCCGTAAGTGATTTTTTTTTTTCACTCTTTTCACTGATAGCAGCGAAGCGGCGAATTTTTTTGCTATTTTGAACCCCCGTAAGTGATTTTTGTTCACTTTTTTCAGTGATGGCCGCGAAGCGGCGATTTTTTTGTGGCTATTTTGAACCCCCGTAAGTGATTTTTGTTCACTTTTTTCATTGATACATTTTCACTTGGCAGCCCAAGGGGCGGGGGGGGGGGGGGGGATTTAAACCCCCTAACCCCCCCCCCCCCCCCCCTAGATCCGCCACTGATTATGTCAAGGTGCATTTTCCCGTCTGGTGCTGATATGTTCGTCTGAGTGATTGATCTTTGTGAAGATTAAATAGTTTACAGAAGTTGGAGCAAGCTGACCTTCCTGCCCAATATCGTCTAACCATAATTTGCATATAGGCCAAATTATCCCAAAGTAAAAAAAAAAAAAAAAAAAAAAAAAGCGTCATTTGTGGCTGTCGGCTGTGTGACAATTTCGTAAACGAAGCATAATGATATACATTATAACATACAAAAAAAATGCAGGGGGTGCTGCGCACCCCCTGAAAAATTTCCTGGGGTGCTGCAGCACCCCCCAGGTCGAAAAAACACTAAGTTGAAAATTAGTTGCCAACTGGTAGGCCAGTTGATACCACCAGTTGGCCAACTGGTTTCAATATGGAAATTGGTACACTGGAATCAACTGGAATCAATTGGAATCGAGTAAGAATCCAGTAAGGCTTACCAGTAAGAAGACCAGTTAAAGGAGGGGGGAAATCCCGGCTTTGATTCAGGTTTATAGCTTTAAATATGTGCCTTTATTGATATACCACACTCTTTTTTTCAAAGAAATCCTTAAGTTGGGAAAAAAAGGTAAATTTCATGCAACTTTTTTGCTTTATTTCGCATCGGCGTTCCATGCTCCTAAAAAAAGGTCATTTATAGCAGAGCGAGAATGTACGCACGTGTCACCCGATTCATGACATCACATGCAGACCGCAACGCGGAGGAATGTGCATTGTTTACATGCAGAGCCTATGACTTGCTTGTAAAACAAACCGGCGTTTTTGCTTGTAAATTGAGGTTTTACTGAAAATGCTTAAGAATTGCAAAGAAATGAATTGTAGCAGGATGCAGCTACACATCTGAGTGTATATTGTCCATGATATAAACCTGAACAAATGTTTGCAAATATTGAAACAAATGGAAATAATATCTCTGTGTCAACGTGAGTATTGCACTCAGCGTGTACGTCTATGACCGAGCTAAACTGCGATTGCCTGCAGGTGACGTCACAAAGATGACGTCATTTTTTGTTCGCCCGGGACTCAGTTTTTTTACGGGGGTTCCGAAAGTGAATTTACAAGTTGATTTTTTTATTTTACCGGGTTTTCCCACGAGGAAAATATGTTTGTATTAGTAATCTTCATGAAAATCTACCTTAGATACAGTAAAACCCAATTTTGAGGCAGTTTTCTTGTCACCATACCTTTAAAGTAGTTGGTTCCAACTGGTATTTTGAATTGGTTTCAACTGGTATTTCTATTGGTTTTAACTGGACTGCTGCATCTATCCATTTATCTTTACTGGGAACCGGGAATGTAAACTGCTACCGCTTGATGCCAGTTAAAACCAGTAAAAACCAGTTGAATTTCCAACTGGTTTCAACTGGTTTCAACTGTTTTTTCGACCTGGGCCCCAGCACCCCCGCTTCCCAGGCGCATGGTAAGAACCTGTCTACGCCACTGCTATATTTAAATTGTTTGTATGCTTGTATGATCTCTGAAGTTGAATAAAACTCTTATAAAATTCAAAGCTATTGATGACGCTAGCTTTATTATGTGAGCGAAGTGTGGATCATTAATAAAAACGAACAGATTTTAATCTAGAACAATACAATAAGCCATAAGGGATACTAAGATTTTACTCTGTACATAACCGTTTGTGATATAAGCCTAGAGACAAAGATTTGGGGAACGTATACATAATTATGATTATACGTTTAAAAGATTGTATTACTTAGTTATTGGCGAAATATTCGACCTGAATGAAACACCCATAAATATCAACGATGACAACAGCGGCAAAAAAACACTTGAAAAACCAAAACAGCAAAACAACAACAACAACAACAACAACAGGAACAGCAACAACAGCCGCAGCAACAACAACATCCATAACGGGGAAATCCCCTGTACGCCCCACGTGTGCATTACGCACATCTTGAGGGCTCCGTTTGGTTTGACACGGCACGCATATCGTACGCACAGAGCTGAGCACCATAACATTTGATAGAGTAAGTATAATTGTAAATAGATCTTATTGAAGCTCCTAGCCTCCTAGTTCTAATAAGTTTAGTGTTGTTTATAGGCGGGAAGTTGTTCACTCATGACTCATTACCCTTTTAAACTGTACACTAACCTGGTAAACCTGCATGAAATCGCATGCCTTATGTTTTGTTTTTGTTTACTTTTTATCATACATCACTAACGTAACTACATATATGTGGGACTATAGTGAAACTGAAATTAGTAAGCTTTATAGCCTGGGGGGGGGGGGGGGGGGGGGGGTATCCATGTAGTTTGTTTTCTTGGTAACCTCATACATCGTCATTAGCATTTGATGCATGATTATATTTTACTTCTATTATATTACTGTCGGTAGTATACAAGTTCAGAAAAATAAAGGTATCCATGCAGACAAATTCTGTATACTATTGTAATGTGTTCATGCATGGGTCTGCAGAAGAGGACTTGTCCATTGTTGGATCATTGGACGTGCACGCATTCCATATTGTCTCCAAATGTTCTCGCGTGAATAGAATTAACACACTCGCAAACGTTTGGCGCTTATATGGAACCAAAGAAAATTGGCGCTAATGCAGTTTCGTACCCCCCTTTTTTTTTCTTTTTTTTCCCAAACCCTAACCCTAACCCTATCCCTAACCCTTAGGGTTAGGGTTAGGGTTAGGGTTAGGAAAAGAAAGGGGAAAAAAGAAGAAAAAAGGGGGTACGAAACTGCATTAGCGCCAGAAAATTAGGCCCTGTTCGGCTGTTGGCTTTTTCAGTTTTTGTTAATGTTGGGTTCCGTAAGTTTTGGTGATTATCAATTGCATTTTTGACCCATACCCTTTTAGATTCTGAAATCCCGATAGACTTGTACACAGCTAGCCCACCTGGTTCCCGTTGCAAAGTGTTGGACATCTATTTGATCAAACAAAGGTACCAAAACATATATGCCTGAGGCTGTGTTGTTCGTCCTTTTTAAACTATACATGTATTAAAAACTTCCAATAAAAGAAGCAACTCCCCAACTCAAAATTGTGTGTTTTATACTACCGAACATGCATTATTTGCGTGGGAATGATATTAACATGCAACAGTTGCCGTGCGAAACGTGGGTTAAACGTCTTTGGATGCTTAAGTTGGGGGGGGGGGGCTAAATTTGTAAAACTATTTGGCTCAAGGTTCTTTATTGTCCTTTGAAAATCTTCTATTGAAACCATAATTGTGTGGCATCTGTATTAACTTGCAGATTGATGGATACATGTGTACATCACTGTGACCCAAACCTCCTGAGCTCTGACGAATTACATAGATCTGTCGAACAGAATGGCAAGTCCAACGTCGGGTTTTCGGCACATCTTCCTTACAGGACCACCAGGTAATATAATGGATCTCGGGGGAAAAAATTATATTTATTTTGTGCGGGCTACTTTTCAAGTTTGCTTGCATGAAAATAACACTCTTTATTTTGTTTTGTATTGAACTCTATTCAAAATTTTTGGGGCTCTTTTATGACTTTCGGGGGCTCTTTTTGGCATTTCGGGGGCGAATTCGCCTGGAGCCCTCGTGTATTTTTACCCTGATGGATCTTACAAATTTTGCAGTAATGGACAGATAAATCTATCACCTCTTTATGGTATGCCTCTGTCTTATTGGTGGCCCCTCCTTTTTTTTTTTTTTACCTCAGCAGTTAAAGAAAACCAAAGCTCCCAAATAATAATTTGATATTCATAAAATGTATTATTTTTAGAAATCCATTCCACCAGCAATCATACAGAAATAATATCAAATATATCCAAATTCACAAGTTATAATCAAATTTTGCAGGTGTCATTTGTATGATGCACCTCTTGACCCCCAGGAAAGGTGCGTCATTGTACCGATGTGCGTCACCCTTTTATGAACCATGACGCACCCGCCGTCAGAAAAAGTGACTCGCCATTAGGAAACATTGACGCATATTTGAGTCAAAATGACGGACCCATGACGCACGTCATTTTGCGCATCGGAAAGCAACCTCACCAAATTACATGATGGTCCTATTGACGAACCTTGTGACGCACTCATGGTTAAGTGACTGTCTATGATGCACCCATGGGTCAGTGTTGTAACTGACCTTTTGCTTTCATGACGGTACTGTGCGTCATCAATATGGGAGTACATGACGCATCCATGACGCACCTTTCCCGGGGGTCAAGAGGTGCGTCATACAAATGACACCTGCATTAACTACTGCGAACAGTGCATGGGTCTGAAGAAACAGACTAGTTCTATTGTCGTACAAAAGTATATTCCTACACAATAGAACTAGTCATTATTCTGCAGTCCCATTAACACAAATTATGATGATTTTGTAGATTATGATTTTTAAACATTCTAGAAACCTTACATTGCTTTACTTTTTGGTGGAATAGACAACTAAAACTATTGATCATTTGATTCTTCTCTATCATGTCTCCTTGTGCTCTACCTATAGGAGTCGGTAAAACCACGCTGGTGAGGAAAGCCTGTGCCGAGTTGACAGCCAGCTCCGTGCCTCTTCAAGGTTTTTACACAGAGGAAGTCAGAGAAGCTGGGAAAAGGACTGGCTTTGACATTGTCACTTTAGATGGACGCAGGGGGACGCTTTCAAAAATAGGGTGAGTATCATAGTTTTTTTGTCAGGGAAAATCATGGAATGTGCCTTTAGGATTCAGAATGGCTGTTTCGTGAAGACAATAAGTCCCTCAATAGCATTTCAAATCCCTCGGAGAGGAACATTCAGTGATATTCCCTCCACCACCAGTTAACATCTGTATAATATTACACTTCACAATTTGATTGGGGGGGGGGCCATAGGCTGCACCTCACTTGGGAAGTCTTGGGGTCACATTCTTGAGGGGCACCCGCTTCTTTAGAAGAGGTCATGATATGCCTTCAAAGGCATCTCCCGACTAGAACAATACAAAAGTTTTGAGCCTCGTGCAGAAAACAGTGTGAACAACCAACAACTACCCATTCCTGTAGGATCAAAGCTTATCAGTTGCCCCTTGTATATCAATAATCTGATTTTTGGGGGTCTATTTCACATTTGTCACCATTGTCTTTTCCAGTGGCCAAAAAGGACCCAAGGTTGGACAGTACACAGTCAATCTACAGTCATTTGAGAGTATAGCACTCCCTGTACTTTCTTCAAAGGTAAAATTATAATTATCTATTTCTTAGATCAGTTCCAATGTATATTATAGTTTGTCAGATCAGTTTCAATGTTTGTATCCGTGCAAATTAGCAATATATTTCATCATGCATAACCAGCTGTCCATATTATAGTGTCGCACCCCTTGGGTGTCCTTAATTAACTCCAATTAGTGTACAGTGTAATCCTTCTTTGAACATGCCAGGCATTTAAACACTGTTTGATTTCAATAATCAGACTTTGTGGAGTTATTTAGTCAAAGGTTTCATCTGGAATCAGAGTTTTAATTGTATTTTTTCCACTTTTATTATAATTTTACACAGGCTTCTTCTTCGGCAGTGTATGTGGTAGACGAAGTCGGCAAGATGGAGCTATTCAGTCAGGGTTTCATTCAGTCCGTCAGAAGGTTGCTGGTTCAGCCGCATGCAACCATCCTCGGCACGATACCAGTGCCTAAAGGACGCCCCCTTGGACTTGTGGAGGAGATACGCAGCAGATCCGATGTGCTCGTCGTAACAGTGAGTCTTTTACCTATATTCTATCTCTTGTGTGGTCAGCTGCACGCTGTCACGGTCAACAAGTTAAGAGTTGTGCCGGTGAATGCCATTATAACAAGGACCATGGGACCATGAAAATTACATTGTTTTAATAGAGCTTGGAACAAGTTACAAAGTTATGTAGTCAGAAGGTTGCTGGATCAGCCGCATGCAACCATCCTCGGCACGATACCAGTGCCTAAAGGACGCCCCCTGGGACTTGTGGAGGAGATACGCAGCAGATCCGATGTGCATATTGTAACTGTGAGTCTTCTACCTATATTCTATCTCTTGTTTGGTCAGCTGCACGCTGTCACGGTCAATAAGTAAAGAGTTGTGCCGGTCAATGCCATTATAACAAGGACCATGGGACCATGAAAATTAATGACCTTGTTATAGAGCTTGGAACAAGTTACAAAGTTATGTAGTTATTATGATTTGTCATTTTATTTTTAAGTCTTTAATTGTTTCTAATGATAAATTTGTTGTTCCGTTCTTCACCAGGTGTCGAAGGACAACAGGGATCATATCCTGGGAGATATCGTAGCTTCAGTCAACCAAGCGCGACAGAACGGAGGAACCGACAGATGATGGTAGCAATATGAAAGTGTAAAGCTGGTCCCCCAAGAGATGAGTTTGGCACTTTCACGGCATGAAACATTAATGCAACCTTGGATTGGATCTCTATCATCGCAACAAAAAACAAGCACACATCGTGTGAGACGTCTCAGTCCCAAGCACTTAAAAAGGGGTATAAATGGCAGAGACTGCCTTTTCACAGTTGGAATGTGTTCAAAATTTGGGACTGGTGCATGAGAGTTGTTGGAGCTAGTCTCATGTAATCAAAGTCGCATCTGGTCGCAAGCTCTCAGTATCATTGTTGGAAACCGACCACCTTTAAACACTGGAACTGATGTGTCTTTGAACTGGGTGTTTATACAGTCAAAGCTGTGTTTAGTTACTACCTCAGGGATGTAAGTGGAGCTAAAAAAAAAATCCAGAAACTGGGGGTCCAGGGGGCGGTAGCCCCCTGGCGGGGTTGCAGGGGCAGCGCCCTTGCCCCATAGCAGCGCCCCTGCAGGAAAATTTTGCAAATTTGCCTTTGAACTTTGCAGTTTTTAGTAACATGATGAATAGGTTTTGATTGTAATTTGTAATTACGGACACGTTTGTCGATCAAAAAAAAAATAATAATAAATAAATAAATAAAAATTAAAAATTTTAAAATTAAAATTAAAAAAACACGGAATTTTATAAAAAAAAAAATCCGGATTTCCGTCAAAATCCGGAAAACTTACATCCCTGCTACCTAAGAGATAATTACCACTGTAGGCAGGTGACCTCTATAAACAGGTCTATAACATTGTTCATTTTGGCAGGGGATCACTTAGATCACTTGCTGTAGACAGGTGGCCACCAAGACAGGTTAAAATGTACTGAAAGAAGTGAGATTGCTGAAGAGGTGGTCTGCGGCACGATTGGATGGACGCACATCTACCAATCAAAATGCGTTAGTAGAAGTACCAAAGTCATGAGGTCATATTCTTATGTTAAAACATATTACATAGCTATGGTTTTTTACAACTTGTACGCCTACTTTGAATTGGACTTTTGCATGATGGTGGATTGGAGCTGGGTGATTACCTCCATAGCAACCACTAGGTCAAAAATAGTTGGCTTGCCTGACATTGTGTAGAACCAGTTATCCATGGCAATGAATAGCAGTGATGTCACACTTTGGTACTCTGGATTCCAATCCAATCAATACCAGTCCTAGTTCACCGATCTCTTACATCCCATTCATACTTACGTCTAGCACTGGCTTAAGCTTTAGACATGTCTTGGATAAGCTCTGGGCATGCGCATTGTGTTCATATGACGTAATTGGTAAATGACGTAGTACACCCCTATTGTGACGTTACAATGACTAAAAGCAAATTCTGTGCGAGCAAGACCATAATGCGCATGCGTGCCAGCCAGTGTTCCATTCACACTTACGATAACATAAATATTACGATATGATAAATATGAATGGGGTGTACGATATGCTTGTATAAACCTTTACGGTTGAATACGGGACGTATGTGTGCTCCATTACGTTCTCTTTTTTTGTATCGTTTAGTAATTCTAGTATATTAACATCGACAAGTTCAAACCAATGATACCAATTACCATTTGTAATGTCACTGGTCACTGGATAAAAGCCTGCTAGTTTTAAATACAGACTTTTAGTTGCTAACTAGGGTTAACTTAATTGGTACCTTAGGCTAAACCAACTTACCCAAGTTGGGGACAAGGAGAACTGCTTTTAGCACACTAAGCTATCATTTGAAATGGACTTAGCATGGAACTAAGCTAGCAGGGTTTTATGAATATGGGCCCTGGTCCCTGGTTTAGGTGTAACTTAGTAAGAGGTAACATTGCATGCTTTTTTGGAGGCTTTTTGCATTGCATAGTGTGCTCCTTGGGGAGTTGATATAGTGCGCACAATGTCGCACAATGTATGCCTTTCAATTTCATCCAATGACCAGAGATAACATCAATACTTGTGCTAGTTGTGCTGTAATGTTACAGACATCTGCTACAATTACTTTGTGGAAGAGCACTATTGTTTCATTCTCTTGACAATAATGTGCATGAATTAAAAAATAAATAAATAAACAAGACAAGAGCATCATAACTCTGTCCAATAGAATTGAACAGCTCTTGATTCTCATTTATTTTATTACAGTGAAACCTCACTATAATGAGCACCTTATGTCCATTGAATATTCCTTGTTATTATCTGATACCTCGGGCTTTACAAAAAAAAGTAAAATGCAAAGAACCTGGAACCTGTGAAATTACCTCGCTAAGACCCAGTTGCAGAAAGTGATGCAATTGATTGTAACGTCAGATCATGTGACTAAATGCGCATATCTGATTGGCTGATATGCGCACATTTTCAGAGTTACAATCGACTGTATCTCTTTCTGCAATGGGGTCCAGATCAGGTACCTCATTGAAGCAGAGCTCATTTTAAAGTGGTTCCACTGTAATTTATTACCTCCGCCCAACGAAGTTGGAGGAGGTTATGTTTTCGGTCCAGTTTGTCTGTTCGTGTGTTCGTCTATTAGTGTAGACTTCAAGTGTTCTGCGCCTGCGCAGTCCTCGAGCGTTGGCGGAGGTATGCACACTGAGTTTCATTCTGCTTTATGCTTCTCCCTCCCTGCATTTCTTGCACATACACACTCTATTCAACTTGTAGAATAACCCTTTCGAGACAACCCTCTTGTAGACATTAACGCATTAAAAAAAACACAGATTAATGAGACATGTATTAGAAAGTTCAAATAAAATGATTACATATTTATTCTTCAAAACTGTACAATTTTATATGCAACATAATGTTATCATGACGCACTTCTCACACATTTCACATTACGAGGGAAGTTGATCACGAATGATTAAATATAGCTTAGCATGCCTTCTTGCATCGAGCTTATTACAACCTCATTTGTGAAAAACCATGGTGTGTTTTATATGACTAACATAATTAAATACTCATAAGAAACATGAAAATGCTCATAATAAATGAACTTATTGGCTGGTATTCACAAAGGAGGTTTACATAAACCATGGTCTACATCTATGAAGTGCTGCTTGTAGACAAGTGAACAAAATCGCTCATTTCGAATGATATGACCGTTAATCCTTGCCAGGAAATTCCACCATCTGAGAAGACACACATTCATCTGGTGCCTCCAGCAAATGTGTAACATCAACATTGTTAACAAGTATTGGAGTGTACATTCTTTCTCAATCAGTTTACAAATGGCACTCCATAGATGTAGACCATGGTTTACGCAAACCTCCTTTGTGAATTACAACCGTTAGGTGTGTGTAAAGTACAATGACCTGAACAATAACGTATACATTTTTAAAGTGCTTCAAGATTATTATTATTAATATTAATTGAAGTATGTGTTTATAAGAATTGAAGAACATCTCTATTCTTCCCCTTTCTTAAAAAAAAAAACATGACTTGTATTACCGTATTTTCCTTTCGGCTATGGCCCATATCACTCTGTATAAGACCATAGTGTCCACCAATGCAGCAAATTTCATTTTCAAACAATACAACAAATCTATTTATGTGAAGAGGAGGTAAAGTGTGGTGCTTTGATATTGCAGTAATAATACCTTATTATTAATAATAATACCTTATAATATCTTATTATTCTGTGCTGGTAAAGACATCGTTATCAAAGTAAGCTACATGAATTGTCAATTTGAAACACCTACTGACCAACTTCATCAACACATTTTTAACAATACATTGTCAAAAGCTTATTTTACAAAGAAGGGCATGGGGTTTCTAGTTCTGATCGTTTAAAACAAATAATAAATTGTCCCTGAGCTTCAACAATTCTTGTAGGTCCATGTGATAGAATATTTCTAGTTATTTACTAGGAGATTATCGTTCTATTAGATAAGATTAGTGTTTCCCATAATCAAGAAAATGGTAATCGATTCTAAGACTGCCTTTCGTGGAAGCGGACAGGACTTCCCAGGGAAGGAAACCTAAACAAATTGTCAGGGTAAGAGAAAAAGTAAAACAAAATTATTGATTAAAAGTTTCAAAGTACAGTCAAACCTGTGTATAGTGACCACCCAAGGGAAACAAGAAACATGGCCTCTGTAGACAGGTGACCTCTACAGACAGGTTCTAAAGCATTGTTTTCCTCTGCAGTGGAACATGTTTGGTGGCCACTATAGGCAGGTTGGCTGCTATAGACAGGTGGCCACTAAGACAGGTTTGACTGTATACATAATTATTATTTAAAGGGTCAAATGATAGGACTCAAATTTTGTAAGAAATTCAAATTTCTTGACTGTTTTTGCTCAAACTTCTACAGATTCCTCCTATTCAGCATCATACAGTGAAAACAAATGTTTGTCCTTTATTTGTCCCCCACAACATCATTGTGAATAATATCTGAACATGATAGTGAATTTTCAATGACCTTTTTTTATTACTCATAGCATGATATGCCATTATTATCATAACAATTTAAAAAATGGATTTCACTTTGCTTGTTGAAATAATCATGGGAGTAGAATTGTTTTATGGTAGCCTCTGTTAAAACTATTTCACTTCAATTCTGAAAATACATTATCCTTAATCTCTCTAATATCTATATTTGTAAATTAACAAGATTCAATAGACAAACGCTCTTTTCATTTTAATGATAGATGAAAAGAAGCTTTGTGACAATCTTCATACCTAAATACATTCTAAAATTGAAGAGCTTCTCAAAGTCAGTGCAATTTTTATGATTAATTTCAAGATCAAATTGTATGGTTACTTAATTACGATCAATTCATTGATTGTACTATCATTGACTAACAATCAATTACAAATGTAGTTGTTAAAATAATATAAATATTTGTGATGGAGCCCAGATTTAAAAAAAATACAGAGCAGTCAGTCTTATAATGATTTACCAAAATGTCGTACAGTTATAAAGAGGTCGGATATAACAAAACCCTCTTATAACAAGGTCATTTTGTTGGTCCCAGCTCTTTATATTTCTTTGTTTTTTTTCCCCTGATATAATGAGAAACCCGATATAACAAGGTAATTTTCATGGTCGCAAGGACCTCGTTATAACGAGGTTCCACTGTACCTATATCTTAATAACCCATTTAGATCTGGTCCCGAAAATACTAGGGCTTGGGTCTATGCAGAATGCATGTTCAGGGATGCCAGTTTTCAGGCAAAAGCCTGAATTTCAGGCCCTGGGCTCCTACAAATTCAGGCTTATTTGTACCGTTTTGCACACAAACAAAGTATCAAGACTCCATTTTCAGGCTCTCAACCTGCAGGTCACTGGCATCCCTGCATGTTATAGCAAAATCAATCAGTCCAGAATGGGTTAACAAAGCCACATCAGTAGCATATTTGGGTGAATAAAATTAAATCTAAAAATATAAATTTGATGATTAGGATTGTTATTCAGATTGTAAGACTATTATTGTGTGTTCATCTCCGATTCCCGCATTTACGTATTGTGTCCAGTCCATGTACACCTCAACCCATCAGTATTGCATTCATTACTAGTACATTTTTGTGAGAATTACTTAACATCGGTTTGGCGATACTGCACAAAAGTTTGACTGAGCAATATTTACTGATAATGAAATAGTCTTGACCTACAGAAAAAATACACTCTAATGTTCATTATCATTTGTATATATATATGAAGCAGTCTCCATGTAATAACCTGTCATTTTGGCCCTGATGATGATCCTGCTAGGATTAAAAGCTAGGCTCTATACGACTCTCATAATTGTTATAAGTGCAATCAATGACATTTTCAATTCATAAATACCAGATCAATACCAAGTTCATTTTCAATCGCATACAAAATCAACCGTGAATGATAAGTTATATCATTGGAATAAAAACAGGGCCCATGGTGATTTATCCCTCAAATGCCTGAACAATTACCTGTAATTTCTAAATTGAAACAAATTTCAAATTCCTATTTTTGCTTAGGCAAGCTTGAAGGTAGTCCCAAAATAAACTTTCATTTTTCATTGTCTCATATAAATTTGAAGGCAAACAAATTCAGCGAGGAAGCTTACTTCAAATTTTCCATATTACCTATAAAAGGGTGCAAAAACTATCAATTGTGTATTTCTCTGATCCAATATGTCCACTGAGTGATGTGTGAAAAAAAAAAAAATGAGCAAGAATGCAAAGTGATATTTGTTATTAAAGGGTACCACCACCCAAAAATAATATTCTTATAAATGAAAGGTAACATCTTTAGTATTCCATTCCATCAACAAGTTCACAAAAATATGTTCACAAATATATAAACACATCACCATTCTAAAGCATGCGTTCATGGGTCTGCATGTAAGAGACTACTTTGTCCAGAGCGAACGAATCGCCCGGGATTCTATTGTCTCCAAACGTATGTGTGAATAGCATTGGCGCACTCGCAAATGTTTGGCCCGTACAGAACCAGGAAAAAGTAGTGGTTCCGTAAGTGGTGGAAATGATTGCTTTGTTTATGAATTACACAACCCTTTGTAAAATGTTGGGTATCTATTTGATATCACAAAACGGTACCAAAACATATACTTATGTGTTGTTCTTTGCCTGGTGGTCCCCTTTAAACTAAATGCCATAACTGTGTACACAGTTGAAATGCTCCCATGGAGATTTTCAAATTAAAATGTTTCAGTCATAAAATATCTATATAAGGGAAGAGAAATTTCGGAAAACCAAAACCTGTTCTATGCCTATATATTCGTACTATCAATACAAGAAGTTATGTGAGAACCGCTAGTTTTAACAATTGTTTGACAATGTTAGTACTAGATCCCTTTAATTAGGACAAAATACTATGCATTTTCAATGAATATGTTACTAGACCCCTTTAATAAGGACAAAATACTATGCATTTTCAGGAGCACCATTAATATGCCTTCTCTGCAATTAAAGTATTCCATCTTCAGTGGTTAGCTACACTTGTTAAAACAAAAGTGTAGGAAATAATTACGAGGACTGGTCCCAATAACGTTTGGGCCAAGTCCAGGTCTGGTCCCCATAACATCTGGGCCAAGTCCAGGACTGGCCCCCATACATCTGAGCGAAGTCCAGGACTGGCCCCCATAACATCTGATAAAACGTGCCAAGCTCACATTTTTGCGAGTTACAATGCACACAAATGCCATAGAGCATTAAAATCCATGGCACGTTAAGAGTTAATAAAACCGGTGATCACATATCTTTTGATAGAGAGAGAGAGAGAGAGACACAGGCAAACATACAACCACGCAAACTCTTTGAATTAGTACAAACATACACACACACAGATGCAGACACAAACATCTCCCTCACACACACACACACACACACACACACATACACACAAGCTCACTCTTACATGGCTTGGCATGCGAGGACATCTATATTGTTCCTTTTCCTCTGATGCCTAACAAAATAAGACACACATTTAATGTTTGATTGCTGAGGAATATAACTTTTCATCTACCTAACCAGGACAATTGTACCAGGTCGTTTTCTTCGTGCTCTGTCCTCGATCGTAAAGCCATGTAAGTTCACCAACACATACCCACATCTCACTTAACATTACCGCTATCACATGAAACCAAACATGGAATTTGCATAGGCCATCGGTCGTACATTCGGATGAGGCTGTAGAAAAATAAAAGGAAAACAAAAATGAATGGACTAAATATTGCGAAAAGAACAGTAAATGTATTCCTATGTTTTTCTTTTATTAGAGTACATGTATGTATGTACAGTTGAACAAAAGAACATGTTGTTTTTTAATTGAAATTTAGGATACATGTCTATTTCTATGATGAAGTAAATACAATATTGTCAATCTGACAAAGCTATGAAGTCCTCTAAAACAATTTCATTTTTAAATCAGCAGACATTGAGATCTTGCAGACAATGATGCAATAGTTAAAAACTTAAACTGATATGGACAATCAAATTAAATGTTGGATAATTTATACAAGATTTAAAATTTGTCTTATTTACAGAGCCTGTAAATAAGCAAGTACAGATTTTGACTTCCATGTATAAGTCAAAAACAGTGTTTGAGTTATTTGTAATTAATACTAATTGTTCTCTTTTTGGTAAAAATGGCATTATATTGCAATAACAGATAGAAAGAAGAAAACAAAGATACTCACCACTGCTTCGTATGTCTTGAAATTTGGCTTGAGGTCTGAACTTAGATTGATGAAGGCTCCCTTGTTGCCAATTTGATCACTACAGTAAACAAAAATATAACATGAGTTAGAAACTTGCAGCAACTCAAGAATCTGTCATTTTGCATCATCACAATTTGAGCTACATTGGAGCCCAACCATAATAATAGAGGCTTTTCGCAAATGGTACGGAAGAGCCGAGTACGGGGGAAGCAATCAGCCGTGATCGTACCCGTACTCTGGCTACGTCGCAAACTATTTGCAGTTTCGCAGTGAAGAATACGGGGAACGTCTCCTTGCTCGAGTGAACAAGCGCGCTGATTGGCTGACCCATTTAAGTACTATACTTCAATGGGCCGACCACGACGCTCCGTACTCGCTCTACACACAACGCTAATTCAGCCGACAACCGTAGTAGATTTCCTCGGTACGGGGGTATTTTCGGACTGAGTGAGATTAGTGACAAGAATCCCTTCGTAGCATTTGCGAAAAGCCTCTAACGAGTCAACCAATGAGAGATCAATTTCAATACATTATGCCGTCATAATCAATGAATGATATTTACATATTTTTTTTTATGTAAGTGATGCACCCTAAAACAGGCAAGGCTATGAAGAAGCCAACACCCCTAAAAGAGAACATCACAGTTACTGTTGCACTGTTGCTTGGCCTAAAGCTGGTCATTGAATAGACTGCATAGGTTCAAATACAGTGCATTTAACCAGGGCTTGACACAAGCACTTGCCCACTTGCCCGGGGCAAGTAAAAATTGATGTCGGGCAAGAACAATTTCACAGATGGTCTAGTATGGTTGCCTGATTGGGCAAGTAACATTTCTGTCCAACTACGAGAGAAAAGGGTAATTCCTTCTTGTTAATCACTTCTAGAAAAACAAAAAACAAGAAATTTGCAAAACAAATCGATCAACCTAGCGCAACAAACTGTTCTTTGGTTGCACCTTAGTTTTTTCAGCCATGTAATTATTTTGTTCGGGCTAGTAAAATTTGAAATTTCATTGAATTTACTTTAAATGAGCAAGTAGAAAAAAAAAGATGGTGTGGAGCCTTGATTGAACAACTAGATGGATCCATCTTCAAGTGAGCGCAGTCAAAAAGGATCCCTCCGCCATTAGTATTACGCAATTTTGTATATCAAGCCCAACTTGACTTTCACTAAATAAATTTTCTCAATTCAAATTTGATTGTTATTGGTCAACCTGCTCTCGAGATATCATGATTATAAGCTATTTTTGCATAAATTACCCTGTGATCTTACCTCAAGACCCAAAATCTAACCATTCCATTGGAGTACATACATGTACTAACTTTGAGGGCAATATATTCACAGGTTCTTGAGATATAGTAATTTTTTTGCACAATGAACTTTGTGACCTTGAATCTTTGACCTCAAGACTCCCAATCTTATCAGTCAATTGAATCCCAAAGATACATTCAGGAACCAAGTTGGATGATAATCTGTTTACCGGTTCTTATGATATTGTGATTGCAAACAATTTGTGCACATATAAAAAGCCCTGTGACCTTTCACATTTCACCTAATGACCCCAAAATCTAACCAGTTCATTAAAATGTACAAAACTAACAAACTTTAATCTGCCTCCAGATACACAAATTCACAGCTATATTTACGGACTTCATCAGTCAGCACTTTATCCAGAACCTTTTAGATCGGTGGATTTTAACCAGTGCCCTGTTTAAAAAAAGTTGTTGCGAGTGTCCAATTATTGTAACTACTATGGCAATATCCAATCAGCATCAGTTTACCTGATGCCATAGTAGTTACTATAATTGGACACTTACATTTGGTCTGATTTGGAAAAGTGTTATGATACAGGGCCCTGAACAGCCAAATTAATAACTACGCTTTCTCACCAGTAGTTTGGCGCCGAGAACACCGTGATGCACTTCCCGTCGTGCGTGACCTCGTAACCGTCATTCTTGACCTCGTGGCTCCTCACGATGTACTCGAGATCGTTCTTCTCCAGGAAGCGCTTGGTGATGTCGGGTCCGAACTGGATGCCGACGCCCCGCTTGCTGGGCGACCTGCCCGGCCTGGGCTGGGGGTCGGACCAGAGCAAGTCACACATCAGACCTGCAACAGTAATTTAAAACGTATGGAAATGGTAAGAAATACAGGGCAAATACAGACAACTGCTTAGCGTCCCATCACCATGAAACAGAGGATGATCGCCAATCGCAAAAATGCTCTAAGGTTCCGGAATTCTGATAGTGGAAGAAATTAAGAAATTTCATGTGAAAAGGACCTAAAAAGGTACATTGAATGTCAAGCTATAAACTTCATTATTATTAAATAAGATAAGATTGCATTTTAACTGCTGGAAACTGCTTATCTGCTTATCTGGCTAACAAATAATATTTCTTTCATTAGGGCTAATTTTTGAACTAGAAAAAAATGCCCCCGTGAAAATATTCACTAGGGATATTTGGGGGCTCACGGGCTATTTGTCTTTTACAGTTTTGTTCCTTTTTTACATTAATTGTTCTTAGACATTGTGATTATAAGGATATCTATCATCCTATACTGAAAACACGTTTTATTCTCTGTCAAATAATAAATACATTTTAATATAGGATATTTATATTGCTCAATATCCACCTTATATAAGGTGCTCAAAGCGCTTATTATTATCCCTGGTCATTCGGTACAGTTCAGAACCGCACAATGATATTGTACACATTCTCAACTCCCCGGGGAGTATACTAGCGGGCAACCCCTATAGGGTGCACCAAGCTAATTTTCACCGGACCAGGTGAAATGGGACTGACCAAAGATGTGATATACAGCGTATTATGCAGCGAGGTTGATTTTGGTTCAACCATTTTGTTTTCTCGTAAATTGCTTCAAATAGAGATGATTATCATTCATGATCGTCGTTACAGTTTAAACCTCATTATAAAGCGCTCTATATAACAAAAGCCCCCTTGCAGAAAGAGAGATACAATCGATTGTAAGTCAGAAAATTTGCACATCTCAACCAATCAAGTTTAAGCACATTTAGTCACATGATCTGACTTACAATTAATTGTTACTTACAGTCAATTGCATCTCTTTTTGCAACATGGCCAAGGTAATTTGACTGGTTTATGCTCTTTATATTCTTTTGTTTCTTAACCCTGATATGAGATGGTCCCAAGCTCCTTCAAGGTTCCAATCTATTACCTGCTTCCGGTGGCTGATGGTTCCGCTCTATTGCTCTCAGGTCGTCTATCGTTACGTCATCTTTGCTGAACAGACCACCATGCATCACCTGGGAATTAAAATAACAATTTACAACAATCAATTGAAATGCTTGAATTAAACAAATTCATAAAATCATTTAAATTCAAATACAATCAAACCTTTGTAAAGTGACCACATAAAGGGAAACATGAAAAAGAGGCCACTGTACATGCTCATCTATCATTACGTCATCTTTGCTGAACAGACCACCATGCATCACCTGGAAATTACAATAACCGATTAATAGAATTGATTGAAATGGTTGAATTTAAAATTGTATATATTCAGTTGAATTCAAATAAAATCAAACCTCTGTATAGTGACCACCTAAAGGGAAACATGAAAAGTGGCCACTGTAGACAGGTGACCTGTATATAAAACAGGTTCTATAATTATTTTTTTCCCCCCGCAGTGGATTACTTGAAGTTGCCACTATAGGCAGGTTGGCTGCTATAGACAGGTGGTTGCTAAAAAACAGGTTTGACTGTATACTGTTTGACATTGTAATACTGGCCCGCCCTTGAGGATCAGTGCTGCATTCTAGTCCTTGTGACAGTAATAAAACGGGAAGGCTTTGAGCTGTGCCCAATCCGAGCCAACCATTTCGTCGGTGACATTACGTACCGGCGAATCTTCAAATTTCGGTTGATTTTTCGATTTTGAGTTTTTGGCATATTTTTGATGTCTATCACAATTTTGTCTCTATTTTCGAATATCAATTTCTGAAAATCAATGATATCGTGAATTTTGAAGACTGAAATTCAGATATGTGATAAGAGTTGGGTATAGACATAAAAAATATGCCAAAAACTCGAAAAATCGACCGAAATTTGAAGATTCGCCGGTACGTAATGTCACCGACGATTTGATGAGCAAACGGACATGAAAGAAGAATTGTATCATCAATGCACTATTAGAGCATTATTCTTCATGATTACAGAGATAAAATGGGATTTGGGTAAACAAAATAAAATGTTTGATAATCTGCGGATGGGGAGATAGGTAGATAATCTCACATTTAATTCAGATTCTTCCTAAGTGACCAACGGAGTCTGGATGGAAAGCTTACCAAGACTTTGTTGATGATGAGTTGTGCGAGCGGGAGCCAGTTGTAGACCTAAGCAAACAGATCCTTAACTGATTACTAGTATATCAAAATCTTGTTGATGTAAGTGTCGAGAACCTTCTAAATTTAAAAGTAACTTGGAATATTTTAGATTGATCCTAGGTGTATGAATGGATAATTTACCAAGACTTTGTTGTTGATGAGTTGTGCGAGTGGCAGCCAGTTGTAGACCTCAGCAAACAGATCGGCCATCTGATTGTTGTACTTCGACTTCACCTCCCCGTAGAAACCGTACATCTGGTTCATGGTGTCACTCTCGTGGTTTCCTGAAAACGTTTTTAAATATGGAAGAAACTTATTACTTAATGTTGTCATCTCATGAGTAATTGTTTTGTTTACTTTACAATCCTCTTCATTTCAACATTAATTTTGGAAATAGAGATCATAAATCATAGTTCAAAGTATTCATTAGTTAACAAACAAAAAGGTAACACACTTTATATGTAAACATTTTCACAGTTGTGATGTAAATTCAACAAACGCTTAGTTAAATCACATGTATCTTTACGGTAGAGCGACCTTTACTAGTACTTTCTTACTAAATCATAATTCAGAAAATATTAAAGGTAATATTGCTTTTTTGTCCAATCTTGTTTTGTTACAGTGGAACATTGTTATAAAGAGCTCTGATTAAAAAAATATATTAAAAGAAACAGGGCTCTTAATACAAGATACCTGATATTGAAAAGAAGGTAATATTTGGGTCCAAGGTTGGGTAAAAAATCATGATTTTTGTTTTTAAATCTAAAATTTGTGAGGCGATTAAAATCATGAATTAAATCGCAATTAAAATCAAAGTGATTTAAATCGTGCCAACCCTGTTTGGGTCCAAAGGACCTCATTATAACGAGGCTCCACTGTATTACAATAACCGTCATTGATAGAATTATTAATTACCTCTTGATAAGTGAAAGTGGTCTGGGTAGAGCAGCCTGAAGCCGAACAATGTGAAAATTACTTCTACTGAAAACGATCCCCTGTCGACAAAGTCACCATTGAAAAGCTGCATCAAAATGGGTCAAGGAAACTTGTAACGAAAATCAGTTGAAATTAAAAAAGTTAAGATATCATATCAGAATTCAGGGCTCGTGCTTAGCAGTAGCCCGGGTGCCAATGGACACCTGAAATTGCATTTGACTAATGAATTAGCATTTATAACATACAAGTCTACGGTGAGAGTCTATCTGATGTGCCATTTTGGCCACCTAAAAGAAATGCTCCAGAGAGATTCCTGGAAGTTGTTTTTGTACCATTATTTAATCTAAATTTTAAAAAGTCACAATCTTCTATGTCCTTGAATATAATTTTTGTAAATACAGGACTGCTAAAACTACCCATGAAAAAAATATAATAAAATGCTGTATGAAGAAGACTCACAATAAAAACATTCTCATATAAGTTTGTTTCATCAATAAATTCATGAAGAAATTAATTGCATCTTTCATAGAGCACCATATTTAAAAAAAGTGATGCATAAGTATATTTGCTATTTCACAAGAATACAGCTAACTGTATTCAATTTTATCAAATTTGAATAGAGCACCATAATTGAAGGAAAGGATACATATGGATTATCTTCCGATGGCTGGCCGTTGATCTTGAATATATTGAGGAGATCGTAGAACTGTCCGTGGATGTCGCCACATATCGTGAACTTCTTGCCCTCTGGAACAGTGATGTCGCACAACGACGGTAATTTCTTGAACAAGGCTAGAATCTGCACTAATATCTGAGCGAGAGATATGGTTTATTGAAGAAAAGGAAGAGACAAGTTTTATTGAGTGGTATTCTCATTATCATCATCATTATTATTATCATAAATATTATCTTCAACATCATCATCATCATAAATATTATCTTCAACATCATCATCATTATCATCAATGTCGCGTCGTTGTTGTCGTCCTCATCATCAACATCATCAGATCATCATAATTATCATCGTTGTCATCATCGTCATCATTATAATTATCGTTATCATCATCATTATCGTTATCATCATCATCCTCGTCATCATCATTGTCATCGTCATTGTCATCATTGTTGTCATCGTCGTCGTCAGCGTCGTCATCGGCGCCAGCGTTATCGTCTTCGTCAGCGCCAGCATCATCATCATCAAGCACTTACCGAGTATGCATACTTTCTGTGTAGAACCTTCTGCTCCCTGAAGTGCTCCATCAGCTTCACCATGAACTCTTTGGTCACCCGATCATTCTCTAGGACAGGTCCATTGTAATCATCCTCAATGACTGGACAAAGGAGAAAGGTAGAAAATAATCAGGGCTAGCCACTAACCAGGGCTCAGCACTAGCACTCGCCCGATTGACAGGGGTTAGTAAAAATTTGATGTCGGGCAAGTTCGATTCCAAAAAGTGTCAAGTTTGCTTGCCCAATCAGGCAAATAAATAACTATTTGAACTAGAGAGATCAATGTCACTTCATACGGGTAAATTTCAGCTAGAAGTAAGACTAAGAGAGCAACTAAATTTTATATTTGGGCAAGTAAAATTTTAAAATGTATAATTTTAATTTCCTGAATGGGCCAGTAAAGGAAAAAGTTAGTGTGGAGGTTTGCACTATTAAACACTTGCCCGATATCCCATGGTAAGCAACAAATTGATATCTGGCAAGCAACATTTCATAAATCGTCTTATTTGGCCGCCGGATTTCTGTTTGAATCACAGAGGAAAATGTAATTCCTTATGTTTAATCTCATCTACAAATTTTAACAGGTCTGGCAAAATCAGGTACTTGTCATGAGCAGATGTTTGATTTTTTGAGTTAAAAACATGCAACTAAAAAACAGCAGAAAAGGAAAGAAAGCTGTGCTGACTATTTCCATTGTTTTATGACATCGGTATCAAGTAATAAAGTTAGGATAAAGTTCTAACCAGTACAGCAGTCTCCGCTTTAATAATGGGGAACCATTTAAAGGGGTTCACCTGTTCGAGGGGTAGGAAATTACCAAACCTTTCTTATGTTACTTTAGGAAATTGTTCATCACTTAATCGGGTACACCTGTTCAAGGGGTAACATACACCTTGCAAAAGCCTACGCAAAGCGCAGGCAGGCTACTTAACCGACAGAAATCTGATTTGGCCAGAGCTAGGGGTGTTTCACAAAGATTCTAAGTTGAACTTAACTCTAAGATGGACCTAACAATTATGGTAAGCCGTTAGCTTCTTCATAACATTTTTTAAACGGTTCTTTCTAAGATTTTTAAAAAAGTCATATTTGTTATTATCAAGGAGCCTTGAAGACTTGAAGATATTGACATAATATCTAATTGGGAGTATTAACTACTTGCATTTTTTGCTATTGAATATGTTTAATTCTAAGGCTGAATGGCGTACCATAATTTTAAGTTCAACTTCATAGAATTTAAGTTTAACTTATATTAGAATCTTTATGAAACAAGGTCCACCCCCCTGGACACAACAGATGAAGCCAGCATCGCCACTCACTCATGTTTTCAAGGTTGATGGTGTCAACGACAGACTTCTTGTCTTCCCCTCGTATGGCTCTCTCAAAGGCTTGCTGCTTGACCATCTTGTTGCATGCGGTGTACTTTAACTTGGCATCCTTGTCGTTGGGCCTGCACTTCACAACCTAGAGTACACGGTCAAATCCATGGACAATTATTAAATTAAACTGTGCACAGTTGGCCACTCATCAAATATAAAACTACTTCATTGTATTTCAGTTTAGGCAGATCCTCAGAAATTTAGAGAGCAAATTTGAAAATGAGGTACATCATAGGTCTGTACATTGTCTTGGCATCGCTGGGTATAGATACTTGACTACCTAGGGTACACAATCAAATCCATGGACAATTATTATGAAACAAATGGCCACTCAGAGAATCTAGAACAACATAAATAGCATTTCAATTTAGGCAGATCTAAAGGCTAAAGCCATAGTACTTTTTCCACTTTGCGCAAATCCTCAGAAATTTAGTATACATATATTTTAAAATAAGGTACAGCGTAGATATTGGGTACAGGCTAGATCTGTCTGTTTGATTCAGAGCATGGTGATGTAGGTGATAGAAAGATTTCTAAAATTCCTGATAGATAGATGATAAAGTGACATGACAAAACGAATGATTTGCTAACTCACCGTTTCGTAGTCTTTAAGTGCTACCTTGATTTTGCCCAGAGCCATGTTGGCTGTTGCTCTCCTGTAGTACCCCTGAATATGGTTTAAAAAATCATACAGAAATATAAAAATAATAAATTATTAAACCTCTGTCACTTCTACAATATAAATTATAGTAGAAGTATAACCAATTACATGCCATACACACAATATATACAGGGCCTTGTTGCAGAAAGCTACAATTAATTGCAAGTCAGATCATATGTTATAAATGCGCGTATCTGATTGGATGAAACGAACAAATTTTCTGACTTACGATTAATTGTAACTTACAATCCATTGTATCTCTTTCTGCAACGGGCCCCTAGTCATATAGTGTACATAGATAATATACAGATATGCATGTAATTGTAAACAAAGTTGGTTAGCCATGCATTGTCCATGACACACAACAGTATGTGCACATTAATGCTTGCAGGAAAGTTTTGAGTGCCACCAACCAACACAACATATTCAAACTAAATAGCTTCTCAATTGCTTGAAATCAACCAGTCCTTTTTCACCCAGGTCAGCAACCAACACTGTAGTGATCTAGTCAGAACAAGATGTGTTTCATCCAGGGGGGGGGGGGGGGGGGGGGGGGGTAAACACCGCCATTAGGTGGGGGTGTTGTTGAATGCAAATTTAATTCTACTTAAAGCCCAAGTCCAGTTTCGGGAAAGTAGCCGAATACATCTATATTGATCAATATTGTTGAATATGTATTGAAATAGGGCTTGTGTAGTAAAATCCGAACCTAAGCATCGTTAAATACAGAAATATCGGAAGAAATCCAATATCCGCCATCAGACCTGTCAGCGCCGCTAGCGCTGGCGGAGATATCAACAAGCTAGGGACAAGCCCGTATAGCGCGACACCTCGTGGTCGTAGTACACGTAGCATATGAGCGATTCCGCGTTGGCGATATCTATCCGGCCCTAGATCAATTTATAATTTTGAAAATATATCAATTAGTAGGCGGTTTCTTGGCCAAATTTGGATAATCCTATATTAGTACAGTTATATTCTTTCACATTATTGGTAATAAGAGCTTCCATTTCATTTTTTTGAGAGGGGGGCGTTTCCAAAACTGGCCTTTACCTTTAATATAAGACCCCACATTGTGGTAAATTTTATGTTAAAAATATGATTGTTATCGAATTAGACCAGATTTAGAGATGAATCGCAGTTCATACACGAGCCAACATGTCAGTCATTGACCCTGTGAGAAAGAAAAAAAATTAAGGGCATGGGGCACAATGCATACTGTCATGGAAACAGTACCTGAGTGTGTGCCTTACGCATATTTCCATTTTTTTCGTCATACCATGGCCCACATTGCATGTGCGCGTCATAAAAATGTCTCGTGACAAAAAGGCTTCTAATCGGCTACTTGTTTTCCCTTAGTCTGCCATATTGTTCATGTACAAAAGGATATGACACACCACTGCAATATTCATGAGATGATGAGTCTGATCCAACCTTCCACCATGCTCACCTTGATATAGGACTTATCCAGCTCAAGGGCTTTGCTGGCATCCTCGAGGGCCGATCCAAAGCATTCCGTCTTGAGGTTCGCGAAGCTTCGGTTGCCATAGTACGCTGCCACATCGGGATTGATGTCAATGGCCTCGGAGTAGAAGACGATTGCCTGTTGAAAGTCTTGGGCTGATGGAATGGAACAGAGGAAGTTAAATAATAATAATAATAATAATAATAGATCGTATTTGTATAGCGCCTAATGCAGAACAGCCTCTAAGCGCTCATTATTATTATTCCTGGTCATTTGGTACAGTTCAGACCTGCCACAATTATCTTGTACACATTCTCCATTCCCCGGGGAGCATACTAGCCGCAGACAACCATATTGGTGCACCAAGCTAATTTTCACCAGACCAGGTACCCATTTATACACTTGGGTAGAGAGCAGCAATGTGGATTAAATGCCTTGCTGAAGGACAAACGAAGTGGGCTGGGCCGGGTTCGAACTCAGAATCTCACAATCGGAAAGCATGCGCTCTATCAATCTTGCCACACTACTTCCACTTCTAAATTTATACCTTAATTTATTTCATTTTTTCAAGTCATTTTTCACCCTTTTTCACAGCAGAAGTAAAATGGCTTATAAATTTATTTAATTCTTTTATTTTTCAAGTCATTTTTAACTCTAGAAAGGCTGATAAAGCCCCCCCCCCCCTCAATGTTTGTATGATTACTCCAAAAATAGGAATTCTCACACCCGATCGCTTTGTGACCTTTTTTTTGAAAGTCTTGCACATCTTTTTATAAAAAGAGTCTTGCCCATACTACAGTCGTGGGAGCACATGTCGCACAAAAGTGCAGTGTCCCAATCATTGTGTGTGAAATGTAAACTTAATTTTGAAAGATGCAAAATTCTCAATTTCCATCTGTAAAAATTTCATTAGAATTTAAAATAGCTTTTGATAACCATTCAAGATGATGCAAAATAAAATAAAAGCAAAAAAACAAACAAAACAAAAAGTATGTTTTCTTGTGTATTCTTTTTTTCTCCTGTTTTTGACAAGCTTTTTTGGCATTCTATTCAAAGACATGCCCGTGACTTGGTATGCATGACTAAAAGAACCCATGCTCTATGAGATTTGTATATCAGCGCATCAGGTCGTGGGCACATCTTTGAAGAGAATGCCGCTTTTTTACTCATAGTCATAAGTTTGGCAAAATTATAAGCTAAACCCCACAATCAACCCTTTGAACCTCCCCCCCCCCCCCCCTCCAGTCTTTTGAAGGTCCAAAAAAGACAAACTGAAAAGACCAGTATTTATAAGGTTTTACAAGGTAGCTAAGCTTATGATTCCTAGTACGAGAATCTTCATCAGAAGGTCCCAAACATATACAGGGTGACCCAGAAATAACGGAACGGGGCACTTCCCAAAATAAAGCAACAAAATGAACATGTCCATCGGATAGGGTGTCCTTTCCAATGAACAACAATACCAAGAAAAGTAATTTTGGACATGTAGTTTTTGTTGTAGGGCGCTTTGAGTGAGACCATGTCAGGTTCCTATTTTTGTCAATTTTTACCATTTGCTGGTAAATGGAGGGAGAAATCGGCCGACAAAAAATGTTTTTGTGTTGGATAGTGCAGCAGGCGGAAGAGGTTGATCTATGTGTGGATTAAAGTGGACTTCCATACGATTTCAAGCTTCTAATGATTGAAAGACAGATATTCTAGGTCAATAAACACAATTTTGCATGAAAAAAGTATGATTGTGGGTTCTTATAATTGGTTTTGAAATTCTGATGACACAAATTCGCGAGCGAGCTTGTTCTATCCCACAATGCACCAATTTGTGACGTGCGACCCTCAGTATGCGCCTATCTATGTTTTTACACTGTAGCGAATGTGTTCTTTTGATCGGACCAATACAATGCTCGATCATGAATAGATTAGTCCACGCTGCGCCACTGACCGTGCCTGCATTACTGCATTGTTGAACCATTTGAAAATACTTGCCTGCCCGATATTGTAACACGTTTGGCTTTCATTGGAATTTGAATAGACACAAAGTTCTGTAAACGTGGTTATTGAATTTGCTGGCTCTGCATGACCGGATATTATCAATGACACATGCAGTGATCACAATGCAGTGGCACCGGATTCAAGCCTACTCAAGAAATTGAGCAAAGTGAGGGTGCTATAGAGTATAGGTCTCATGATTGTGTGCGGTAAATTTAATTAACCAAAGTGAGTCAAATCCTAAAAAAATCCTCAAGCACATCCCAAGATTTATTTCCAACATACTGTATTTTTGTTTTAATCGTCCGGAATTCTCCTTTAACCACAGGGCTTGACACTCGCACTGGCCTGCTGGCCCAGGGCCAGGGCCAGGGCCAGTGAAATTGCACTTCGGGCCAGCAAAAATGTATAAAAGTTATATTTTGGTGGCCTGATCGGTCAAGCAAATTTTTTACCCGACATTGACAAAATTAGAAAAAATTTGGGCCAGTAATTTTTTCTTCATGTTCTTTCGGGCCACCAGAAAATAAAAGGGGAATAAATTATTGATTGGCTATTTGGCTGGCCCGCCCGACCGGGCCACTGACAAAAAAGGTAAGTGTGAAGCCCTGATTAACAACAAGAAATAATGTACTATTAATGAATCATAATTACGCATACATCACCATCACATTCACATCACAACCAAAACAAAGTGACAGAAAATTCAGTAAGTTTATCTTTATGGCTAGTCCCACATACTGTCAAAATGTGTGGCTTCTCTACATGCACACATGTGAACGTGACACACCAGAGAGTCAGAACAATCAATCACCAATCAATTTCGATTTTACTTACCCTTGAAGAATGTGTTTGCTTTATCTTTCAAAGCCTCTGCTTTTTGCTTATCTGCATCACTCATGACAGGTTCGTCGATTTTAATGTCTGGGATGATTTCTTTCGTGTTCTTCGAATCAATAGACTCCGCCATAGTTAGTTACAGCCAAACCGCCTATTACGAAGTCACTGAAACGGTGTACGGACCACCAAGGTGAAGCTAGCGACCAAACTCAGCAGCCAAACTCAGCAGCCAAAACCAGCAACCAAACTATCGATACCGATCATTTGGTGTTGTATCGCCAATGTGAACGCTCATATCGCTGTACGTACGTACGTACGTGTCTTACGTACCATGCGTGACTGACAACTCATTCCAACTGCGCCGTAATTTTGTTCAGAAAAAAAAATCATAAAAACAATACTTAGGTTATTATAATCTGTAGTTTTATGCTGGATTTGGCATTACGGTAGTGCTATCTTTCAAAATAAGTCTGGATAAATCTGGTAAATAATAACTTTTGTTGATTATTAAGTGCAAAGCATGCAATCGATTTAATTTTATATTATGGGGATAATATTTACTACTTCAGTGAGCGTGTCAACCACACGATCCGACCAGTCGTCTCGGGAGTGGAAGGAGGTGGGGGAGAGGGGGTATAATAAAAAAAAATAAAATAAACTATAGTTAATAATCAACAAATACAAATTTCAATTCTGAAAGCATCCATATACGAGTACAAGAATGCACACTATAGACTATGCGTCATTCCCTTAAAATGTCAACATCTTTATCTCGGGTTGCTACAAGATGTCCCCATCCAGATCTCTGTATTATATAATAATCAACAAATACAGCAAATTTCAAGTCAAAATATTAAAGTATAGTCGGGCGCCGACGGTTTAAAGGACGCCCTGCACGGTCTGAAATCATCCATATACAAGAATGCACAATATATAGACTATGCGTCATTCCCTTTAAATTTCAACATCTTTAGCTCGGGTTGCTACAAGATGTCCCCATCCAGATCTCTGTATTATATTATAATCAACAAATACAGCAAATTTCAAGTCAAAATATTAAAGTATAGTCGGGCGCCGACGGTTTAAAGGACGCCCTGCACGGTCTGAAAGCATCCATATACAAGAATGCACACTATAGACTATGCGTCATTCCCATTAAATTTCAACATCTTTATCTCGGGTTGCTACAAGATGTCCCCATCCAGATCTCTGTATTATATTATAATCAACAAATACAGCAAATTTCAAGTCAAAATATTAAAGTATAGTCGAGCGCCGACGGTTTAAAGGACGCCCTGCACGGTCTGAAATCATCCATATACAAGAATACACACTGTAGACTATGCGTAATTCCCTTTAAATTTCAACATCTTTAGCTCGGGTTGCTACAAGATGTCCCCATCCAGATCTCTGTATTATATTATAATCAACAAATACAGCAAATTTCAAGTCAAAATATTAAAGTATAGTCGGGAGCCGACGGTTTAAAGGACGCCCTGCACGGTCTGAATTCATCCATATACAAGAATACACACTGTAGACTATGCGTCATTCCCTTTAAATTTCAACATCTTTATCTCTGGTCGCTACAAGATGTCCCAATCCAAATCTCTGTATAATATAATAATCAACAAATACAGCAAATTTCAAGTCAAAATATTAAAGTATATTCGGGCGACGACGGTTTAAAGGACGCCCTACACTGTCTGAAAATCATCCATATACAAGAATGCACACTATAGACTATGCGTCATTCCCTTTAAATTTCAACATCTTTAGCTCGGGTTGCTACAAGATGTCCCCATCCAGATCTCTGTATTATATAATAATCAACAAATACAGCAAATTTCAAGTCAAAATATTAAAGTATAGTCGGGCGCCGACGGTTTAAAGGACGCCCTGCACGGTCTGAAATCATCCATATACAAGAATGCACACTATAGACTATGCGTCATTCCCTTTAAATTTCAGCATCTTTATGTCGGGTTGCTACAAGATGTCCCCATCCAGATCTCTGTTTTATATTATAATCAACAAATACAGCAAATTTCAAGTCAAAATATTAAAGTATAGTCGGGCGCCGACGGTTTAAAGGACGCCCTGCACGGTCTGAAAGCATCCATAAACAAGAATGCACACTATAGACTATGCGTGATTCCCTTTAAATTTCAACATCTTTATCTCGGGTTGCTACAAGATGTCCCCATCCAGATCTCTGTATTATATAATAATCAACAAATACAGCAAATTTCAAGTCAAAATATTAAAGTATAGTCGGGCGCCGACGGTTTAAAGGACGCCCTGCACAGTCTGAAAGCATCCATATACAAGAATGCACACTATAGACTATGCGTCATTCCCTTTAAATTTCAATATCTTTATCTCGGGTTGCTACAAGATGTGCCCATCCAGATCTCTGTATTATATAATAATCAACAAATACAGCAAATTTCAAGTCAAAATATTAAAGTATAGTCGGGCGCCGACGGTTTAAAGGACGCCCTGCACGGTCTGAAAGCATCCATATACAAGAATGCACACTATAGACTATGCGTGATTCCCTTTAAATTTCAACATCTTTATCTCGGGTTGCTACAAGATGTCCCCATCCAGATCTCTGTATTATATAATAATCAACAAATACAGCAAATTTCAAGTCAAAATATTAAAGTATAGTCGGGCGCCGACGGTTTAAAGGACGCCCTGCACGGTCTCAAAGCATCCACATACAAGAATGCACACTATAGACTATGCGTCATTCCCTTTAAATTTCAATATCTTTATCTCGGGTTGCTACAAGATATCCCCATTCAGATCTCTGTATTATATAATAATCAACAAATACAGCAAATTTCAAGTCAAAATATTAAAGTATAGTCGGGCGCCGACGGTTTAAAGGACGCCCTGCACGATCTGAAAGCATCCACATACAAGAATGCACACTATAGACTATGCGTCATTCCCTTTAAATTTCAACATCTTTATCTCGGGTTGCTACAAGATGTCCCCATCCAGATCTCTGTATTATATGATAATCAACAAATACAGCAAATTTCAAGTCAAAATATTAAAGTATAGTCGGGCGCCGACGGTTTAAAGGACGCCCTGCACGGTCTGAAATCATCCATATACAAGAATGCACACTACAGACTATGCGTCATTCCCTTTAAATTTCAACATCTTTATCTCAGGTTGCTACAAGATCTCCCCATCCAGATCTCTGTATTATATAATAATCAACAAATACAGCAAATTTCAAGACAAAATATTAAAGTATAGTCGGGCTCCGACGGTTTAAAGGACGCCCTGCACGGTCTGAAAGCATCCACATACAAGAATGCACACTATAGACTATGCGTCATTCCCTTTAAATTTCAATATCTTTATCTCGGGTTGCTACAAGATATCCCCATCCAGATCTCTGTTTTATATAATAATCAACAAATACAGCAAATTTCAAGTCAAAATATTAAAGTATAGTCGGGCGCCGACGGTTTAAAGGACGCCCTGCACGGTCTCAAAGCATCCACATACAAGAATGCACACTATAGACTATGCGTCATTCCCTTTAAATTTCAATATCTTTATCTCGGGTTGCTACAAGATATCCCCATCCAGATCTCTGTATTATATAATAATCAACAAATACAGCAAATTTCAAGTCAAAATATTAAAGTATAGTCGGGCGCCGACGGTTTAAAGGACGCCCTGCACCGTCTGAAATCATCCATATACAAGAATGCACAATATATAGACTATGCGTCATTCCCTTTAAATTTCAACATCTTTATCTCGGGTTGCTACAAGATGTCCCCATCCAGATCTCTGTATTATATGATAATCAACAAATACAGCAAATTTCAAGTCAAAATATTAAAGTATAGTCGGGCGCCGACGGTTTAAAGGACGCCCTGCACGGTCTGAAATCATCCATATACAAGAATGCACACTACAGACTATGCGTCATTCCCTTTAAATTTCAACATCTTTATCTCAGGTTGCTACAAGATGTCCCCATCCAGATCTCTGTATTATATAATAATCAACAAATACAGCAAATTTCAAGTCAAAATATTAAAGTATAGTCGGGCGCCGACGGTTTAAAGGACGCCCTGCACGGTCTGAAAGCATCCACATACAAGAATGCACACTATAGACTATGCGTCATTCCCTTTAAATTTCAATATCTTTATCTCGGGTTGCTACAAGATATCCCCATCCAGATCTCTGTTTTATATAATAATCAACAAATACAGCAAATTTCAAGTCAAAATATTAAAGTATAGTCGGGCGCCGACGGTTTAAAGGACGCCCTGCACGGTCTCAAAGCATCCACATACAAGAATGCACACTATAGACTATGCGTCATTCCCTTTAAATTTCAATATCTTTATCTCGGGTTGCTACAAGATATCCCCATCCAGATCTCTGTATTATATAATAATCAACAAATACAGCAAATTTCAAGTCAAAATATTAAAGTATAGTCGGGCGCCGACGGTTTAAAGGACGCCCTGCACGGTCTGAAAGCATCCATATACAAGAATGCACAATATATAGACTATGCGTCATTCCCTTTAAATTTCAACATCTTTATCTCAGGTTGCTACACGATGTCCCCATCCAGATCTCTGTATTATATAATAATCAACAAATACAGCAAATTTCAAGTCAAAATATTAAAGTATAGTCGGGCGCCGACGGTTTAAAGGACGCCCTGTACGGTCTGAAAGCATCTATATACAAGAATGCACACTATAGACTATGCGTGATTCCCTTTAAATTTCAACATCTTTATCTCGGGTTGCTACAATATGTCCCCATCCAGATCTCTGTATTATATTATAATCAACAAATACAGCAAATTTCAAGACAAAATATTAAAGTATAGTCGGGCGCCGACGGTTTAAAGGACGCCCTGCACGGTCTGAAATCATCCATATACAAGAAAGCACACTATAGACTATGCGTCATTCCCTTTAAATTTCAACATCTTTATCTCGGGTTGCTACAAGATGTCCCCATCCAGATCTCTGTATTATATAATAATCAACAAATACAGCAAATTTCAAGTCAAAATATTAAAGTATAGTCGGGCGCCGACGTTTAAAGGACGCCCTGCACGGTCTGAAAGCATGCATATACAAGAATGCACACTATAGACTATGCGTCATTCCTTTAAATTTCAACATCTTTATCTCGGGTTGCTACAAGATGTCCCCATCCAGATCTCTGTATTATATAATAATCAACAAATACAGCAAATTTCAAGACAAAATATTAAAGTATAGTCGGGCGCCGACGGTTTAAAGGACGCCCTGCACGGTCTGAAATCATCCATATACAAGAAAGCACACTATAGACTATGCGTCATTCCCTTTAAATTTCAACATCTTTATCTCGGGTTGCTACAAGATGTCCCCATCCAGATCTCTGTATTATATAATAATCAACAAATACAGCAAATTTCAAGTCAAAATATTAAAGTATAGTCGGGCGCCGACGGTTTAAAGGACGCCCTGCACGGTCTGAAAGCATCCATATATACAAGAATGCACACTATATAGACTATGCGTCATTCCATTTAATTTCAACATCTTTATCTCAGGTTGCTACAAGATGTCCCCATCCAGATCTCTGTATTATATAATAATCAACAAATACAGCAAATTTCAAGTCAAAATATTAAAGTATAGTCGGGCGCCGACGGTTTAAAGGACGCCCTGCACGGTCTGAAAACATCCATATACAAGAATGCACACTATAGACTATGCGTCATTCCCTTTAAATTTCAACATCTTTATCTCGGGTTGTTACAAGATGTCCCCATCCAGATCTCTGTATTATATAATAATCAACAAATACAGCAAATTTCAAGTCAAAATATTAAAGTATAGTCGGGCGCCGACGGTTTAAAGGACGCCCTGTACGGTCTGAAAGCATCCATATACAAGAATGCACACTATAGACTATGCGTCATTCCCTTTAAATTTCAACATCTTTATCTCGGGTTGCTACCAGATGTCCCCATCCAGATCTCTGTATTATATAATAATCAACAAATACAGCAAATTTCAAGACAAAATATTAAAGTATAGTCGGGCTCCGACGGTTTAAAGGACGCCCTGCACGGTCTGAAATCATCCATATACAATAAATGCACACTATAGACTATGCGTCATTCCCTTTAAATTTCAATATCTTTATCTCGGGTTGCTACAAGATGTCCCCATCCAGATCTCTGTATTATATAACAATCAACAAATACAGCAAATTTCAAGTCAAAATATTAAAGTATAGTCGGGCGCCGACGGTTTAAAGGACGCCCTGCACGGTCTGAAATCATCCATATACAAGAATGCACACTATAGACTATGCGTCATTCCCTTTAAATTTCAACATCTTTATCTAGGGTTGCTACAAGATGTCCCCATTCAGATCTCTGTATTATATAATAATCAACAAATACAGCAAATTTCAAGATAAAATATTAAAGTATAGTCGGGCGCCGACGGTTTAAAGGACGCCCTGCACGGTCTGAAATCATCCATATACAAGAATGCACACTATAGACTATGCGTCATTCCCTTTAAATTTCAACATCTTTATCTCGGGTTGCTACAATATGTCCCCATCCAGATCTCTGTATTATATAATAATCAACAAATACAGCAAATTTCAAGTCAAAATATTAAAGTATAGTCGGGCGCCGACGGTTTAAAGGACGCCCTGCACGGTCTGAAATCATCCATATACAAGAATGCACACTAATTATAGACTATGCGTCATTCCCTTGAAATTTCAACATCTTTATCTCGGGTTGCTACAAGATGTCCCCATCCAGATCTCTGTATTATATAATAATCAACAAATACAGCAAATTTCAAGTCAAAATATTAAAGTATAGTCGGGCGCCGACGGTTTAAAGGACGCCCTGCACGGTCTGAAATCATCCATATACAAGAATGCACACTATAGACTATGCGTCATTCCCATTAAATTTCAACATCTTTATCTCAGGTTGCTACAAGATGTCCCCATCCAGATCTCTGTATTATATAATAATCAACAAATACAGCAAATGTCAAGTCAAAATATTAAAGTATAGTCGGGCGCCGACGGTTTAAAGGACGCCCTGTACGGTCTGAAAGCATCCATATACACGAATGCACACTATAGACTATGCGTCATTCCCTTTAAATTTCAACATCTTTATCTCGGGTTGCTACAAGATGTCCCCATCCAGATCTCTGTATTATATAATAATCAACAAATACAGCAAATTTCAAGTCAAAATATTTAAAGAATATTGACTGGTCTTGAGGGAGACACGGCAAATATTGCCTGAACTAGATTCATATTGCCCGAGTCGAAGACGAGGGCAATATGGATCTAGTGAGGGCAATATTTGTAGTGTAGCCCGAAAGTCCAGTCAATATTGTAATTATTAACTAATCAGACATCTCGAGCGAACATGCAATATATTAATTTGAAGGGTACAAATTACACAATTCTTACAATTATTGAACATGTTGAACGATGTTTAAACTTCAAGTTTTAACTAAAATGCATACAGTCATCTTGACTTCAACCCAGTTTGTAAAGACTCATTACTTAGCTAGCGCGTAACACATTGTTACGTCATAATTAGACACGCGCAAATCATTAATAAACGCGCGTATGATTTTGCGCACTCATGCTGTTAGCGCGCATTCATACTCGGATATATTTATTGACCGGCAAATTATACACAAAATCCCATTGACTTTTTTGAGCGGTCAATAAGATTTTGTCCATTGGTTTACTGTGTGATCATATTGACCGGCAAATTACACACAAAATCCCATTGACTTTTCTGAGCGGGCAATATGATTTGTTTTCACCCCTAGTTTTGTTGGCCTACTTAACTTGGAGGGCAATATGGTTTTAAAATTGCCCTGCTCAGATGCCTGATTTGGTTAATAATTAAAGAATATTGACTGGCCTTGAGGGAGACACGGCAAATATTGCCTGAACTAGATTCATATTGCCCGAGTCGAAGACGAGGGCAATATGGATCTAGTGAGGGCAATATTTGTAGTGTAGCCCGAAAGTCCAGTCAATATTGTAATTATTAACTAATCAGACATCTCGAGCGAACATGCAATATATTAATTTAAAGGGTACAAATTGCACAATTCTTACAATTATTGAACGATGTTTAAACTTCAAGTCTTAACCAAAATGCATACATCTAGACTTCATCCCAGTTTGTAAAGAATCATTATTTAGCTAGCGCGTAACACATTGTTACGTCATAATTTGACACGCGCAAATCATTGATAAACGCGCGTATGAATTTGCGCGCTCATGCTGTTAGCTTAGCGCGCCTTCATCTCGGATAAATATTATTGACCGGCAAATTACACACAAAATCCCATTGACTTTTCTGAGCGGTCAATAAGATTTTGTCCATTGGTTTACTGTGTGATCATATTGACCGGCAAATTACACACAAAATCCCATTGACTTTTCTGAGCGGGCAATATGATTTGTTTTCACCCCTAGTTTTGTTGGCCTACTTAACTTGGAGGGCAATATGGTTTTAAAATTGCCCTGCTCAGATGTCTGCTATGGTTAATAATAAAGTATAGTCGGGCGCCGACGGTTTAAAGGACGCCCTGTACGGTCTGAAAGCATCCATATACAAGAATGCACACTATAGACTATGCGTCATTCCCTTAAAATTTCAACATCTTTATCTCGGGTTGCTACAAGATGTCCCCATCCAGATCTCTGTATTATATAATAATCAACAAATACAGCAAATTTCAAGACAAAATATTAAAGTATAGTCGGGCTCCGACGGTTTAAAGGACGCCCTGCACGGTCTGAAATCATCCATATACAAGAATGCACACTATAGACTATGCGTCATTCCCTTTAAATTTCAATATCTTTATCTCTGGTTGCTACAAGATGTCCCCATCCAGATCTCTGTATTATATAATAATCAACAAATACAGCAAATTTCAAGTCAAAATATTAAAGTATAGTCGGGCGCCGACGGTTTAAAGGACGCCCTGCACGGTCTGAAATCAGCCATATACAAGAATGCACACTATAGACTATGCGTCATTCCCTTTAAATTTCAACATCTTTATCTCGGGTTGCTACAAGATGTCCCCATCCAGATCTCTGTATTATATAATAATCCACAAATACAGCAAATTTCAAGTCAAAATATTAAAGTATAGTCGGGCGCCGACGGTTTAAAGGACGCCCTGCACGGTCTGAAATCATCCATATACAAGAATTCACACTATATAGACTATGCGTCATTCCCTTTAAATTTCAACATCTTTATCTCGGGTTGCTACAAGATGTCCCCATCCAGATCTCTGTATTATATAATAATCAACAAATACAGCAAATTTCAAGTCAAAATATTAAAGTATAGTCGGGCGCCGACGGTTTAAAGGACGCCCTGCACGGTCTGAAATCATCCATATACAAGAATGCACAATATATAGACTATGCGTCATTCCCTTTAAATTTCAACATCTTTATCTCAGGTTGCTACAAGATGTCCCCATCCAGATCTCTGTATTATATAATAATCAACAAATACAGCAAATTTCAAGTCAAAATATTAAAGTATAGTCGGGCGCCGACGGTTTAAAGGACGCCCCGAACGGTCTGAAAGCATCCATATACAAGAATGCACACTATAGACTATGCGTCATTCCCTTTAAATTTCAACATCTTTATCTCGGGTTGCTACAAGATGTCCCCATCCAGATCTCTGTATTATAATTATAATAATCAACAAATACAGCAAATTTCATGTCAAAAATATTAAAGTTGATTTCTAGCGGTTCACTCTTACCTTGTTTCAATCGCATTAACAATAAAAGCATGGAACCGGTTTCGGTTCTTCAAATTTCGATTTCGTTCAAAAGATATTTACGATTGAATTGTAGGACATACAATTTCACACCAATACACAATTTATTGACCACGCATCACTTTTTGCACTTGTCAACAAAGTTACTAGAAATTTGGGACAGTTCATTTTTTGTATAACTTTTTATTATAATCGTTAGGTTTTTGTTTGGAAAATAAGGAAGATAAACAAAATACCATGCTCCTCTACTTGGAACATTATTCAGATTGGCCACTAAACATCTAAACATGTTTATAGCTATGACATCCCAAGGGATATCAAGTAGTAAGGGGCTACAAGGACAAAGTTATCCGACGAACGTTAGACGACCTCACTTTATCCCACCCACTCTGTGGCCTTCGACATATTTTACACTGGCAGTGACGTATATTTCAGTTTATTTCTGGCAAAAATGTTTCATGTTGTTGTTTGGTGGCAATCAATCAAATGTGACTGTTATTGCCAATACAATTTGTTTTAATTCATTATTCATATATTTAAAAAAATATTATAACATTTTATAAATCATCCAAAAAATTGCTATGGCACCGCTATAAGTATCGCGATACTTTTTTTGTTTAGACTTCTTTTATTGTAATCAAAATTATTATCTTACAACACTTATTTATAATACAGTCAAACCTGTCATTCAGCGACCACTCAAGGGACCGGCGAAAAGCGGTCGCTATAGACAGTTGGTCGCATTAGACAGGATGGCGGCCATTTTGAATTTATGGTCGCATATCGTGACTATATTATGCACATGTGTAATTAATTGACATCTGTACACGCACTTTTCGATAGTTAGTTAGATTTAGTATTTGAATTGAAATTATATATCAATGGCGTTATATTTAAAATCATATTAAATGTTTGTATTATCTTTCAAGTGAAATTGAAAATACAAAATGTGTCAATGTGCCATTTATTATGTGTTTCATCATGACAGTATCAGCTACGCTTATGCACAGTATAGTTTTCTATAGAATTCTGAAGTAAAAATGGAAAATGCAACATGCAAAATGGTCGCAACAAGCGCAAGGATTATCATGAAAAGAATGAGAAAAACTCCGCCTCGGCGATTAAAATGTATTAGTGATGTTGTGATGTATTGTCTAATGACTAATGATGTATTGTCTAAATTTTGTCTATTTGCAATGGTCAGTATAGTGTCTTTGTTCAACGCATTTCTGTATCAGCACCAGGTACTGAAGAGCTTAAATATTCTTTGTTTATGAATTGAAGCACTTGTTGTCGGTAATTTAGCGTCTGTCTGAAGTTCATTGTCCTTTTAAAAGCTTGTTATTTGCATTGACCTGCTTAAAATTGGAGAATTGAGGGACCAGACATGCAGAGGCAACAGATTTGATGCCTTGGTCGCTCAAGTGCCAATGTTGTGGTCGCTATACACAGATTTATATGTGTGTCGGGACCTGAATAGGGTGGTCGCTGGTCGCGTTAGGCAGGTGGTCGCATTACGCAGGTCGCTTAACACATGATTTTTCACGGGGGGACCAGAGAGCGGTCGTTATGAGCAGGTGGTCACTATAGACAGGTGGTCGCATTGGCAGGTTTGACTGTAGTAACAAAGCAAAACAAAACAAAAACATTTATTCATAAATAAACACTACTTTAGCGCTACTAATACAATATCGTGATATTCTTTTCTCTTTTTTTTCTTCTTCATAATAATACTAATTCCTAACAACTTTGTACAAACATTTCGTGGCCTCATTTTGTACATGTTAGTACAAAGACTTTATATATGATACAATTGTCTACTTTTTGTTCAGTTCACTTAGAAACTAAGTAGTCATAATACATGTGGGAATAACAGACACCCAACAAAATAAATCAAGACAATGCATGTTTAAGACGCACTGCTTATAGTGCTTTTATCGGGTGCGGTTCGTTATTCCGAAGGTTCGTTATTCCGAACACGCAAATTTCCTATACCTGAGTGTTCGTTAATCCGAAAATGAAATAGTGTTCGTTAATCCGAACATTTGTTGCATTATTCCGAAGGTTCGTTATTCCGAAGGTTCGTTATTCCGAAGGTTCGTTATTCCGAAGGTTCGCTATTCCTAAAATGAAATCGGGTTCGTTATTCCGAAGGTTCGTTATTCCGAAGGTTCTTTATTCCGAAGGTTCGTTATTACGAAGGTTCGCTATTCCTAAAATGAAATCGGGTTCGTTATTCCGAAGGTTCGTTATTCCGAAAATGAATTAGGGTTCGTTAATCCGAAAATGAAAAAGGGTGTGTGTGCGTGTGTGTGTGTGTGTGTGTGTGTGTGTGTGTGTGTGTGTGTGTGTGTGTGTGTGTGTGTGTGTGTGTGTGTGTGTGTGTGTGTGTGTGTGTGTGTGTGTGCGCGTGTGTGTGTGTGTGTGTGTGTGTGTGTGTGTGTGTGTGTGTGTGTGTGTGTGTGTGTGTGTGTGTGTGTGTGTGTGTGTGCGCGTGTGTGTGTGTGTGTGTGTGTGTGTGTGTGTGTGTGTGTGTGTGTGTGTGTGCGTGTGTGTGTGTGTGTGTGTGTGTGTGTGTGTGTGTGTGTGTGTGTGTGTGTGCACTGGCGTAGTGGTGGTGGGGGGGGGGGGGGGTGTCATGGGCCCCCCTCCCAAATCAATTTAAATCATGGCTTTTATCTAATTTTATTGGAAGTGAGAGTAAAAACTCAGATTGCACAGTTTCAATTTTTTAAATGCCTAAGCTCCCTAACGGGGGGGGGGGGGGGGGGGGGGGGGACATCCCCCCTGCCCTTAGTTGCTATTTATGATGAAATACATACAATTCAGACAAATAAAATGTGATTTTGGACTGATATCAAGCAGCAAAATTTAACTTTATGACATAATTATAATTATATCAAATTGATTTCGGTTTTATTTCATGTTTGTTTACATGAGAAAGATATAAATATATATATCTCATTCTCATTGCACTGTTTTATCAAGAAAAATAAAATACAATTTGACTAGAATTGTAAAGCCACTCTTTTCCCCCCTCCCCTTCTCCCCCAGCCCCCATGCAGCCACGGCAATTAGAGTAAGATTGATCCCCTTTCCCAAGTCCACACTGCTCAAAATCAAATCAACTCAATTCTTTTCTACGTCGTATTTATTTAATTTTCGGATTAACGAACCCTATTTCATTTTAGGACTAACGAACCTTCGGAATAACGAACCCGATTTTATTTTCGGATCAACGAACCTTCGGAATAACGAACCTTCGGAATAACGAACCTTCGGAATAACGAACCTTCGGAATAACAAACCTTCGGAATAAAGAACCTTCGGAATAACTGAACCTTCGGAATAACGAACCTTCGGAATAACGGACTGTAACCAAAATTTCAAGGCCGAGATCAGGAACCACTTGGTTTTCGGGGGCCAAGACCATTGGTCACGGTGGTCGAGACCACTACAAATTGGCCTCGATACCACTTAAAGGGATAGTTGAGTTCTGGTAAGGAGAGTACAGTTTTGGTGAAACTGAATTTTAGTAACCAAAACCTGCATCATTACATTACAAACGAATAGTTATAACTAGAAAGGAACACAAAATTACAAATGACGTAGTAAAGATCATGTTATCATTCAAAAAGAGCCGTTAAAACGTAAGAGGGCGCTCTCTAAACACTCATCGGTTTAAACCATTTTGAATAAAATATTGTACATGTGATGTTTTGCTGAAATAGTGATTAGATAGAGAAATAACCAACAATTATTTAAATACCTATTTTGTAACTTTTTGAAAAGAGGAAGCATTTAAAAAAAAAAATTAACGGCTGGTTCAAAATTCTCTAATAAACCTGGGGTCCCAGCTTTATTACAAATTAATATGAATATGGAAAATACTGCTGAAAACTGCTTGTCTACTAAAAAATCGCCAATGTGGTAAAAAGAGAGTCGTATACAGCCTAGCTTTCGATCCTAGCAGAATCTTCGTCAGGGCACAAATGACAGTTACTACAGAAAAAACACTGAATATATACCAACATAAACACATGTATGGAAGGGGAGCTGGAAAGAGGAAAGGAGGCGGAGACACAAAACAATGAAAGCAACTGTGAGTGGGTGAGTGTCAGGACTGCTTGACCAATCAGGTCAAACAGGCAAATAGGTATTACAAATTGTTATATTTATGGATATTTCAGCCGTCTCTGAACCGATTTTGATCAAACAAAGATGATTTTATTATTTAAAGGGAGCGTTGAGTATTGGTATTTTCCGAAGTGCCCCCCAAAAATTAATTCCAACAGATTTGGTTGATTTCAGTTCCATATGAAAGATCATCGAAAAAAACATGAGAAATGATAATAATTCCCAATCAAATGCTCTAATTGTTGTGCAATTTGCTTTCAAAATATTATATAAAAGTGTTTGACGTCCGGACATCACTTTTTATAGAACGCTAGCGCGAGTCGCTAGCGATTTAGGTCGTCCTGATAGAAAACTGAAACTAAATATTTTTGTGCACGCTAATTGTGCTTAAAACTATACATATGATACGGTACTTACCAGCAATTCACTCTCCAATATGTGATCCAACAATCGGGTGGATTAAGATTATGATTTTTCCCTCCATTCCGCAAACAAGCAGTGATTTAATATGCGCCTCATGGACTTGTCTCCGTGTGTTAGCGCGACTCCGAAACGAAAGGCGAACAAACGGGGCTTGCAATACATGTACATACTACACGTACTATTACCGCGCACTGCATGTACAGTCCCGTATTAGGACCTAGAACGCTAGTTCTTCGCGCTGGCGTTAATTTGACACTTCGAGTTGTAACGGCTCTTTTTGAATGATAACATGGGTTTTATTTTGTGGTTTGTAATTGTGTATACTTTTAGAGCATGGTGAAGTAATAACTATTAGTTTGTACTGTAATCGTGCAGGTTTTGGTTACTAAAGTTAAGTTTGACCAATACTCAACTACCCCTTTAAATATTATGCTCTTTCAAATTTTACACTCAGTTTTTCATTACCTCACCAAAAAAAAAAGTAGTCTAGCGCCCTCTCTACCAAAACTCAACTATCCCTTTAAATTGTTTTAACTACAGGAAAACATCGGTATTATTTTTCTATCGTATTTATATAAATTTAAAAAGGATAATGCAATTTGTTTCTATATTGACGTGACTTTAATTAAGGTAAAAGTGTACGATAAAGAAATAATATACAAATGAAATTTCGATTGTAGTCTTTAAACCGTCGGCGCCCAACTATACTTTAATATTTTGACTTGAAATTTTCTGTATTTGTTGATTATTATATAATACAGAGATCTGGATGGGGACATCTTGTAGCAACCCGAGATAAAGATGTTGAAATTTAAAGGGAATGACGCATAGTCTATAGTGTGCATTCTTGTATATGGATGCTTTCAGACCATGCAGGGCGTCTTTTAAACCGTGGGCGCCCGACTATACTTTAATATTTTGACGTGAAAGTTACAGTATTTGTTGATTATTATATAATACAGAGATCTGGATGGGGACATCTTGTAGCAACCCGAGATAAAGATGGTGAAATTTAAAGGGAATGACGCATAGTCTATAGTGTGCATTCTTGTATATGGATGCTTTCAGACCGTGCAGGGCGTCTTTTAAACCGTGGGCGCCCGACTATACTTTAATATTTTGACGTGAAAGTTGCAGTATTTGTTGATTATTATATAATACAGAGATCTGGATGGGGATATCTTGTAGCAACCCGAGATAAAGATGTTGAAATTTAAAGGGAATGACGCATAGTCTATAGTGTGCATTCTTGTATATGGATGTTTTCAGACCGTGCAGGGCGTCCTTTAAACGGTGGGCGCCCGACTATACTTTAATATTTTGACTTGAAATTTGCTGTATTTGTTGATTATTATATAATACAGAGATCTGGATGGGAACATCTTGTAGCAACCCGAGATAAAGATGCTGAAATTTAAAGGGAATGACGCATAGTCTATAGTGTGCATTATTGTATTTGGATGCTTTCAGACCGTGCAGGGCGTCCTTTAAACCGTCGGCGCCCGACTATACTTTAATATTTTGACTTGAAATTTGCTGTATTTGTTGATTATAATATAATAAAGAGATCTGGATGAGGACATCTTGTAGCAACCCGACATAAAGATGTTGACATTTAAATGGAATGACGCATAGTCTATAGTGTGCATTATTGTATATGGATGATTTCAGACCGTGCAGGACGTCCTTTAAACCGTCGGCGCCCGACTATACTTTATTATTTTGACTTGAAATTTGCTTTATTTGTTGATTATAATATAATACAGAGATCTGGATTGGGACATCTTGTAGCGACCAGAGATAAAGATGTTGAAATTTAAAGGGAATGACGCATAGTCTACAGTGTGTATTCTTGTATATGGATGATTTCAGACCGTGCAGGGCGTCCTTTAAACCGTCGGCGCCCGACTATACTTTAATATTTTGACTTGAAATTTGCTGTATTTGTTGATTATAATATGATACATAGATCTGAATGGGGACATCTTGTAGCAACCCGAGCTAAAGATGTTGAAATTTAAAGGGAATGACGCATAGTCTACAGTGTGTATTCTTGTATATGGATGATTTCAGACCGTGCAGGGCGTCCTTTAAACCGTCGGCGCCCGACTATACTTTAATATTTTGACTTGAAATTTGCTGTATTTGTTGATAATAATATAATACAGAGATCTGGATGGGGCCATCTTGTAGCAACCCGAGCTAAAGATGTTGAAATTTAAAGGGAATGACGCATAGTCTATAGTGTGCATTCTTGTATATATATGCTTTCAGACCGTGCAGGGCGTCCTTTAAACCGTCGGCGCCCGACTATACTTTAATATTTTGACGTGAAAGTTGCTGTTTTTTAAAATTATTATATAACAAAGAGATCTGGATGGGGACATCTTGTAGCACCCCGAGATAAAGATGTTGAAATTTAAAGGGAATGACGCATAGTCTATAGTGTGTATTCTTGTATATGGATGCTTTCAGACCGTGCATGGCGTCCTTCAAACCGTCGGCGCCCGACTGTACTTTAATATTTTGACTTGAAATTTGCTGTATTTGTTGATTATTATATTATACAGAGATTTGGATTGGGACATCTTGTAGCGACCAGAGATAAAGATGTTGAAATTTAAAGGGAATGACGCATAGTCTACAGTGTGTATTCTTGTATATGGATGATTTCAGACCGTGCAGGGCGTCCTTTAAACCGTCGGCGCCCGACTATACTTTAATATTTTGACTTGAAATTTGCTGTATTTGTTGATTATAATATAATACAGAGATCTGGATGGGGACATCTTGTAGCAACCCGAGCTAAAGATGTTGAAATTTAAAGAGAATGACGCATAGTCTACAGTGTGTATTCTTGTATATGTATGATTTCAGACCGTGCAGGGCGTCCTTTAAACTGTCTGCGCCCGACTATACTTTAATATTTTGACTTGAAATTTGCTGTATTTGTTGATTATAATATAATACAGAGATCTGGATGGGGCCATCTTGTAGCAACTCGAGCTAAAAATGTTGAAATTTAAAGGGAATGACGCATAGTCTATAGTGTGCATTCTTGTATATATATGCTTTCAGACCGTGCAGGGCGTCCTTTAAACCGTCGGCGCCCGACTATACTTTAATATTTTGACGTGAAAGTTGCTGTATTTGTTGATTATTATATAATACAGAGATCTGGATGGGGACATCTTGTAGCAACTCGAGATAAAGATGTTGAAATTTAAAGGGAATGACGCATAGTCTATAGTGTGCATTCCTGTATATGGATGCTTTCAGACCGTGCAGGGCGTCCTTTAAACCGTCGGCGCCCAACTATACTTTATTATTTTGACTTGAAATTTGCTGTATTTGTTGATTATTATATAATACAGAGATCTGGATGGGAACATCTTGTAGCAACCCGAGATAAAGATGTTGAAATTTAAGGGAATGACGCATAGTCTATAGTGTGTATTCTTGTATATGGATGCTTTCAGACCGTGCAGGGCGTCCTTTAAACCGTCGGCGACCGACTATACTTTAATATTTTGGCTTGAAAGTTGCTGTATTTGTTGATTATTATATATTAAAGAGATCTGGAAGGGGACATCTTGTAGCAACCCGAGATAAAGATGTTGAAATTTAAAGGGAATAACGCATAGACTATAGTGTGCATTCTTGTATATGGATGCTTTCAGACCGTGCAGGGCGTCCTTTAAACCGTCGGCGCCCGACTATACTTTAATATTTTGACGTGAAAGTTGCTGTATTTGTTGATTATTATATAATACAGAGATCTGGATGGGGACATCTTATAGCAACCCGACATAAAGATGTTGAAATTTAAAGGGAATGACGCATAGTCTATAGTGTGCATTCTTGTATATGGATGCTTTCAGACCGTGCAGGGCGTCCTTTAAACCGTCGGCGCCCGACTATACTTTAATATTTTGACGTGAAAGTTGCTGTATTTGTTGATTATTATATAATACAGAGATCTGAATGGGGACATCTTGTAGCAACCCGAGATAAAGATGTTGAAATTTAAAGGGAATGACGCATAGTCTATAGTGTGCATTCTTGTATATGGATGCTTTCAGACCGTGCATGGCGTCCTTTAAACCGTCGGCGCCCGACTATACTTTATTATTTTGACTTGAAATTTGCTGTATTTGTTGATTATAATATAATACAGAGATCTGGATGGGGACATCTTGTAGCAACCCGAGATAAAGATGTTGAAATTTAAAGGGAATGACGCATAGACTATAGTGTGCATTCTTGTATATGGATGCTTTCAGACCGTGCAGGGCGTTCTTTAAACGGTGGGCGCCCGACTATACTTTAATATTTTGACTTGAAATTTGCTGTATTTGTTGATTATTATATAATACAGAGATCTGGATGGGAACATCTTGTAGCAACCCGAGATAAAGATGTTGAAATTTAAAGGGAATGACGCATAGTCTATAGTGTGTATTCTTGTATATGGATGCTTTCAGACCGTGCAGGGCGTCCTTTAAACCGTCGGCGACCGACTATACTTTAATATTTTGGCTTGAAAGTTGCTGTATTTGTTGATTATAATATAATACAGAGATCTGGATGGGACATCTTGTAGCAACCCGAGATAAAGATGTTGAAATTTAAAGGGAATGACGCATAGTCTATAGTGTGCATTCTTGTATATGGATGCTTTCAGACCATGCAGGGCGTCTTTTAAACCGTGGGCGCCCGACTATACTTTAATATTTTGACGTGAAAGTTGCAGTATTTGTTGATTATTATATAATACAGAGATCTGGATGGGGACATGTTGTAGCAACCAACCCGAGATAAAGATGGTGAAATTTAAAGGGAATGACGCATAGTCTATAGTGTGCATTCTTGTATATGGATGCTTTCAGACCGTGCAGGCGTCTTTTAAACCGTGGCGCCCGACTATACTTTAATATTTTGCATGAAAGTTGCAGTATTTGTTGATTATTATATAATACAGAGATCTGGATGGGGATATCTTGTAGCAACCGAGATAAAGATGTTGAAATTTAAATGGAATGACGCCATAGTCAAGTGTGTATTCTTGTATATGGATGATTTCAGACCGTGCAGGGCGTCCTTTAAACCGTCGGCCGCCCGACTATACTTTAATATTTTTGACTTGAAATTTGCTGTATTTGTTGATTATAATATAATACAGAGATCTGGATGGGGCCATCTTGTAGCAACCCGAGCTAAAGATGTTGAAATTTAAAGGGAATGACGCATAGTCTATAGTGTGCATTCTTGTATATATATATGCTTTCAGACCGTGCAGGGCGTCCTTTAAACCGTCGGCGCCGACTATACTTTAATATTTTGACGTGAAAGTTGCTGTTTTTTAAAATTATTATATAACAAAGAGATCTGGACGGGGACATCTTGTAGCACCCCGAGATAAAGATGTTGAAATTTAAAGGGAATGACGCATAGTCTATAGTGTGTATTCTTGTATATGGATGCTTTCAGACCGTGCATGGCGTCCTTCAAACCGTCGGCGCCCGACTGTACTTTAATATTTTGACTTGAAATTTGCTGTATTTGTTGATTATTATATTATACAGAGATTTGGATTGGGACATCTTGTAGCGACCAGAGATAAAGATGTTGAAATTTAAAGGGAATGACGCATAGTCTACAGTGTGTATTCTTGTATATGGATGATTTCAGACCGTGCAGGGCGTCCTTTAAACCGTCGGCGCCCGACTATACTTTAATATTTTGACTTGAAATTTGCTGTATTTGTTGATTATAATATAATACAGAGATCTGGATGGGGACATCTTGTAGCAACCCGACATAAAGATGCTGAAATTTAAAGGGAATGACGCATAGTCTATAGTGTGCATTCTTGTATATGGATGATTTCAGACCGTGCAGGGCGTCCTTTAAACCGTCGCCGCCCGACTATACTTTAATATTTTGACTTGAAATTTGCTGTATTTGTTGATTGTTATATAATACAGAGATCTGAATGGGGACATCTTGTAGCAACCCGAGCTAAAGATATTGAAATTTAAAGGGAATGACGCATAGTCTATAGTGTGCATTCTTGTATATGGATGATTTCAGACAGTGCAGGGCGTCCTTTAAACCGTCGTCGCCCGAATATACTTTAATATTTTGACTTGAAATTTGCTGTATTTGTTGATTATTATATTATACAGAGATTTGGATTGGGACATCTTGTAGCGACCAGAGATAAAGATGTTGAAATTCAAAGGGAATGACGCATAGTCTACAGTGTGTATTCTTGTATATGGATGATTTCAGACCGTGCAGGGCGTCCTTTAAACCGTCGGCGCCCGACTATACTTTAATATTTTGACTTGAAATTTGCTGTATTTGTTGATTATAATATAATACAGAGATCTGGATGGGGACATCTTGTAGCAACCCGAGCTGAAGATGTTGAAATTTAAAGGGAATGACGCATAGTCTACAGTGTGTATTCTTGTATATGGATGATTTCAGACCGTGCAGGGCGTCCTTTAAACCGTCGGCGCCCGACTATACTTTAATATTTTGACTTGAAATTTGCTGTATTTGTTGATTATAATATAATACAGAGATCTGGATGGGGCCATCTTGTAGCAACTCGAGCTAAAGATGTTGAAATTTAAAGGGAATGACGCATAGTCTATAGTGTGCATTCTTGTATATGGATGCTTTCAGACCGTGCATGGCGTCCTTCAAACCGTCGGCGCCCGACTGTACTTTAATAATTTGACTTGAAATTTGCTGTATTTGTTGATTATAATATAATACAGAGATCTGGATGGGGACATCTTATAGCAACCCGACATAAAGATGTTGAAATTTAAAGGGAATGACGCATAGTCTATAGTGTGCATTCTTGTATATGGATGCTTTCAGACCGTGCAGGGCGTCCTTTAAACCGTCGGCGCCCGACTATACTTTAATATTTTGACGTGAAAGTTGCTGTATTTGTTGATTATTATACAGGGTGGCCCAAAAAAAACGGAACGGGGCACTTCCCAAAATATAGTACCAACATATTTATGTCCATTTGATATGGTGTCTTTTCCAATGAAAAACGATACCAAGAACAGTAATTTTGGTCGTGTAGTTTTTGTTTTAGGACGCTGTGAGTGAGACCATGTCAGGTGCCTATTTTTGTCAATTTGTACCTAGTCAATGCCAGTTAAATTGCACCCCCTGCCCGTAATACCATTCAACGAACACGCCCATTCTCTCGGCACACGGCTGAGTGCACACTAACAATGGCGCGCCTCGTTGAACGATATGAAAGGCGGTACGTGCGATCTATCATGCACTGGCTCGGTAAAAATTGACAAAAAAGAGAACCTGACATGGTGTCACTCACAGCGCCATAAAACAAAAACTACACGACCAAATTGACTGTTCTTGGTATCGTTGTTCATTTGAAAAGACATCCTATCCGATGGACACAATACATTTGTTACTATAATTTGGGAAGTGCCCCGTTCCGTTTTTTTTGGGCCACCCTGTATAATACAGAGATCTGGATGGGGACATCTTGTAGCAACCCGAGATAAAGATGTTGAAATTTAAAGGGAATGACGCATAGTCTATAGTGTGCATTCTTGTATATGGATGCTTTCAGACCGTGCATGGCGTCCTTTAAACCGTCGGCGCCCGACTATACTTTATTATTTTGACTTGAAATTTGCTGTATTTGTTGATTATAATATAATACAGAGATCTGGATGGGGACTTCTTGTAGCAACCCGACATAAAGATGTTGAAAATTAAAGGGAATGACGCATAGTCTATACCCAGGTAGCAAGCCAACGTTGGTCCAACGTTGGACCAACGTTGTCCAATTTTTTCGGCAACGTTGGTCCAACGTTGTCCGGCAACATTGGACCAACGTTGCTTGCGTACGCCCAAACAACGCTTCTCCAACGTTGGCGAAAACAAAATACCAACGTTGGATCAACGTTGGTCCATCGTTGGAAAGTTGTCATTTGTCAACGTTGGACCAACGCTTTTCCAACGTTGATCCAAGGTTGGTATTTTGTATTCGCCAACGTTGGAGCAGCGTTGGTTGGGCGTACGCAAACGTTGATCCAACGTCAAAGCAACATGTGTCCAACAAGCATCCACCATATTTCCAACAAGCATCCAACATGTCTCCAACACTCATCCAACAAGCATCCAACATGTCTCCAACAAGCATCCAACATGTCTCCAACAAGCATCCAACATGTCTCCAACAAGCATCCAACGTTGGTCCAGCGTAATTCACCAACATTTCTCCAACGTTGGTCCAACGTTGATCCAACGTTGGTCCAACGTTGGACCAACGTCTCACCGTACTAAAAAAATTAAATTAATATTCATATGACACGCCTATTGGTGATATCTAGAACATCCTATCCTAGCTTTCCCTTTACCTAAGACTAACCCTAACCCTATTCCTAGTCCTATTCCTATCCATATAGTCCTATTCCTATTCCTACACTCACTACATCTACATCATCCACTCAGCTTTATATAACCTAGCTTCTGTGTTAATATTTGTTTGATGGTTGGTATTTCGATAAAGTTGAATGTTTGGATAAAGTTTTAAGAATTTACACAAATACATCATGGAAACAAACCTTTAGAATGTTTTTGTAGATAAATAACTTACATATATTTCAAATAATGAGTAAATAATAACATTGGATTCATTCTGAACAATCAAATAACATGATTATTAATGCTTTTTGCAGTCAATGATAACCACTCATGAATATTCATGAATAATAACCAACGTTCATCCAACGTTGAACCAACGTTGATCCAACGATGGCATACATCCTGCTTTCAGCAGCTAATTTTAAATCCTTTTATTATGCAAGGGGGTTTTGACCACCTGTGCTACGAGTAAAAAAATTACCTTTTCTAACATAACAGCTACATGTAGTGAACAACAGATGTGAAATGTTGGATTCTCGTTGGATTAACGAACGTTTCACTGTGGGTTACCGATGTCGATCCAACGTTGCTCTAACGAGATTGTCCAACCTCCATTTCACTTTGAGTTACCGATGTTGATCCATCGTTGGTGTTGTAATATATTAATACAAGTAGGCGAAATGCCATGTGTAACTCTGGCATAACAATAATAAATACTGGTAAATTACAAACTTGAGTGTCAGGGTAGACTACCCGACACCCAGAAGATGGAACCAGGGGATTATTCTGCCCCTTTCGTACGGTTGTCATCCCCTATGTAAGACCGACATTTACCTTATGCAAAATGGTTTAACGTGCTAGTGCCAGGGTGGACTACCCAACGCCTAGATGATACCAAGGGATTATTCTGCCCTAAATGGTATTCATCTCTATCACAAATCTAATCTATCCGGGGGTCTGAGAGTAGACGTCGAGTGGGTAGCGCCTGTCACGTTCTTGCGAGGGCGGCTTCACCTCACTCCAGCACGCTTCTGGGACCTCCGTTTCCTCGTTTACTGGAACATGGATGTTACCTTCAGGTGCGCGACGCTTCTTTAGATGATGTCTGTTCCGGCGCCGGCGATACCGCCCACCTTTCTCACTCTGGATGTGGTACGAGCGGGGCGTTGAATCTTGAGTTGTCACTACGCCAGGTTTCCATTCTTTTCCCACACGTTCTCCAGACTTCAACACCGGCAGCGACTTGGCACCCTGGTCATAGTATCGCTTCTGCCTCTTCTGGAGCTCTTTCTTCCTACTAGCTATGCACCGTTGATAACGAACAGTACAGTTCTCAATAAAGCGTTTTCTGGATGGTATATCCGGTCACACATCAACCGTGAAGCTCGCCTCCCAAAATGGATTCAAATTAGCATTTCTACAACACAGGTCATGGCGAATCGAATCAGACATACAGTCACTTTCACTTCAGACACCATGTTGTAATATAATACAAGTAGGCACACGAGTATAGTTGAAAGCTTACTTTATTAACTGCTTGTAGATCGATGGCCCAACTCATACATGGTCTCTTGACACCCGATAATATACATATCGATCCTATATGGTAATTCACCGGGGATGGCGCACTTCTATTTATGATTGTAATTCTACTTGAGTCCACTCATTACTGTTGGTCTAACGAGATTGTCCAACGTCTTTTTCACTGCGAATTACCGATGTTGATCCAACGTTGGTCCAACGAGATTGTCCAACGTCTTTTTCACTGCGAGGTACCGATGTTGATCCAACGTTGGTCCAACAAGATTGTCCAACGTCTTTTTCACTGCGAGTTACCGATGTTGGTCCAGCGTTGCTCCAACGAGATTGTCCAACGTCTTCTTCACTGCGAGGTACCGATGTTGATCCAACGTTGGTCCAACAAGATTGTCCAACGTCTTTTTCACTGCGAGTTACCGATGTTTGTCCAGCGTTGGTCCAACAAGATTGTACAACGTCCATTTCACTGCGAATTACCGATGTTGGTCCAACGTTGGGCTAACGAGATTGTCCAACGTCTTTTTCACTGCGAGTTACTGATGTTGGTCCAACGTTGGTCCAACGAGATTGTCCAACGTCTTTTTCACTGCGAGTTACCGATGTTGATCCAACGTTGGTCCAACGAGATTGTCCAACGACTATTTCACTGCAAGTTACCGATGTTGGTGCAGCGTTGGTCCAACGAGATTGTCCAATGTCCATTTCACTGCGAGTTACCGATGTTGGTCCAACAAGATTGTCCGACGTCTTTTTCACTGCGAGTTACCGATGTTGGTCCAACGTTGGTCCAACAAGATTGTCCAACGTCCATTTCACTGCGAGTTACCGATGTTGGTCCAACGTTGGTCCAACGAGATTGTCCGACGTCTTTTTCACTGCGAGTTACCGATGTTGGTCCAACGTTGGTCCAACAAGATTGTCCAACGTCCATTTCACTGCGAGTTACCGATGTTGGTCCAATGTTGGTCCAACGAGATTGTCCAACGTCTTTTTCACTGCGAGTTACCGATGTTGGTCCAACGTTGGTCCAACGAGATTGTCCAACTTCTTTTTCACTGCGAGTTACCGATGTTGATCCAACGTTGGTCCAACAAGATTGCCCAACGTCCATTTCACTGCGAGTTACCGATGTTGGTCCAATGTTGGTCCAACAAGATTGTCCAACGTCTTTTTCACTGCGAGTTACCAATGTTGGTCCAACGTTGGTCCAACAAGATTGTCCAACGTCTTTTTCACTGCGAGTTACCGATGTTGATCCAACGTTGGTCCAACGAGATTGTCCAATGTACATTTCACTGCGAGTTACCGATGTTGGTCCAACGTTGGTCCAACGAGATTGTCCAACTTCTTTTTCACTGCGAGTTACCGATGTTGGTCCAACGTTGATCCAACGAGATTGTCCAACGTCCAACGAGTTCCAACGAGTTTGCAAGTTTCCGACGTTGGTCCAACGTTGGCTTGCTACCTGGGTAGTGTGCATTCTTGTATATGGATGCTTTCAGACAGTGCATGGCGTCCCTTAAACCGTCGTCGCCCGACTATACTTTATTATTTTGACTTGAAATTTGCTGTATTTGTTGATTATAATATAATACAGAGATCTGGATGGGGACATCTTGTAGCAACCCGAGATAAAGATGTTGAAATTTAAGGGAATGACGCATAGTCTATAGTGTGCATTCTTGTATATGGATGCTTTCAGACCGTGCAGGGCGTCTTTTAAACCGTGGGCGCCCGACTATACTTTAATATTTTGACGTGAAAGTTGCAGTATTTGTTGATTATTATATAATACAGAGATCTGGATGGGGACATCTTGTAGCAACCCGAGATAAAGATGTTGAAATTTAAAGGGAATGACGCATAGTCTATAGTGTGAATTCTTGTATATGGATGATTTCAGACAGTGCAGGGCGTCCTTTAAACCGTCGTCGCCCGAATATACTTTAATATTTTGACTTGAAATTTGCTGTATTTGTTGATTATTATATTATACAGAGATTTGGATTGGGATATCTTGTAGCGACCAGAGATAAAGATGTTGAAATTTAAAGGGAATGACGCATAGTCTACAGTGTGTATTGTTGTATATGGATGATTTCAGACCGTGCAGGGCGTCCTTTAAACCGTCGGCGCCCGACTATACTTTAATATTTTGACTTGAAATTTGCTGTATTTGTTGATTATAATATAATACAGAGATCAGGATGGGGACATCTTGTAGCAACCCGAGATAAAGATGTTGAAATTTAAAGGGAATGACGCATAGTCTATAGTGTGCATTCTTGTATATGGCTGATTTCAGACCGTGCAGGGCGTCCTTTAAACCGTCGGCGCCCGACTATACTTTAATATTTTGACTTGAAATTTGCTGTATTTGTTGATTATTATATTATACAGAGATTTGGATTGGGACATCTTGTAGCGACCAGAGATAAAGATGTTGAAATTCAAAGGGAATGACGCATAGTCTACAGTGTGTATTCTTGTATATGGATGATTTCAGACCGTGCAGGGCGTCCTTTAAACCGTCGGCGCCCGACTATACTTTAATATTTTGACTTGAAATTTGCTGTATTTGTTGATTATAATATAATACAGAGATCTGGATGGGGACATCTTGTAGCAACCCGAGCTGAAGATGTTGAAATTTAAAGGGAATGACGCATAGTCTACAGTGTGTATTCTTGTATATGGATGATTTCAGACCGTGCAGGGCGTCCTTTAAACCGTCGGCGCCCGACTATACTTTAATATTTTGACTTGAAATTTGCTGTATTTGTTGATTATAATATAATACAGAGATCTGGATGGGGCCATCTTGTAGCAACTCGAGCTAAAGATGTTGAAATTTAAAGGGAATGACGCATAGTCTATAGTGTGCATTCTTGTATATGGATGCTTTCAGACCGTGCATGGCGTCCTTCAAACCGTCGGCGCCCGACTGTACTTTAATAATTTGACTTGAAATTTGCTGTATTTGTTGATTATAATATAATACAGAGATCTGGATGGGGACATCTTATAGCAACCCGACATAAAGATGTTGAAATTTAAAGGGAATGACGCATAGTCTATAGTGTGCATTCTTGTATATGGATGCTTTCAGACCGTGCAGGGCGTCCTTTAAACCGTCGGCGCCCGACTATACTTTAATATTTTGACGTGAAAGTTGCTGTATTTGTTGATTATTATATAATACAGAGATCTGGATGGGGGCATCTTGTAGCAACCCGAGATAAAGATGTTGAAATTTAAAGGGAATGACGCATAGTCTATAGTGTGCATTCTTGTATATGGATGCTTTCAGACCGTGCAGGGCGTCTTTTAAACCGTGGGCGCCCGACTATACTTTAATATTTTGACGTGAAAGTTGCAGTATTTGTTGATTATTATATTATACAGAGATCTGGATGGGGACATCTTGTAGCAACCCGAGAAAGAGATGTTGAAATTTAAAGGGAATGACGCATAGTCTATAGTGTGAATTCTTGTATATGGATGATTTCAGACAGTGCAGGGCGTCCTTTAAACCGTCGTCGCCCGAATATACTTTAATATTTTGACTTGAAATTTGCTGTATTTGTTGATTATTATATTATACAGAGATTTGGATTGGGATATCTTGTAGCGACCAGAGATAAAGATGTTGAAATTTAAAGGGAATGACGCATAGTCTACAGTGTGTATTCTTGTATATGGATGATTTCAGACCGTGCAGGGCGTCCTTTAAACCGTCGGCGCCCGACTATACTTTAATATTTTGACTTGAAATTTGCTGTATTTGTTGATTATAATATAATACAGAGATCTGGATGGGGACATCTTGTAGCAACCCGAGATAAGGATGTTGAAATTTAAAGGGAATAACGCATAGACTATAGTGTGCATTCTTGTATATGGATGCTTTCAGACCGTGCATGGCGTCCTTTAAACCGTCGGCGCCCGACTATACTTTAATATTTTGACTTGAAATTTGCTGTATTTGTTGATTATAATATAATACAGAGATCTGGATGGGGACATCTTGTAGCAACCCGAGAAAAAGATGTTGAAATTTAAAGGGAATGACGCATAGACTATAGTGTGCATTCTTGTATATGGATGCTTTCAGACCGTGCAGGGCGTCCTTTAAACGGTGGGCGCCCGACTATACTTTAATATTTTGACTTGATATTTGCTGTATTTGTTGATTATTATATAATACAGAGATCTGGATGGGAACATCTTGTAGCAACCCGAGATAAAGATGCTGAAATTTAAAGGGAATGACGCATAGTCTATAGTGTGCATTATTGTATTTGGATGCTTTCAGACCGTGCAGGGCGTCCTTTAAACCGTCGGCGCCCGACTATACTTTAATATTTTGACGTGAAAGTTGCTGTATTTTTTTATTATTATATAATAAAGAGATCTGGATGGGGACATCTTGTAGCAACCCGAGATAAAGATGTTGAAATTTAAAGGGAATAACGCATAGACTATAGTGTGCATTCTTGTATATGGATTCTTTCAGACCGTGCATGGCGTCCCTTAAACCGTCGGCGCCCGACTATACTTTAATATTTTGACTTGAAATGTGCTGTATTTGTTGATTATAATATAATACAGAGATCTGGATGGGGACATCTTGTAGCAACCCGAGATAAAGATGTTGAAATTTAAAGGGAATGACGCATAGACTATAGTGTGCATTCTTGTATATGGATGCTTTCAGACCGTGCATGGCGTCCTTTAAACGGTGGGCGCCCGACTATACTTTAATATTTTGACTTGAAATTTGCTGTATTTGTTGATTATTATATAATACAGAGATCTGGATGGGAACATCTTGTAGCAACCCGAGATAAAGATGCTGACATTTAAAGGGAATGACGCATAGTCTATAGTGTGCATTATTGTATATGGATGCTTTCAGACCGTGCAGGGCGTCCTTTAAACCGTCGGCGCCCGACTATACTTTAATATTTTGACTTGAAAGTTGCTGTATTTGTTGATTATTATATAATAAAGAGATCTGGATGGGGACATCTTGTAGCAACCCGACATAAAGATGTTGACATTTAAAGGGAATGACGCATAGTCTATAGTGTGCATTATTGTATATGGATGATTTCAGACCGTGCAGGACGTCCTTTAAACCGTCGGCGCCCGACTATACTTTATTATTTTGACTTGAAATTTGCTGTATTTGTTGATTATAATATAATACAGAGATCTGGATGGGGACATCTTGTAGCAACCCGACATAAAGATGCTGAAATTTAAAGGGAATGACGCATAGTCTATAGTGTGCATTCTTGTATATGGATGATTTTCAGACCGTGCAGGGCGTCCTTTAAACCGTCGTCGCCCGAATATACTTTAATATTTTGACTTGAAATTTGCTGTATTTGTTGATTATTATATTATACAGAGATTTGGATTGGGACATCTTGTAGCGACCAGAGATAAAGATGTTGAAATTTAAAGGGAATGACGCATAGTCTACAGTGTGTATTCTTGTATATGGATGATTTCAGACCGTGCAGGGCGTCCTTTAAACCGTCGGCGCCCGACTATACTTTATTATTTTGACTTGAAATTTGCTGTATTTGTTGATTATAATATAATACAGAGATCTGGATGGGGACATCTTGTAGCAACCCGACATAAAGATGTTGAAAATTAAAGGGAATGACGCATAGTCTATAGTGTGCATTATTGTATTTGGATGCTTTCAGACCGTGCATGGCGTCCTTTAAACCGTCGGCGCCCGACTATACTTTAATATTTTGACGTGAAAGTTGCTGTATTTTTTTATTATTATATAATAAAGAGATCTGGATGGGGACATCTTGTAGCAACCCGAGATAAAGATGTTGAAATTTAAAGGGAATGACGCATAGTCTATAGTGTGTATTCTTGTATATGGATGCTTTCAGACCGTGCAGGGCGTCCTTTAAACCGTCGGCGCCCGACTATACTTTAATATTTTGGCTTGAAAGTTGCTGTATTTGTTGATTATTATATAATAAAGAGATCTGGATGGGGACATCTTGTAGCAACCCGATATAAAGATGTTGAAATTTAAAGGGAATAACGCATAGACTATAGTGTGCATTCTTGTATATGGATTCTTTCAGACCGTGCATGGCGTCCCTTAAACCGTCGGCGCCCGACTATACTTTAATATTTTGACTTGAAATTTGCTGTATTTGTTGATTATAATATAATACAGAGATCTGGATGGGGACATCTTGTAGCAACCCGAGATAAAGATGTTGAAATTTAAAGGGAATGACGCATAGACTATTGTGTGCATTCTTGTATATGGATGCTTTCAGACCGTGCATGGCGTCCTTTAAACGGTGGGCGCCCGACTATACTTTAATATTTTGACTTGAAATTTGCTGTATTTGTTGATTATTATATAATACAGAGATCTGGATGGGAACATCTTGTAGCAACCCGAGATAAAGATGCTGAAATTTAAAGGGAATGACGCATAGTCTATAGTGTGCATTATTGTATATGGATGCTTTCAGACCGTGCAGGGCGTCCTTTAAACCGTCGGCGCCCGACTATACTTTAATATTTTGACTTGAAAGTTGCTGTATTTGTTGATTATTATATAATAAAGAGATCTGGATGGGGACATCTTGTAGCAACCCGACATAAAGATGTTGACATTTAAAGGGAATGACGCATAGTCTATAGTGTGCATTATTGTATATGGATGATTTCAGACCGTGCAGGACGTCCTTTAAACCGTCGGCGCCCGACTATACTTTATTATTTTGACTTGAAATTTGCTGTATTTGTTGATTATAATATAATACAGAGATCTGGATGGGGACATCTTGTAGCAACCCGACATAAAGATGCTGAAATTTAAAGGGAATGACGCATAGTCTATAGTGTGCATTCTTGTATATGGATGATTTCAGACCGTGCAGGGCGTCCTTTAAACCGTCGTCGCCCGAATATACTTTAATATTTTGACTTGAAATTTGCTGTATTTTTTGATTATTATATTATACAGAGATTTGGATTGGGACATCTTGTAGCGACCAGAGATAAAGATGTTGAAATTTAAAGGGAATGACGCATAGTCTACAGTGTGTATTCTTGTATATGGATGATTTCAGACCGTGCAGGGCGTCCTTTAAACCGTCGGCGCCCGACTATACTTTATTATTTTGACTTGAAATTTGCTGTATTTGTTGATTATAATATAATACAGAGATCTGGATGGGGACATCTTGTAGCAACCCGACATAAAGATGTTGAAAATTAAAGGGAATGACGCATAGTCTATAGTGTGCATTCTTGTATATGGATGCTTTCAGACCGTGCATGGCGTCCTTTAAACCGTCGGCGCCCGACTATACTTTATTATTTTGACTTGAAATTTGCTGTATTTGTTGATTATAATATAATACAGAGATCTGGATGGGGACATCTTGTAGCAACCCGACATAAAGATGTTGAAAATTAAAGGGAATGACGCATAGTCTATAGTGTGCTTTCTTGTATATGGATGATTTCAGACCGTGCAGGGCGTCCTTTAAACCGTCGGCGCCCGACTATACTTTAATATTTTGACTTGAAATTTGCTGTATTTGTTGATTATTATATAATACAGAGATCTGGATAGGGACATCTGAAATTTAAAGGGAATGACGCATAGTCTATAGTGTGCATTCTTGTATATGGATGATTTCAGACCGTGTAGGGCGTCCTTTAAACCGACACCACCTATTTATAGTTTAATATTTTGTCGTGAAATCTTCTGTATATTGTTGATTATTATATAGTACAAACATCTAGGATGGGACAGTTTGTTTTACCAAACATACTAATCACGCATTTCCTATATGATAGAATGTATGAATGCCTTCAGGCCATGCAGGGTGTCCATTTGAACCGTCGCCCCCCCTCGCCGTACAATATTTTGACTTGAAATTTGCTGATATTGTTGATTATACCCCCCCCCCCCCTCCCCGCCCTCCGCCACCTGTGACCCCGCCCCCGATACGACTGGTCGGATCGTGCGGTTGACACGCTTACTGAATGCAGTGTGTGCAGTTGGAGTCATTCTTCAAGCATAAGCATAATCGAGAAAGTAACAGCGATATGAGCGCGTTCACATTGGTGTTACAATACCAAATGATCGGTATCGATCGTTTGGTTGCTGGTTTTGGCTGCTGAGTTTGGCTGCTGAGTTTGGTCGCTAGCTTCACCTTGGTGTATATTACGGGAATATTAACCAAGGTGAAGCTAGCGACCAAACTCAGCAGCCAAACTCAGCAGCCAAAACCAGCAACCAAGCGATCGATACCGATCATTTGGTATTGTAACACCAATGTGAACGCGCTCATATCGCTGTTACTTTCTCGATTATGCTTGTGCGTACGATACGTGGTACCATTGAAGAATGACTCCAACTGCGTACACAAACACACACTCCATTCAGTAAGCGTGTCAACCGCACGATCCGACCAGTCGTATCGGGGGCGGGGTCACAGGTGGGGGAGGGCGGGGGGGGGGGGGGGGGGTATAATCAACAAAATCAGCAAATTTCAAGTCAACATATTGTACGGGGGGGGGGGGGGGGGGGGGAGGGGGCGACGGTTTAAAGGGACACCCTGCATGGTCTGAAGGCATTCATACATTCTATCATATAGGAAATGCGTGAAAGTAGTATGTTTGGTAGAACAAACTGTCCCATCCTAGATGTTTGTACTATAATAATCAACAAAATACAAAAGATTTCACGACAAAATATTAAACTATAAGTAGGTGGTGTCGGTTTAAAGGACGCCCTACACGGTTTGAAATCGTCCATATACAAGAATGCACACTATAGACTATGCGTCATTCCCTTTAAATTGCAGATGTCCCTATCCAGATCTCTGTATTATATAATAATCAACAAATACAGCAAATTTCAAGTCAAAATATTAAAGTATAGTCGGGCGCCGACGGTTTAAAGGACGCCATGCACGGTCTGAAAGCATCATATACAAGAATGCACACTATAGACTATGCTTTATTCCCTTTACATTTCAACATCTTTATCTCGGGTTGCTACAAGATGTCCCCATCCAGATCTCTTTATTATATAATAATCAACACATACAGCAAATTTCACGTAAAAATATTAAAGTATAGTCGGGCGCCGACGGTTTAAAGGACGCCCTGCACCGTCTGAAATCATCCATATACAAGAATGCACACTATATACTATGCGTCATTCCCTTTAAATTTCAGCATCTTTATTTCGGGTTGCTACAAGATGTCCCCATCCAGATCTCTGTATTATATTATAATCAACAAATACAGTAAATTTCAAGTCAAAATATTAAAGTATAGTCGGGCGCCGACGGTTTAAAGGACGCCATGCACGGTCTGAAAGCATCCATATACAAGAATGCACACTATAGACTATGCGTCATTCCCCTTAAATTTCAGCATCTTTATTTCGGGTTGCTACAAGATGTCCCCATCCAGATCTCTGTATTATATTATAATCAACAAATACAGCAAATTTCAAGTCAAAATATTAAAGTATATTCGGGCGCCGACGGTTTAAAGGACGCCCTGCACGGTCTGAAATCATCCATATACAAGAATGCACACTATAGTCTATGCGTCATTCCCTTTAAATTTCAACATCTTTATCTCGGGTTGCTACAAGATGTCCCCATCCAGATCTCTTTATTATATAATAATCAACAAATACAGCAAATTTCACGTCAAAATATTTAAGTATAGTCGGGCGCCAACGGTTTAACGGACGCCCTGCACGGTCTGAAATCATCCATATACAAGAATGCACACTATAGACTATGCGTCATTCCCTTTAAATTTCAACATCTTTATCTCGGGTTGCTACAAGATGTCCCCATCCAGATCTCTGTATTATATAATAATCAACAAATACAGCAAATTTCAAGTCAAAATATTAAAGTATAGTCGGGCGGCGACGGTTTAAAGAACGCCCTGCACGGTCTGAAATCATCCATATACAAGAATGCACACTATAGACTATGCGTCATTCCCTTTAAATTTCAACATCTTTATCTCGGGTTGCTACAAGATGTCCCCATCCAGATCTCTGTATTATATAATAATCAACAAATACAGCAAATTTCAAGTCAAAATATTAAAGTATAGTCGGGCGCCGACGGTTTAAAGGACGCCCTGAGCGGTCTGAAAACATCCATATGCAAGAATGCACACTATAGACTATGCGTCATTCCCTTTAAATTTCAACATCTTTATCTCGGGTTGCTACAAGATGTCCCCATCCAGATCTCTGTATTATATAATAATCAACAAATACAGCAAATTTCAAGACAAAATATTAAAGTATAGTCGGGCGCCGACGGTTTAAAGGACGCCCTGCACGGTCTGAAAGCATCCATATACAAGAATGCACACTTCAGACTATGCGTCATTCCCATTAAATTTCAACATCTTTATCTCGGGTTGCTACAAGATTCTCCCATGCAGATCTCTGTATTATATTATAATCAACAAATAGAGCAAATTTCAAGTCAAAATATTAAAGTATAGTCGGGCGCCGACGGTTTAAAGGACGCCATGCACGGTCTGAAAGCATCCATATACAAGAATGCACACTATAGACTATGCTTTATTCCCTTTAAATTTCAACATCTTTATCTCGGGTTGCTACAAGATGTCCCCATCCAGATCTCTTTATTATATAATAATCAACAATTACAGCAAATTTCACGTAAAAATATTAAAGTATAGTCGGGCGCCGACGGTTTAAAGGACGCCCTGCACGGTCTGAAAGAATCCATATACAAGAATACACACTATAGACTATGCGTCATTCCCTTTAAATTTCAACATCTTTATCTCGGGTTGCTACAAAATGTCCCCATCCAGATCTCTGTATTATATAATAATCAACAAATACTGCAACTTTCACGTCAAAATATTAAAGTATAGTCGGGCGCCCACGGTTTAAAAGACGCCCTGCACGGTCTGAAAGCATCCATATACAATAATGCACACTATAGACTATGCGTCATTCCCTTTAAATTTCAACATCTTTATCTCGGGTTGCTACAAGATGTCCCCATCCAGATCTCTGTATTATATAATAATCAACAAATACAGCAAATTTCAAGTCAAAATATTAAAGTATAGTCGAGCGCCGACGGTTTAAAGGACGCCCTGTACGGTCTGAAAGCATCCATATACAAGAATGCACACTATAGACTATGCGTCATTCCCTTTAAATTTCAACATCTTTATCTCGGGTTGCTACAAGATGTCCCCATCCAGATCTCTTTATTATATAATAATCAACAAATACAGCAACTTTCACGTAAAAATATTAAAGTATAGTCGGGCGCCGACGATATAAAGGACGCCCTGCACGGTCTGAAATCATCCATATACAATAATGCACACTATATACTATGCGTCATTCCCTTTAAATTTCAGCATCTTTATTTCGGGTTGCTACAAGATGTCCCCATCCAGATCTCTGTATTATATTATAATCAACAAATACAGCAAATTTCAAGTCAAAATATTAAAGTATAGTCGGGCGCCGATGGTTTAAAGGACGCCCTGCACGGTCTGAAATCATCCATATACAAGAATGCACACTATAGACTATGCGTCATTCCCTTTAAATTTCAACATCTTTAGCTCGGGTTGCTACAAGATGTCCCCATCCAGATCTCTGTATTATATTATAATCAACAAATACAGCAAATTTCAAGTCAAAATATTAAAGTATAGTCGGGCGCCGACGGTTTAAAGGACGCCATGCACGGTCTGAAAGCATCCATATACAAGAATGCACACTATAGACTATGCTTTATTTCCTTTACATTTCAACATCTTTATCTCGGGTTGCTAAAAGATGTCCCCATCCAGATCTCTTTATTATATAATAATCAACAAATACAGCAACTTTCACGTAAAAATATTAAAGTATAGTCGGGCGCCGACGATATAAAGGACGCCCTGCACGGTCTGAAAGCATCCATATACAAGAATGCACACTATAGACTATGCGTCATTCCCCTTAAATTTCAGCATCTTTATTTCGGGTTGCTACAAGATGTCCCCATCCAGATCTCTGTATTATATTATAATCAACAAATACAGCAAATTTCAAGTCAAAATATTAAAGTATATTCGGGCGCCGACGGTTTAAAGGACGCCCTGCACGGTCTGAAATCATCCATATACAAGAATGCACACTATAGTCTATGCGTCATTCCCTTTAAATTTCAACATCTTTATCTCGGGTTGCTACAAGATGTCCCCATCCAGATCTCTTTATTATATAATAATCAACAAATACAGCAAATTTCACGTCAAAATATTTAAGTATAGTCGGGCGCCAACGGTTTAACGGACGCCCTGCACGGTCTGAAATCATCCATATACAAGAATGCACACTATAGACTATGCGTCATTCCCTTTAAATTTCAACATCTTTATCTCGGGTTGCTACCAGATGTCCCCATCCAGATCTCTGTATTATATAATAATCAACAAATACAGCAAATTTCAAGTCAAAATATTAAAGTATAGTCGGGCGGCGACGGTTTAAAGAACGCCCTGCACGGTCTGAAATCATCCATATACAAGAATGCACACTATAGACTATGCGTCATTCCCTTTAAATTTCAACATCTTTATCTCGGGTTGCTACAAGATGTCCCCATCCAGATCTCTGTATTATATAATAATCAACAAATACAGCAAATTTCAAGTCAAAATATTAAAGTATAGTCGGGCGCCGACGGTTTAAAGGACGCCCTGAGCGGTCTGAAAACATCCATATGCAAGAATGCACACTATAGACTATGCGTCATTCCCTTTAAATTTCAACATCTTTATCTCGGGTTGCTACAAGATGTCCCCATCCAGATCTCTGTATTATATAATAATCAACAAATACAGCAAATTTCAAGACAAAATATTAAAGTATAGTCGGGCGCCGACGGTTTAAAGGACGCCCTGCACGGTCTGAAAGCATCCATATACAAGAATGCACACTTCAGACTATGCGTCATTCCCATTAAATTTCAACATCTTTATCTCGGGTTGCTACAAGATTCTCCCATGCAGATCTCTGTATTATATTATAATCAACAAATAGAGCAAATTTCAAGTCAAAATATTAAAGTATAGTCGGGCGCCGACGGTTTAAAGGACGCCATGCACGGTCTGAAAGCATCCATATACAAGAATGCACACTATAGACTATGCTTTATTCCCTTTAAATTTCAACATCTTTATCTCGGGTTGCTACAAGATGTCCCCATCCAGATCTCTTTATTATATAATAATCAACAATTACAGCAAATTTCACGTAAAAATATTAAAGTATAGTCGGGCGCCGACGGTTTAAAGGACGCCCTGCACGGTCTGAAAGAATCCATATACAAGAATACACACTATAGACTATGCGTCATTCCCTTTAAATTTCAACATCTTTATCTCGAGTTGCTACAAAATGTCCCCATCCAGATCTCTGTATTATATAATAATCAACAAATACTGCAACTTTCACGTCAAAATATTAAAGTATAGTCGGGCGCCCACGGTTTAAAAGACGCCCTGCACGGTCTGAAAGCATCCATATACAATAATGCACACTATAGACTATGCGTCATTCCCTTTAAATTTCAACATCTTTATCTCGGGTTGCTACAAGATGTCCCCATCCAGATCTCTGTATTATATAATAATCAACAAATACAGCAAATTTCAAGTCAAAATATTAAAGTATAGTCGAGCGCCGACGGTTTAAAGGACGCCCTGCACGGTCTGAAAGCATCCATATACAAGAATGCACACTATAGACTATGCGTCATTCCCTTTAAATTTCAACATCTTTATCTCGGGTTGCTACAAGATGTCCCCATCCAGATCTCTTTATTATATAATAATCAACAAATACAGCAACTTTCACGTAAAAATATTAAAGTATAGTCGGGCGCCGACGATATAAAGGACGCCCTGCACGGTCTGAAATCATCCATATACAATAATGCACACTATATACTATGCGTCATTCCCTTTAAATTTCAGCATCTTTATTTCGGGTTGCTACAAGATGTCCCCATCCAGATCTCTGTATTATATTATAATCAACAAATACAGCAAATTTCAAGTCAAAATATTAAAGTATAGTCGGGCGCCGATGGTTTAAAGGACGCCCTGCACGGTCTGAAATCATCCATATACAAGAATGCACACTATAGACTATGCGTCATTCCCTTTAAATTTCAACATCTTTAGCTCGGGTTGCTACAAGATGTCCCCATCCAGATCTCTGTATTATATTATAATCAACAAATACAGCAAATTTCAAGTCAAAATATTAAAGTATCGTCGGGCGCCGACGGTTTAAAGGACGCCATGCACGGTCTGAAAGCATCCATATACAAGAATGCACACTATAGACTATGCTTTATTTCCTTTACATTTCAACATCTTTATCTCAGGTTGCTAAAAGATGTCCCCATCCAGATCTCTTTATTATATAATAATCAACACATACAGCAAATTTCACGTAAAAATATTAAAGTATAGTCGGGCGCCGACGGTTTAAAGGACGCCCTGCACCGTCTGAAATCATCCATATACAAGAATGCACACTATATACTATGCGTCATTCCCTTTAAATTTCAACATCTTTATCTCGGGTTGCTACAAGATGTCCCCATCCAGATCTCTGTATTATATAATAATCAACAAATACAGCAAATTTCAAGTCAAAATATTAAAGTATAGTCGGGCGGCGACGGTTTAAAGAACGCCCTGCACGGTCTGAAATCATCCATATACAAGAATGCACACTATAGACTATGCGTCATTCCCTTTAAATTTCAACATCTTTATCTCGGGTTGCTACAAGATGTCCCCATCCAGATCTCTGTATTATATAATAATCAACAAATACAGCAAATTTCAAGTCAAAATATTAAAGTATAGTCGGGCGCCGACGGTTTAAAGGACGCCCTGAGCGGTCTGAAAACATCCATATGCAAGAATGCACACTATAGACTATGCGTCATTCCCTTTAAATTTCAACATCTTTATCTTGGGTTGCTACAAGATGTCCCCATCCAGATCTCTGTATTATATAATAATCAACAAATACAGCAAATTTCAAGACAAAATATTAAAGTATAGTCGGGCGCCGACGGTTTAAAAGACGCCCTGCACGGTCTGAAAGCATCCATATACAAGAATGCACACTTCAGACTATGCGTCATTCCCATTAAATTTCAACATCTTTATCTCGGGTTGCTACAAGATTCCCCCATCCAGATCTCTGTATTATATAATAATAAACAAATACAGCAAATTTCAAGTCAAAATATTAAAGTATAGTCGGGCGCCGACGGTTTAAAGGACGCCCTGCACGGTCTGAAATCATCCATATACAAGAATGCACACTATAGACTATGCGTCATTCCCTTTAAATTTCAACATCTTTATCTCGGGTTGCTACAAGATGTCCCCATCCAGATCTCTGTATTATATAATAATCAACAAATACAGCAAATTTCAAGTCAAAATATTAAAGTATAGTCGGGCGCCGACGGTTTAAAGGACGCCCTGAGCGGTCTGAAAACATCCATATGCAAGAATGCACACTATAGACTATGCGTCATTCCCTTTAAATTTCAACATCTTTATCTTGGGTTGCTACAAGATTTCCCCATCCAGATATCTGTATTATATAATAATCAACAAATACAGCAAATTTCAAGACAAAATATTAAAGTATAGTCGGGCGCCGACGGTTTAAAAGACGCCCTGCACGGTCTGAAAGCATCCATATACAAGAATGCACACTTCAGACTATGCGTCATTCCCATTAAATTTCAACATCTTTATCTCGGGTTGCTACAAGATTCCCCCATCCAGATCTCTGTATTATATAATAATCAACAAATACAGCAAATTTCAAGTCAAAATATTAAAGTATAGTCGGGCGCCGACGGTTTAAAGGACGCCCTGCACGGTCTGAAAGCATCCATATACAAGCATGCACACTATAGACTATGCTTTATTCCCTTTAAATTTCAACATCTTTATCTCGGGTTGCTACAAGATGTCCCCATCCAGATCTCTTTATTATATAATAATCAACAAATACAGCAACTTTCACGTAAAAATATTAAAGTATAGTCGGGCGCCGACGATATAAAGGACGCCCTGCACGGTCTGAAATCATCCATATACAATAATGCACACTATATACTATGCGTCATTCCCTTTAAATTTCAGCATCTTTATTTCGGGTTGCTACAAGATGTCCCCATCCAGATCTCTGTATTATATTATAATCAACAAATACAGCAAATTTCAAGTCAAAATATTAAAGTATAGTCGGGCGCCGATGGTTTAAAGGACGCCCTGCACGGTCTGAAATCATCCATATACAAGAATGCACACTATAGACTATGCGTCATTCCCTTTAAATTTCAACATCTTTAGCTCGGGTTGCTACAAGATGTCCCCATCCAGATCTCTTTATTATATAATAATCAACACATACAGCAAATTTCACGTAAAAATATTAAAGTATAGTCGGGCGCCGACGGTTTAAAGGACGCCCTGCACCGTCTGAAATCATCCATATACAAGAATGCACACTATATACTATGCGTCATTCCCTTTAAATTTCAACATCTTTATCTCGGGTTGCTACAAGATGTCTCCATCCAGATCTCTGTATTATATTATAATCAACAAATACAGCAAATTTCAAGTCAAAATATTAAAGTATATTCGGGCGCCGACGGTTTAAAGGACGCCATGCACGGTCTGAAAGCATCCATATACAAGAATGCACACTATAGACTATGCGTCATTCCCTTTAAATTTCAACATCTTTATCTCGGGTTGCTACAAGATGTCCCCATCCAGATCTCTGTATTATATAATAATCAACAAATACAGCAAATTTCAAGTCAAAATATTAAAGTATAGTCGGGCGCCGACGGTTTAAAGGACGCCCTGCACGGTCTGAAAGCATCCATATACAAGAATGCACACTATAGTCTATGCGTCATTCCTTTTAAATTTCAACATCTTTATCTCGGGTTGCTACAAGATGTCCCCATCCAGATCTCTGTATTATATAATAATCAACAAATACAGCAAATTTCAAGTCAAAATATTAAAGTATAGTCGGGCGGCGACGGTTTAAAGAACGCCCTGCACGGTCTGAAATCATCCATATACAAGAATGCACACTATAGACTATGCGTCATTCCCTTTAAATTTCAACATCTTTATCTCGGGTTGCTACAAGATGTCCCCATCCAGATCTCTGTATTATATAATAATCAACAAATACAGCAAATTTCAAGTCAAAATATTAAAGTATAGTCGGGCGCCGACGGTTTAAAGGACGCGCTGAGCGGTCTGAAAACATCCATATGCAAGAATGCACACTATAGACTATGCGTCATTCCCTTTAAATTTCAACATCTTTATCTCGGGTTGCTACAAGATGTCCCCATCCAGATCTCTGTATTATATAATAATCAACAAATACAGCAAATTTCAAGACAAAATATTAAAGTATAGTCGGGCGCCGACGGTTTAAAGGACGCCCTGCACGGTCTGAAAGCATCCATATACAAGAATGCACACTTCAGACTATGCGTCATTCCCATTAAATTTCAACATCTTTATCTCGGGTTGCTACAAGATTCTCCCATGCAGATCTCTGTATTATATTATAATCAACAAATACAGCAAATTTCAAGTCAAAATATTAAAGTATAGTCGGGCGCCGATGGTTTAAAGGACGCCCTGCACGGTCTGAAATCATCCATATACAAGAATGCACACTATAGACTATGCGTCATTCCCTTTAAATTTCAACATCTTTAGCTCGGGTTGCTACAAGATGTCCCCATCCAGATCTCTGTATTATATTATAATCAACAAATACAGCAAATTTCAAGTCAAAATATTAAAGTATAGTCGGGCGCCGACGGTTTAAAGGACGCCATGCACGGTCTGAAAGCATCCATATACAAGAATGCACACTATAGACTATGCTTTATTCCCTTTAAATTTCAACATCTTTATCTCGGGTTGCTACAAGATGTCCCCATCCAGATCTCTTTATTATATAATAATCAACAATTACAGCAAATTTCACGTAAAAATATTAAAGTATAGTCGGGCGCCGACGGTTTAAAGGACGCCCTGCACGGTCTGAAAGCATCCATATACAAGAATGCACACTATAGACTATGCGTCATTCCCTTTAAATTTCAACATCTTTATCTCGGGTTGCTACAAGATGTCCCCATCCATATCTCTGTATTATATAATAATCAACAAATACTGCAACTTTCACGTCAAAATATTAAAGTATAGTCGGGCGCCCACGGTTTAAAAGACGCCCTGCACGGTCTGAAAGCATCCATATACAATAATGCACACTATAGACTATGCGTCATTCCCTTTAAATTTCAACATCTTTATCTCGGGTTGCTACAAGATGTCCCCATCCAGATCTCTGTATTATATAATAATCAACAAATACAGCAAATTTCAAGATAAAATATTAAAGTATAGTCGGGCGCCGACGGTTTAAAGGACGCCCTCGGTCTGAAAGCATCCATATACAAGAATGCACACTATAGACTATGCTTTATTCCCTTTAAATTTCAACATCTTTATCTCGGGTTGCTACAAGATGTCCCCATCCAGATCTCTTTATTATATAATAATCAACAAATACAGCAACTTTCACGTAAAAATATTAAAGTATAGTCGGGCGCCGACGGTTTAAAGGACGCCCTGCACGGTCTGAAATCATCAATATACAAGAATGCACACTATAGACTATGCGTCATCTCTTTAAATTTCAACATCTTTAGCTCGGGTTGCTACAAGATGTCCCCATCCAGATCTCTGTATTATATTATAATCAACAAATACAGCAAATTTCAAGTCAAAATATTAAAGTATAGTCGGGCGCCGATGGTTTAAATGACGCCCTGCACGGTCTGAAATCATCCATATACAAGAATGCACACTATAGACTATGCGTCATTCCCTTTAAATTTCAACATCTTTAGCTCGGGTTGCTACAAGATGTCCCCATCCAGATCTCTGTATTATATTATAATCAACAAATACAGCAAATTTCAAGTCAAAATATTAAAGTATAGTCGGGCGCCGACGGTTTAAAGGACGCCATGCACGGTCTGAAAGCATCCATATACAAGAATGCACACTATAGACTATGCTTTATTCCCTTTACATTTCAACATCTTTATCTCGGGTTGCTACAAGATGTCCCCATCCAGATCTCTGTATTATATAATAATCAACAAATACAGCAAATTTCAAGTCAAAATATTAAAGTATAGTCGGGCGCCGACGGTTTAAAGGACGCCCTGCACGGTCTGAAAGCATCCATATACAAGAATGCACACTATAGTCTATGCGTCATTCCCTTTAAATTTCAACATCTTTATCTCGGGTTGCTACAAGATGTCCCCATCCAGATCTCTTCATTATATAATAATCAACCCATACAGCAAATTTCACGTACAAATATTAAAGTATAGTCGGGCGCCGACGGTTTAAAGGACGCCCTGCACGGTGTGAAATCATCCATATACAAGAATGCACACTATATACTATGCGTCATTCCCTTTAAATTTCAGCATCTTTATTTCGGGTTGCTACAAGATGTCCCCATCTAGATCTCTGTATTATATTATAATCAACAAATACAGCAAATTTCAAGTCAAAATATTAAAGTATAGTCGGGCGCCGATGGTTTAAAAGACGCCCTGCACGGTCTGAAAGCATCCATACAAGAATGCACACTATAGTCTATGCGTCATTCCCTTTAAATTTCAACATCTTTATCTCGGGTTGCTACAAGATGTCCCCATCCAGATCTCTGTATTATATAATAATCAACAAATACAGCAAATTTCAAGTCAAAATATTAAAGTATAGTCGGGCGCCGACGGTTTAAAGGACGCCATGCACGGTCTGAAAGCATCCATATACAAGAATGCACACTATAGACTATGCGTCATTCCCTTTAAATTTCAACATCTTTATCTCGGGTTGCTACAAGATGTCCCCATCCAGATCTCTGTATTATATAATAATCAACAAATACTGCAACTTTCACGTCAAAATATTAAAGTATAGTCGGGCGCCCACGGTTTAAAAGACACCCTGCACGGTCTGAAAGCATCCATATACAATAATGCACACTATAGACTATGCGTCATTCCCTTTAAATTTCAGCATCTTTATCTTGGGTTGCTACAAGATGTTCCCATCCAGATCTCTGTATTATATAATAATCAACAAATACAGCAAATTTCAAGTCAAAATATTAAAGTATAGTTGGGCACCGACGGTTTAAAGGACGCCCTGCACGGTCTGAAAGCATCCATATACAATAATGCACACTATAGACTATGCGTCATTCCCTTTAAATTTCAACATCTTTATCTCGGGTTGCTACAAGATGTCCCCATCCAGATCTCTGTATTATATAATAATCAACAAATACTGCAACTTTCACGTCAAAATATTAAAGTATAGTCGGGCGCCCACGGTTTAAAAGACACCCTGCACGGTCTGAAAGCATCCATATACAATAATGCACACTATAGACTATGCGTCATTCCCTTTAAATTTCAGCATCTTTATCTTGGGTTGCTACAAGATGTTCCCATCCAGATCTCTGTATTATATAATAATCAACAAATACAGCAAATTTCAAGTCAAAATATTAAAGTATAGTTGGGCACCGACGGTTTAAAGGACGCCCTGCACGGTCTGAAAGCATCCATATACAATAATGCACACTATAGACTATGCGTCATTCCCTTTAAATTTCAGCATCTTTATCTCGGGTTGCTACAAGATGTTCCCATCCAGATCTCTGTATTATATTATAATCAACAAATAGAGCAAATTTCAAGTCAAAATATTAAAGTATAGTCGGGCGCCGACGGTTTAAAGGACGCCATGCACGGTCTGAAAGCATCCATATACAAGAATGCACACTATAGACTATGCTTTATTCCCTTTAAATTTCAACATCTTTATCTCGGGTTGCTACAAGATGTCCCCATCCAGATCTCTTTATTATATAATAATCAACAATTACAGCAAATTTCACGTAAAAATATTAAAGTATAGTCGGGCGCCGACGGTTTAAAGGACGCCCTGCACGGTCTGAAAGAATCCATATACAAGAATACACACTATAGACTATGCGTCATTCCCTTTAAATTTCAACATCTTTATCTCGAGTTGCTACAAAATGTCCCCATCCAGATCTCTGTATTATATAATAATCAACAAATTATGCAACTTTCACGTCAAAATATTAAAGTATAGTCGGGCGCCCACGGTTTAAAAGACGCCCTGCACGGTCTGAAAGCATCCATATACAATAATGCACACTATAGACTATGCGTCATTCCCTTTAAATTTCAACATCTTTATCTCGGGTTGCTACAAGATGTCCCCATCCAGATCTCTGTATTATATAATAATCAACAAATACAGCAAATTTCAAGTCAAAATATTAAAGTATAGTCGAGCGCCGACGGTTTAAAGGACGCCCTGCACGGTCTGAAAGCATCCATATACAAGAATGCACACTATAGACTATGCGTCATTCCCTTTAAATTTCAACATCTTTATCTCGGGTTGCTACAAGATGTCCCCATCCAGATCTCTTTATTATATAATAATCAACAAATACAGCAACTTTCACGTAAAAATATTAAAGTATAGTCGGGCGCCGACGATATAAAGGACGCCCTGCACGGTCTGAAATCATCCATATACAATAATGCACACTATATACTATGCGTCATTCCCTTTAAATTTCAGCATCTTTATTTCGGGTTGCTACAAGATGTCCCCATCCAGATCTCTGTATTATATTATAATCAACAAATACAGCAAATTTCAAGTCAAAATATTAAAGTATAGTCGGGCGCCGATGGTTTAAAGGACGCCCTGCACGGTCTGAAAGCATCCATATACAAGAATGCACACTATAGACTATGCTTTATTTCCTTTACATTTCAACATCTTTATCTCGGGTTGCTAAAAGATGTCCCCATCCAGATCTCTTTATTATATAATAATCAACACATACAGCAAATTTCACGTAAAAATATTAAAGTATAGTCGGGCGCCGACGGTTTAAAGGACGCCCTGCACCGTCTGAAATCATCCATATACAAGAATGCACACTATAGACTATGCGTCATTCCCTTTAAATTTCAACATCTTTATCTCGGGTTGCTACAAGATGTCCCCATCCAGATCTCTGTATTATATAATAATCAACAAATACAGCAAATTTCAAGTCAAAATATTAAAGTATAGTCGGGCGGCGACGGTTTAAAGAACGCCCTGCACGGTCTGAAATCATCCATATACAAGAATGCACACTATAGACTATGCGTCATTCCCTTTAAATTTCAACATCTTTATCTCGGGTTGCTACAAGATGTCCCCATCCAGATCTCTGTATTATATAATAATCAACAAATACAGCAAATTTCAAGTCAAAATATTAAAGTATAGTCGGGCGCCGACGGTTTAAAGGACGCCCTGAGCGGTCTGAAAACATCCATATGCAAGAATGCACACTATAGACTATGCGTCATTCCCTTTAAATTTCAACATCTTTATCTTGGGTTGCTACAAGATGTCCCCATCCAGATCTCTGTATTATATAATAATCAACAAATACAGCAAATTTCAAGACAAAATATTAAAGTATAGTCGGGCGCCGACGGTTTAAAAGACGCCCTGCACGGTCTGAAAGCATCCATATACAAGAATGCACACTTCAGACTATGCGTCATTCCCATTAAATTTCAACATCTTTATCTCGGGTTGCTACAAGATTCCCCCATCCAGATCTCTGTATTATATAATAATAAACAAATACAGCAAATTTCAAGTCAAAATATTAAAGTATAGTCGGGCGCCGACGGTTTAAAGGACGCCCTGCACGGTCTGAAATCATCCATATACAAGAATGCACACTATAGACTATGCGTCATTCCCTTTAAATTTCAACATCTTTATCTCGGGTTGCTACAAGATGTCCCCATCCAGATCTCTGTATTATATAATAATCAACAAATACAGCAAATTTCAAGTCAAAATATTAAAGTATAGTCGGGCGGCGACGGTTTAAAGAACGCCCTGCACGGTCTGAAATCATCCATATACAAGAATGCACACTATAGACTATGCGTCATTCCCTTTAAATTTCAACATCTTTATCTCGGGTTGCTACAAGATGTCCCCATCCAGATCTCTGTATTATATAATAATCAACAAATACAGCAAATTTCAAGTCAAAATATTAAAGTATAGTCGGGCGCCGACGGTTTAAAGGACGCCCTGAGCGGTCTGAAAACATCCATATGCAAGAATGCACACTATAGACTATGCGTCATTCCCTTTAAATTTCAACATCTTTATCTTGGGTTGCTACAAGATTTCCCCATCCAGATATCTGTATTATATAATAATCAACAAATACAGCAAATTTCAAGACAAAATATTAAAGTATAGTCGGGCGCCGACGGTTTAAAAGACGCCCTGCACGGTCTGAAAGCATCCATATACAAGAATGCACACTTCAGACTATGCGTCATTCCCATTAAATTTCAACATCTTTATCTCGGGTTGCTACAAGATTCCCCCATCCAGATCTCTGTATTATATAATAATCAACAAATACAGCAAATTTCAAGTCAAAATATTAAAGTATAGTCGGGCGCCGACGGTTTAAAGGACGCCCTGCACGGTCTGAAAGCATCCATATACAAGCATGCACACTATAGACTATGCTTTATTCCCTTTAAATTTCAACATCTTTATCTCGGGTTGCTACAAGATGTCCCCATCCAGATCTCTTTATTATATAATAATCAACAAATACAGCAACTTTCACGTAAAAATATTAAAGTATAGTCGGGCGCCGACGATATAAAGGACGCCCTGCACGGTCTGAAATCATCCATATACAATAATGCACACTATATACTATGCGTCATTCCCTTTAAATTTCAGCATCTTTATTTCGGGTTGCTACAAGATGTCCCCATCCAGATCTCTGTATTATATTATAATCAACAAATACAGCAAATTTCAAGTCAAAATATTAAAGTATAGTCGGGCGCCGATGGTTTAAAGGACGCCCTGCACGGTCTGAAATCATCCATATACAAGAATGCACACTATAGACTATGCGTCATTCCCTTTAAATTTCAACATCTTTAGCTCGGGTTGCTACAAGATGTCCCCATCCAGATCTCTTTATTATATAATAATCAACACATACAGCAAATTTCACGTAAAAATATTAAAGTATAGTCGGGCGCCGACGGTTTAAAGGACGCCCTGCACCGTCTGAAATCATCCATATACAAGAATGCACACTATATACTATGCGTCATTCCCTTTAAATTTCAACATCTTTATCTCGGGTTGCTACAAGATGTCTCCATCCAGATCTCTGTATTATATTATAATCAACAAATACAGCAAATTTCAAGTCAAAATATTAAAGTATATTCGGGCGCCGACGGTTTAAAGGACGCCATGCACGGTCTGAAAGCATCCATATACAAGAATGCACACTATAGACTATGCGTCATTCCCTTTAAATTTCAACATCTTTATCTCGGGTTGCTACAAGATGTCCCCATCCAGATCTCTGTATTATATAATAATCAACAAATACAGCAAATTTCAAGTCAAAATATTAAAGTATAGTCGGGCGCCGACGGTTTAAAGGACGCCCTGCACGGTCTGAAAGCATCCATATACAAGAATGCACACTATAGTCTATGCGTCATTCCTTTTAAATTTCAACATCTTTATCTCGGGTTGCTACAAGATGTCCCCATCCAGATCTCTGTATTATATAATAATCAACAAATACAGCAAATTTCAAGTCAAAATATTAAAGTATAGTCGGGCGGCGACGGTTTAAAGAACGCCCTGCACGGTCTGAAATCATCCATATACAAGAATGCACACTATAGACTATGCGTCATTCCCTTTAAATTTCAACATCTTTATCTCGGGTTGCTACAAGATGTCCCCATCCAGATCTCTGTATTATATAATAATCAACAAATACAGCAAATTTCAAGTCAAAATATTAAAGTATAGTCGGGCGCCGACGGTTTAAAGGACGCGCTGAGCGGTCTGAAAACATCCATATGCAAGAATGCACACTATAGACTATGCGTCATTCCCTTTAAATTTCAACATCTTTATCTCGGGTTGCTACAAGATGTCCCCATCCAGATCTCTGTATTATATAATAATCAACAAATACAGCAAATTTCAACACAAAATATTAAAGTATAGTCGGGCGCCGACGGTTTAAAGGACGCCCTGCACGGTCTGAAAGCATCCATATACAAGAATGCACACTTCAGACTATGCGTCATTCCCATTAAATTTCAACATCTTTATCTCGGGTTGCTACAAGATTCTCCCATGCAGATCTCTGTATTATATTATAATCAACAAATACAGCAAATTTCAAGTCAAAATATTAAAGTATAGTCGGGCGCCGATGGTTTAAAGGACGCCCTGCACGGTCTGAAATCATCCATATACAAGAATGCACACTATAGACTATGCGTCATTCCCTTTAAATTTCAACATCTTTAGCTCGGGTTGCTACAAGATGTCCCCATCCAGATCTCTGTATTATATTATAATCAACAAATACAGCAACTTTCAAGTCAAAATATTAAAGTATAGTCGGGCGCCGACGGTTTAAAGGACGCCATGCACGGTCTGAAAGCATCCATATACAAGAATGCACACTATAGACTATGCTTTATTCCCTTTAAATTTCAACATCTTTATCTCGGGTTGCTACAAGATGTCCCCATCCAGATCTCTTTATTATATAATAATCAACAATTACAGCAAATTTCACGTAAAAATATTAAAGTATAGTCGGGCGCCGACGGTTTAAAGGACGCCCTGCACGGTCTGAAAGCATCCATATACAAGAATGCACACTATAGACTATGCGTCATTCCCTTTAAATTTCAACATCTTTATCTCGGGTTGCTACAAGATGTCCCCATCCATATCTCTGTATTATATAATAATCAACAAATACTGCAACTTTCACGTCAAAATATTAAAGTATAGTCGGGCGCCCACGGTTTAAAAGACGCCCTGCACGGTCTGAAAGCATCCATATACAATAATGCACACTATAGACTATGCGTCATTCCCTTTAAATTTCAACATCTTTATCTCGGGTTGCTACAAGATGTCCCCATCCAGATCTCTGTATTATATAATAATCAACAAATACAGCAAATTTCAAGATAAAATATTAAAGTATAGTCGGGCGCCGACGGTTTAAAGGACGCCCTCGGTCTGAAAGCATCCATATACAAGAATGCACACTATAGACTATGCTTTATTCCCTTTAAATTTCAACATCTTTATCTCGGGTTGCTACAAGATGTCCCCATCCAGATCTCTTTATTATATAATAATCAACAAATACAGCAACTTTCACGTAAAAATATTAAAGTATAGTCGGGCGCCGACGGTTTAAAGGACGCCCTGCACGGTCTGAAATCATCAATATACAAGAATGCACACTATAGACTATGCGTCATCTCTTTAAATTTCAACATCTTTAGCTCGGGTTGCTACAAGATGTCCCCATCCAGATCTCTGTATTATATTATAATCAACAAATACAGCAAATTTCAAGTCAAAATATTAAAGTATAGTCGGGCGCCGATGGTTTAAATGACGCCCTGCACGGTCTGAAATCATCCATATACAAGAATGCACACTATAGACTATGCGTCATTCCCTTTAAATTTCAACATCTTTAGCTCGGGTTGCTACAAGATGTCCCCATCCAGATCTCTGTATTATATTATAATCAACAAATACAGCAAATTTCAAGTCAAAATATTAAAGTATAGTCGGGCGCCGACGGTTTAAAGGACGCCATGCACGGTCTGAAAGCATCCATATACAAGAATGCACACTATAGACTATGCTTTATTCCCTTTACATTTCAACATCTTTATCTCGGGTTGCTACAAGATGTCCCCATCCAGATCTCTGTATTATATAATAATCAACAAATACAGCAAATTTCAAGTCAAAATATTAAAGTATAGTCGGGCGCCGACGGTTTAAAGGACGCCCTGCACGGTCTGAAAGCATCCATATACAAGAATGCACACTATAGTCTATGCGTCATTCCCTTTAAATTTCAACATCTTTATCTCGGGTTGCTACAAGATGTCCCCATCCAGATCTCTTCATTATATAATAATCAACCCATACAGCAAATTTCACGTACAAATATTAAAGTATAGTCGGGCGCCGACGGTTTAAAGGACGCCCTGCACGGTGTGAAATCATCCATATACAAGAATGCACACTATATACTATGCGTCATTCCCTTTAAATTTCAGCATCTTTATTTCGGGTTGCTACAAGATGTCCCCATCTAGATCTCTGTATTATATTATAATCAACAAATACAGCAAATTTCAAGTCAAAATATTAAAGTATAGTCGGGCGCCGATGGTTTAAAAGACGCCCTGCACGGTCTGAAAGCATCCATACAAGAATGCACACTATAGTCTATGCGTCATTCCCTTTAAATTTCAACATCTTTATCTCGGGTTGCTACAAGATGTCTCCATCCAGATCTCTGTATTATATTATAATCAACAAATACAGCAAATTTCAAGTCAAAATATTAAAGTATATTCGGGCGCCGACGGTTTAAAGGACGCCATGCACGGTCTGAAAGCATCCATATACAAGAATGCACACTATAGACTATGCGTCATTCCCTTTAAATTTCAACATCTTTATCTCGGGTTGCTACAAGATGTCCCCATCCAGATCTCTGTATTATATAATAATCAACAAATACAGCAAATTTCAAGTCAAAATATTAAAGTATAGTCGGGCGCCGACGGTTTAAAGGACGCCCTGCACGGTCTGAAAGCATCCATATACAAGAATGCACACTATAGTCTATGCGTCATTCCTTTTAAATTTCAACATCTTTATCTCGGGTTGCTACAAGATGTCCCCATCCAGATCTCTGTATTATATAATAATCAACAAATACAGCAAATTTCAAGTCAAAATATTAAAGTATAGTCGGGCGGCGACGGTTTAAAGAACGCCCTGCACGGTCTGAAATCATCCATATACAAGAATGCACACTATAGACTATGCGTCATTCCCTTTAAATTTCAACATCTTTATCTCGGGTTGCTACAAGATGTCCCCATCCAGATCTCTGTATTATATAATAATCAACAAATACAGCAAATTTCAAGTCAAAATATTAAAGTATAGTCGGGCGCCGACGGTTTAAAGGACGCGCTGAGCGGTCTGAAAACATCCATATGCAAGAATGCACACTATAGACTATGCGTCATTCCCTTTAAATTTCAACATCTTTATCTCGGGTTGCTACAAGATGTCCCCATCCAGATCTCTGTATTATATAATAATCAACAAATACAGCAAATTTCAACACAAAATATTAAAGTATAGTCGGGCGCCGACGGTTTAAAGGACGCCCTGCACGGTCTGAAAGCATCCATATACAAGAATGCACACTTCAGACTATGCGTCATTCCCATTAAATTTCAACATCTTTATCTCGGGTTGCTACAAGATTCTCCCATGCAGATCTCTGTATTATATTATAATCAACAAATACAGCAAATTTCAAGTCAAAATATTAAAGTATAGTCGGGCGCCGATGGTTTAAAGGACGCCCTGCACGGTCTGAAATCATCCATATACAAGAATGCACACTATAGACTATGCGTCATTCCCTTTAAATTTCAACATCTTTAGCTCGGGTTGCTACAAGATGTCCCCATCCAGATCTCTGTATTATATTATAATCAACAAATACAGCAAATTTCAAGTCAAAATATTAAAGTATAGTCGGGCGCCGACGGTTTAAAGGACGCCATGCACGGTCTGAAAGCATCCATATACAAGAATGCACACTATAGACTATGCTTTATTCCCTTTAAATTTCAACATCTTTATCTCGGGTTGCTACAAGATGTCCCCATCCAGATCTCTTTATTATATAATAATCAACAATTACAGCAAATTTCACGTAAAAATATTAAAGTATAGTCGGGCGCCGACGGTTTAAAGGACGCCCTGCACGGTCTGAAAGCATCCATATACAAGAATGCACACTATAGACTATGCGTCATTCCCTTTAAATTTCAACATCTTTATCTCGGGTTGCTACAAGATGTCCCCATCCATATCTCTGTATTATATAATAATCAACAAATACTGCAACTTTCACGTCAAAATATTAAAGTATAGTCGGGCGCCCACGGTTTAAAAGACGCCCTGCACGGTCTGAAAGCATCCATATACAATAATGCACACTATAGACTATGCGTCATTCCCTTTAAATTTCAACATCTTTATCTCGGGTTGCTACAAGATGTCCCCATCCAGATCTCTGTATTATATAATAATCAACAAATACAGCAAATTTCAAGATAAAATATTAAAGTATAGTCGGGCGCCGACGGTTTAAAGGACGCCCTCGGTCTGAAAGCATCCATATACAAGAATGCACACTATAGACTATGCTTTATTCCCTTTAAATTTCAACATCTTTATCTCGGGTTGCTACAAGATGTCCCCATCCAGATCTCTTTATTATATAATAATCAACAAATACAGCAACTTTCACGTAAAAATATTAAAGTATAGTCGGGCGCCGACGGTTTAAAGGACGCCCTGCACGGTCTGAAATCATCAATATACAAGAATGCACACTATAGACTATGCGTCATCTCTTTAAATTTCAACATCTTTAGCTCGGGTTGCTACAAGATGTCCCCATCCAGATCTCTGTATTATATTATAATCAACAAATACAGCAAATTTCAAGTCAAAATATTAAAGTATAGTCGGGCGCCGATGGTTTAAATGACGCCCTGCACGGTCTGAAATCATCCATATACAAGAATGCACACTATAGACTATGCGTCATTCCCTTTAAATTTCAACATCTTTAGCTCGGGTTGCTACAAGATGTCCCCATCCAGATCTCTGTATTATATTATAATCAACAAATACAGCAAATTTCAAGTCAAAATATTAAAGTATAGTCGGGCGCCGACGGTTTAAAGGACGCCATGCACGGTCTGAAAGCATCCATATACAAGAATGCACACTATAGACTATGCTTTATTCCCTTTACATTTCAACATCTTTATCTCGGGTTGCTACAAGATGTCCCCATCCAGATCTCTGTATTATATAATAATCAACAAATACAGCAAATTTCAAGTCAAAATATTAAAGTATAGTCGGGCGCCGACGGTTTAAAGGACGCCCTGCACGGTCTGAAAGCATCCATATACAAGAATGCACACTATAGTCTATGCGTCATTCCCTTTAAATTTCAACATCTTTATCTCGGGTTGCTACAAGATGTCCCCATCCAGATCTCTTCATTATATAATAATCAACCCATACAGCAAATTTCACGTACAAATATTAAAGTATAGTCGGGCGCCGACGGTTTAAAGGACGCCCTGCACGGTGTGAAATCATCCATATACAAGAATGCACACTATATACTATGCGTCATTCCCTTTAAATTTCAGCATCTTTATTTCGGGTTGCTACAAGATGTCCCCATCTAGATCTCTGTATTATATTATAATCAACAAATACAGCAAATTTCAAGTCAAAATATTAAAGTATAGTCGGGCGCCGATGGTTTAAAAGACGCCCTGCACGGTCTGAAAGCATCCATACAAGAATGCACACTATAGTCTATGCGTCATTCCCTTTAAATTTCAACATCTTTATCTCGGGTTGCTACAAGATGTCCCCATCCAGATCTCTGTATTATATAATAATCAACAAATACAGCAAATTTCAAGTCAAAATATTAAAGTATAGTCGGGCGCCGACGGTTTAAAGGACGCCATGCACGGTCTGAAAGCATCCATATACAAGAATGCACACTATAGACTATGCGTCATTCCCTTTAAATTTCAACATCTTTATCTCGGGTTGCTACAAGATGTCCCCATCCAGATCTCTGTATTATATAATAATCAACAAATACTGCAACTTTCACGTCAAAATATTAAAGTATAGTCGGGCGCCCACGGTTTAAAAGACACCCTGCACGGTCTGAAAGCATCCATATACAATAATGCACACTATAGACTATGCGTCATTCCCTTTAAATTTCAGCATCTTTATCTTGGGTTGCTACAAGATGTTCCCATCCAGATCTCTGTATTATATAATAATCAACAAATACAGCAAATTTCAAGTCAAAATATTAAAGTATAGTTGGGCACCGACGGTTTAAAGGACGCCCTGCACGGTCTGAAAGCATCCATATACAATAATGCACACTATAGACTATGCGTCATTCCCTTTAAATTTCAACATCTTTATCTCGGGTTGCTACAAGATGTCCCCATCCAGATCTCTGTATTATATAATAATCAACAAATACTGCAACTTTCACGTCAAAATATTAAAGTATAGTCGGGCGCCCACGGTTTAAAAGACACCCTGCACGGTCTGAAAGCATCCATATACAATAATGCACACTATAGACTATGCGTCATTCCCTTTAAATTTCAGCATCTTTATCTTGGGTTGCTACAAGATGTTCCCATCCAGATCTCTGTATTATATAATAATCAACAAATACAGCAAATTTCAAGTCAAAATATTAAAGTATAGTTGGGCACCGACGGTTTAAAGGACGCCCTGCACGGTCTGAAAGCATCCATATACAATAATGCACACTATAGACTATGCGTCATTCCCTTTAAATTTCAGCATCTTTATCTCGGGTTGCTACAAGATGTTCCCATCCAGATCTCTGTATTATATAATAATCAACAAATACAGCAAATTTCAAGTCAAAATATTAAAGTATAGTTGGGCACCGACGGTTTAAAGGACGCCATGCACGGTCTGAAAGCATTCATATACAAGAATGCACACTATAGACTATGCGTCATTCCCTTTAAATTTCAACATCTTTATCTCGGGTTGCTACAAGATGTCCCCATCCAGATCTCTGTATTATATAATAATCAACACATACTGCAACTTTCACGTCAAAATATTAAAGTATAGTCGGGCGCCGACGGTTTAAAGGACGCCATGCACGGTCTGAAAGCATCCATATACAAGAATGCACACTATAGTATATGCGTCATTCCCTTTAAATTTCAACATCTTTATCTCAGGTTGCTACAAGATGTCCCCATCCAGATCTCTTTATTATATAATAATCAACAAATACAGCAAATTTCAAGTCAAAATATTAAAGTATAGTCGGGCGCCGACGGTTTAAAGGACGCCATGCACGGTCTGAAAGCATCCATATACAAGAATGCACACTATAGACTATGCGTCATTCCCTTTAAATTTCAACATCTTTATCTCGGGTTGCTACAAGATGTCCTCATCCAGATCTCTGTATTATATAATAATCAACAAATACTGCAACTTTCACGTCAAAATATTAAAGTATAGTTGGGCACCGACGGTTTAAAGGACGCCATGCACGGTCTGAAAGCATTCATATACAAGAATGCACACTATAGACTATGCGTCATTCCCTTTAAATTTCAACATCTTTATCTCGGGTTGCTACAAGATGTCCCCATCCAGATCTCTGTATTATATAATAATCAACACATACTGCAACTTTCACGTCAAAATATTAAAGTATAGTCGGGCGCCTACGGTTTAAAGGACGCCATGCACGGTCTGAAAGCATCCATATACAAGAATGCACACTATAGTATATGCGTCATTCCCTTTAAATTTCAACATCTTTATCTCAGGTTGCTACAAGATGTCCCCATCCAGATCTCTTTATTATATAATAATCAACAAATACAGCAAATTTCAAGTCAAAATATTAAAGTATAGTCGGGCGCCGACGGTTTAAAGGACGCCATGCACGGTCTGAAAGCATCCATATACAAGAATGCACACTATAGACTATGCGTCATTCCCTTTAAATTTCAACATCTTTATCTCGGGTTGCTACAAGATGTCCCCATCCAGATCTCTGTATTATATAATAATCAACAAATACTGCAACTTTCACGTCAAAATATTAAAGTATAGTCGGGCGCCCACGGTTTAAAAGACACCCTGCACGGTCTGAAAGCATCCATATACAATAATGCACACTATAGACTATGCGTCATTCCCTTTAAATTTCAGCATCTTTATCTTGGGTTGCTACAAGATGTTCCCATCCAGATCTCTGTATTATATAATAATCAACAAATACAGCAAATTTCAAGTCAAAATATTAAAGTATAGTTGGGCACCGACGGTTTAAAGGACGCCCTGCACGGTCTGAAAGCATTCATATACAAGAATGCACACTATAGACTATGCGTCATTCCCTTTAAATTTCAACATCTTTATCTCGGGTTGCTACAAGATGTCCCCATCCAGATCTCTGTATTATATAATAATCAACACATACTGCAACTTTCACGTCAAAATATTAAAGTATAGTCGGGCGCCGACGGTTTAAAGGACGCCATGCACGGTCTGAAAGCATCCATATACAAGAATGCACACTATAGTATATGCGTCATTCCCTTTAAATTTCAACATCTTTATCTCAGGTTGCTACAAGATGTCCCCATCCAGATCTCTTTATTATATAATAATCAACAAATACAGCAACTTTCTCGTCAAAATATTAAAGTATAGTTGGGCGCCGACGGTTTAAAGACTACAATCGAAATTTCATTTGTATATTATTTCTTTATCGTACACTTTTACCTTAATTAAAGTCACGTCAATATAGAAACAAATTGCATTATCCTTTTTAAATTTATATAAATACGATAGAAAAATAATACCGATGTTTTCCTGTAGTTAAAACAATTTAAAGGGATAGTTGAGTTTTGGTAGAGAGGGCGCTAGACTACTTATTTTTTTGGTGAGGTAATGAAGACTGAGTGTAAAATTTGAAAGAGCATAATATTTAAATAATAAAATCATCTTTCTTTGATCAAAATCGGTTCAGAGACGGCTGAAATATCCATAAATATAACAATTTGTAATAAAGCTGGGACCCCAGGTTTATTAGAGAATTTTGAACCAGCCGTTAAATTTTTTTTTATATGCTTCCTCTTTTCAAAAAGTTACAAAATAGGTATTTAAATAGTTGTTGGTTATTTCTCTATCTAATCACTATTTCAGCAAAACATCACATGTACAATATTTTATTCAAAATGGTTTAAACCGATGAGTGTTTAGAGAGCGCCCTCTTACGTTTTAACGGCTCTTTTTGAATGATAACATGATCTTTACTACGTCATTTGTAATTTTGTGTTCCTTTCTAGTTATAATTATTCGTTTGTAATGTAATGATGCAGGTTTTGGTTACTAAAATTCAGTTTCACCAAAACTGTACTCTCCTTACCAGAACTCAACTATCCCTTTAAGTGGTATCGAGGCCAATTTGTAGTGGTCTCGACCACCATGACCAATGGTCTTGGCCCCCGAAAACCAAGTGGTTCCTGATCTCGGCCTCAGGGGCGTCGATCCGTTTTTTATATTGGGGGGGCGAAATTTGAAAAAAAAAAATCCAGAGTGACCACTGAGAGAGCTAAAAGCCCCACATTGGCATGCCCGGAAGTTGTATTATGCGCTCATTGAAAGTGTCTTGATGGCTCGAAGACCTGATTTTTGGGGGGCACCCACATTTGGGGACAATAATGGGGGTCCAGGGAGCGGAGCCCCCGGAAGCTTTTAAATTTCAGACATTTGCAACCCCTATCAAGATCATGTGTGTTAAAATTGTATAAAATAGTGAGCCTATAATCATGACGTTTTGTTAAAGGGCATATAGCGAGAAAAAGATTGAGCCTTGCATGAAGTGGATCCACGTGATCCTGTATACTATAGAGCAATCGATATAGTCTAGGGCATTGGGCTCCCATGAAACTAAGCAAGGGCGTCAACAACTTCTCAAAACTGGAGGGGAGACATTGCTAGGAAGCGAAGCGACCGAGCGGGGGAGGGTGTGGGAGGGGGTGTCCCCCTCCCACAGTAGGGAGCTTTTGTATTTTTGGGCGTGAATTGTGCGATTTGGTGCACACCCGAGACAGAAATTTCACGTAATATGAAGTATATTAGTATGGAACCAAACATACATAATGACAAAGGGAGGGGGACAATCTTCACCACTTTCAAATGTAGGGGGACATGATAATTATTCCAATAATTTGCGTTCAGCGCATATGGACCGAATTGACTGAAAGATATATTTCAGATTATTTTATTTTCTGTGACGGTGGGCTATATATGTAGATGAGGGTTTAATTAACTTCGTTTGAGGTGAGCTTTTGAGAAATTACACTGCCCCAACACATTTCGAAATGTGAGTTCCCGCAACCAAAATGAAACTTGCAATATGATAAACTGTATGCGCGCGAAGCGCGCGGCAAAAAAGAGATTTACAGTCCTTTTCAAACTAGAAAACGGCTATTTTGAAGATTAATTATTGATAAATGTGCCTTTCCCCTCTTTGGCATTATGTCACTTGATTTTGTTCTTCCTCATTTTCGGAATTATTGGGGGGGGGGGGCGAAATGATATGTTCGCCCCCCCCCCCCCCCCCCCCAATATTTTCATTGGGGGGGCGACCGCCCCCCTTGCCCCTGCTCGGCCTTGAAATTTTGACGGATCTTGGTCTCGGCCTCAACATATTTTCGAAGGATCTCTAAAAATCTTAAGCGAGGAACATTTTTCGAGAATGCGTCCAGAGGGAGCTGGGGGAGCTGGGGCAGAGCCAGAGGGGGAGGTTTCGGAAGGGGGTATCCCCCTCGTACGGTGAAGACATTGCATATATATACTTGAAATGGTGGAATTTGTTGCACGTCACACAATCAGCCAGAGCAATGCCAGCCTACAGCTGCGTTTCCATTAGAGCGAATTTCCGCGGCGAATATCCGCCGAGAACATTAGCACGGACCAAATCAGTTTTATTTATATATTATTCATAAATATTATTCATATAACATGGCGAATATTCACAAACGAATTTTTTTAATCGCTCCTCAGAGCGATTTTTTCAATAATTCGCTGCGAAAAAAACAATTCGTCGCGGAAATTCGATATAATGGAAACGCAGTTTACACGGGAACTATACGTGGCCCCGCAGCTTACACGGGAACTATACGTGGCCCGGTACAGAATAAGGGTAGGCCTACTCACCCCCAGACCACACGCAAGTTACACGACAAATTGAGATAATTATGTTCGCGCGCGAAGCGTGCAGCGAAAACTTTTGAACATTAGAATTAACAAGTCTTAGCTTATACTTTTTTTTCTGGGGGGGGGGGGGGGGGGGCAAAAACGCGTTTTGCCCCCCCCCCCCCCCCCCCCCCCACACACACTTTTTGGATTGGAGGAGAGGGGGGGCGCCCCCTGGCCTCCACTTGCGGCGCCTATGCTTTTTGTTATCATAGGTACATACTTGTCGATGGTTAGTAATTAATTTTGGAGAATATGATTATTAATATTCGTGGTTCATAGCCAGAACCAATTAACACTTTAAGGGGGTAGTTGAGTTTTGGTATAGAGGGCGCTACACACAATACATTTTTTTGGTGAGATAATGAAAAACTGAGTGTCAAATTCGAAAGTGCATACAATTTTAATGACAGAATAAGTTTTATTTGATCAAAATCGGTTCAGAAATGGTTGAAATATCCATAAAGTTTTAAACATTTGTGATATTTATGGGGCCCCACATGTATTCTATAATTTAGAACCAGCCGTTTAAAAATGTTAAAGGGGACCACCAGGCAAAGGACAACACATTATTTTATGTTTTGGTACCGTTTTGTGATATCAAATAGATACCCAACATTTTTCAAAGGGTTGCGTAATTCATAAACAAAGCAATTAATTTCCACCACTTACGGAACCACTGCTAATTCCTGGTTCCACACGGGCCAAGCATTTGCGAGTGCGCCAATGCTTGCACGCGTACCACGTCAATAGAATCCCGGATGATTCGTTCGCTCTGCACAGAGCGCTCTGGCTCAGCACACATATAGTCTACGCAATTCAGACCGCATGAACGCATGGTTGAGAATGGTGATCATGGTGATGCGTTTTCCAATTTTTTTCTTTTTTTTCTGGAAACATATTTTTGTGAACTTGTTGAAGGAATGGAATACTAAAGATGTTACCTTTCTATAATAAGAATATTATTTTTGGGTGGTGGTACCCTTTAAGTTGATTATCTCTATATCTAATCATTATTTCAACAAATCATCACATGCACATTATCTTTTTTTAAATGAGTGTTTAGAGAGCGCCCTCTGGAGTTTTAACGGCTCTGTTTGAATAATAACATACTTTTTACTTAGTCATTTGTAATTTTGTATTCCTGTAGAGCATGGTGGAGTTATAACTATTAGTTTGCAATATAATGGTGCAGCTAATGGTTACTAAAATGGGTGCGGTTCGTTATTCCGAAGGTTCGTTATTCCGAACACGCAAATTTCCTATACCTGAGTGATCGTTAATCCGAAAATGAAATAGGGTTCGTTAATCCGAACATTTGTTGCATCATTCCAAAGGTTCGTTATTCCGAAGGTTCATTATTCCGAAGGTTCGTTATTCCGAAGGTTCGCTATTCCTAAAATGAAATCGGGTTCGTTATTCCGAAGGTTCGTTATTCCGAAGGTCCGTTATTCCGAGGGTTCGTTATTCCGAAGGTTCGTTAATCCGAAAATGAATTTGGGTTTGTTATAATGCTATAATTTCATATAAAGAGATAAAATAAACTTAAATGTTTTTGTTTGGTCTGGCCAAGGGAGGGAAAGGGGGAGGGGTATGCGTAATGCAGGCTGTAAATTAAATAAACAAAACACAAACTATAGTATTATAACAAGCCCGATTTAATTTTCGGAATTTAACGAACCCGATTTTATTTTCGGATCAACGAACCTTCGGAATAACAAACCTTCGGAATAACGAACCCGATTTTATTTTCGGATCAACGAACCTTCGGAATAACGAACCTTCGGAATAACGAACCTTCGGAATAACGAACCTTCGGAATAACGAACCTTCGGAATAACGAACCTTCGGAATAACGAACCTTCGGAATAACGAACCTTCGGAATAACTGAACCTTCGGAATAACGAACCTTCGGAATAACGGACTGTAACCGGCCAGACCAATCAAACATTTAAGTTTATTTTATCTCTTTATATGAAATTATAGCATTATAACAAACCCAAATTCATTTTCGGATTAACGAACCCGATTTCATTTTAGGAATAGTGAACCTTCGGAATAACGAACCTTCGGAATAACGAACCTTCGGAATAATGAACCTTCGGAATAATGCAACAAATGTTCGGATTAACGAACCCTATTTCATTTTCGGATTAACGATCACTCAGGTATAGGAAATGTGCGTGTTCGGAATAACGAACCTTCGGAATAACGAACCGCACCCGATAAAAGCAATAAGCAGTGCGTCTTAAACATGCATTGTCTTGATTTATTTTGTTGGGTGTCTGTTATTCCCACATGTATTATGACTACTTAGTTTCTAAGTGAACTGAACAAAAAAGTAGACAATTGTATCATATGTAAAGTCTTTGTACTAACATGCACAAAATGAGGCCACGAAATGTTTGTACAAAGTTGTTAGGAATTAGTATTATTATGAAGAAGAAAAAAAAGAGAAAAGAATATCACGATATTGTATTAGTAGCGCTAAAGTAGTGTTTATTTATGAATAAATGTTTTTGTTTTGTTTTGCTTTGTTACTACAGTCAAACCTGCCAATGCGACCACCTGTCTATAGTGACCACCTGCTCATAACGACCACTCTCTGGTCCTCCCGTGAAAAATCATGTGTTAAGCGACCTGCGTAATGCGACCACCTGCCTAACGCGACCAGCGACCACCCTATTCGGGTCCCGACACACATATAAATCTGTGTATAGCGACCACAACATTGGCACTTGAGCGACCAAGGCATCAAATCTGTTGCCTCTGGTCCCTCAATTCTCCAATTTTAAGCAGGTCAATGCAAATAACAAGCTTTTAAAAGGACAATGAACTTCAGACAGACGCTAAATTACCGACAAAAAGTGCTTCAATTCATAAACAAACAATATTTAAGCTCTTCAGTACCTGGTGCTGATACAGAAATGCGTTGAACAAAGACACTATACTGACCATTGCAAATAGACAAAATTTAGACAATACATCATTAGTCATTAGACAATACATCACAACATCACTAGTACATTTTAATCGCCGAGGCGGAGTTTTTCTCATTCTGTTCATGATAATACTTGCGCTTGTTGCGACCATTTTGCATGTTGCATTTTCCACTTTTACTTCAGAATTCTATAGAAAACTATACTGTGCATAAGTGTAGCTGATACTGTCATGATGAAACACATAATAAATGGCACATTGACACTAACTATCGAAAAGTGCGTGTACAGATGTCAATTAATTACACATGTGCATAATATAGTCACGATATGCGACCATAAATTCAAAATGGCCGCCATCCTGTCTAATGCGACCAACTGTCTATAGCGACCGCTTTTCGCCGGTCCCTTGAGTGGTCGCTGAATGACAGGTTTGACTGTATTATAATTAAGTATTGTAAGATAACAATTTTGATTACAATAAAAGAAGTCTAACTCCACATAAGTAGCGGGAGTCTCTATGTTGGAGAACCAAAAAAGTATCGCGATACTTATAGCGGTGCCATAGCAATTTTTTTGGATGATTTATAAAATGTTATAATATTTTTAAAATATATGAATAATGAATTAATACAAATTTTATTGGCAACAACAGTCACATTTGATTGATTGCCACCAAACAACAACATGAAACATTTTTGCCAGAAATAAACTGAACTATACGTCACTGCCAGTGTAAAATATGTCGAAGGCCACAGAGTGGGTGGGATAAAGTGAGGTAGTCTAACGTTCGTCGGATAACTTTGTCCTTGTAGCCCCTTACTACTTGATATCCCTTGGGATGTCATAGCTATAAACATGTTTAGATGTTTAGTGGCCAATAATGTTCCAAGTAGAGGAGCATGGTATTTTGTTTATCTTCCTTATTTTCCAAACAAAAACCTAACGATTATAATAAAAAGTTATACAAAAAATGAACTGTCCCATTAAAGGGATCTAGTAACTTTGTTGACAAGTGCAAAAAGTGATGCGTGGTCAATAAATTGTGTATTGGTGTGAAATGTTATGTCCTACAATTCAATCGTAAATATCTTTTGAACGAAATCGAAATGTGAAGAACCGAAACCGGTTCCATGCTTTTATTGTTAATGCGATTGAAACAAGGTAAGAGTGAACCGCTAGAAATCAACTTTAATATTTTTGAAATGAAATTTGCTGTATTTGTTGATTATTATATAATACAGAGATCTGGATGGGGACATCTTGTAACAACCCGAGATAAAGATGTTGAAATTTAAAGGGAATGACGCATAGACTATAGTGTGCATTCTTGTATGGATGCTTTCAGACCGTGCATGGCGTCCTTTAAACCGTCGGCGCCCGACTATACTTTAATATTTTGACTTCAAATTTGCTGTATTTGTTGATTATTATATAATACAGAGATCTGGATGGGGACATCTTGTAGCAACCCGAGATAAAGATGTTGAAATTTAAAGGGAATGACGCATAGACTATATGTGCATTCTTGTATATGGATGCTTTCAGACCGTGCAGGGCGTCCTTTAAACCGTCGGCGCCCGACTATACTTTAATATTTTGACTTGATATTTGCTGTATTTGTTGATTATTATATAATACAGAGATCTTGATGGGGACATCTTGTAGCAACCCGAGATAAAGATGTTGAAATTTAAAGGGAATGACGCATAGTCTATAGTGTGCATTCTTGTATATGGATGCTTTCAGACCGTGCAGGGCGTCCTTTAAACCGTCGGCGCCCGACTATACTTTAATATTTTGACGTGAAATTTCCTGTATTTGTTGATTATTATATAATACAGAGATCTGGATGGGGACATCTTGTAGCAACCCGAGATAAAGATGTTGAAATTTAAAGGGAATGACGCATAGACTATAGTGTGCATTCTTGTATATGGATGCTTTCAGACCGTGCAGGGCGTCCTTTAAACCGTCGCCGCCCGACTATACTTTAATATTTTGACTTGAAATTTGCTGTATTTGTTGATTATTATATAATACAGAGATCTGGATGGGGACATCTTGTAGCAACCCGAGATAAAGATGTTGAAATTTAAAGGGAATGACGCATAGACTATATGTGCATTCTTGTATATGGATGCTTTCAGACCGTGCAGAGCGTCCTTTAAACCGTCGGCGCCCGACTATACTTTAATATTTTGACTTGAAATTTGCTGTATTTGTTGATTATTATATAATACAGAGATCTGGATTGGGACATCTTGTAGCAACCCGAGATAAAGATGTTGAAATTTAAAGGGAATGACGCATAGACTATAGTGTGCATTCTTGTATGGATGCTTTCAGACCGTGCAGAGCGTCCTTTAAACCGTCGGCGCCCGACTATACTTTAATATTTTGACTTGAAATTTGCTGTATTTGTTGATTATTATATAATACAGAGATCTGGATGGGGACATCTTGTAGCAACCCGAGATAAAGATGTTGAAATTTAAAGAAAATGACGCATAGACTATATGTGCATTCTTGTATATGGATGCTTTCAGACCGTGCAGGGCGTCCTTTAAACCGTCGGCGCCCGACTATACTTTAATATTTTGACTTGAAATTTGCTGTATTTGTTGATTATTATATAATACAGAGATCTTGATGGGGACATCTTGTAGCAACCCGAGATAAAGATGTTGAAATTTAAAGGGAATGACGCATAGTCTATAATGTGCATTCTTGTATATGGATGCTTTCAAACCGTGCAGGGCGTCCTTTAAACCGTCGGCGCCCGACTATACTTTAATATTTTGACGTGAAATTTCCTGTCTTTGTTGATTATTATATAATACAGAGATCTGGATGGGGACATTTTGTAGCAACCCGACATAAAGATGTTGAAATTTAAAGGGAATGACGCATAGACTATATGTGCATTCTTGTATATGGATGCTTTCAGACCGTGCAGAGCGTCCTTTAAACCGTCGGCGCCCGACTATACTTTAATATTTTGACTTGAAATTTGCTGTATTTGTTGATTTATTTATTTATTTCCTCTCATAGGGTGGATGGCCCTTTCAGCGCAGCTGATTTTCAAAGGGGTCCACAAACATAAAAATAACAATAAAATATACAGTGAATTATGCAATACAATAAATGCAAGAAATAAGGCAATGAATTATGTACATATAGTTACAACAAGTTACAGCTAGCAAATAAATGTACTAAACAAACAAACTAAAAAGACGGTTAATTGCAGAAATTCAACTTGAACGACAACAAACATACGAGTAAAACTTTAAAACCAATAACATAATACAAAAACATCAAGATAAACAAAAAATAAAAAACAAACAAAGAAACAAAAACAAAAAACTAAACAAAACTAAGGGGTTTGTATAATATTTATCACGTTAAAAGTATTAAAAAAAAAAAAAAAAAAAAAAAAAAAAAAAAAAAAAAAAAAGGCATGTATAACTATGACATAACCAAAATATATCAAATTAAAGGTAAAAAAGGGCAAGACAAAGTTCAGTCTGCAATTTCATTCAAATTAATGGTGCGAACAAAGGTAGTCAGTGTATTTAAGGTTCGCGTTTCATAGGAGAGACAATTGAATAATTTGGAACTATGATAAAAGAAACTTCTTCTTAAAAACTCGGTCTTAGGTTTTGGAAGCTGAATTTTATAATCGGCATTTCTTAAGTTGTGAGGATTATGTCGAAATTCAACTCGTGAAGATAAGTAATTTGGAGTTAAGTCATGCATTATTTTGAATAACATGATTAAATTTCCTCTTTCCCATCTATCAACAATTGGGACTACTTTTGCTTGTTGGTAGATTTCGCGAGTTCTTTGCTCAAAAGGTGCCTTAATCATAATCCGCACAGCTCTATTCTGTAGAACACGTAGCTTATTTAAAACGACTTGAGTAGCATTGTTCCAAATTATAGAGCAATAATCAAAGTGTGTTTGAATAATACTGAAGTATAGCATTCTAGCAGTACACAAGTCAACAATAGGTCTTACTTTACGAAAGAGAAATAATCCTCGGACAACTTTTTTGCGTACATGGTCTATGTGCAGTTTCCAATTCAAACTAGGATCAAGAATTACGCCAAGATATTTACAACTAAAAACTTCTTTCAGTGCATTATTACCAATATGTATATTTAAATTTACATTATGAAACTGCTTTACTCTTGTATGGGATCCAATAAGCATATATTCAGTTTTGTTCATATTAAGTATCAGCCTGTTAGCATTCAGCCATAAAGTTACAGAATTTAAATCATCATTAACCTTGTTCGATATATCATTGGCACTATTGGAAGAGTAGTATATACACGTATCATCTGCAAATAATGAAATAGATGAATGCTTCACCACATTTGCAATGTCATTTATAAATATTAGGAATAACATCGGTCCCAAGATAGATCCTTGTGGAACTCCGCACTCTACTTTCCCAGAAGATGAAGTTGTACCATTAACTTTGGTGACTTGAGTGCGCTCACTCAAGTAATTGTTAAACCAAGATGCGCTGTTTTGATCAAATCCATACCATTCAAGTTTCTTTACGAGCAGATTGTGATCTACAGTATCAAACGCTTTCTTTAAATCCAACGCTACAAATGCGGTTACCAGACCGTTATCCATATTAGAGAATAGATCTTCAGTAAGGTTCAAGAGCGCTGTTGCGGATGAATAATTTTGGCGAAATCCAGATTGGTGACTGTACAACAACGAGTTTTGTGTGAGATATTTAGTGACCTGTTCATGCACAATCCTCTCAATAACTTTAGATAGGATCGGGAGAATCGAGATCGGTCGGTAGTTCGACAATTCAAAAGCATCCCCACTTTTGAATATGGGGATTACTAATGCCATTTTCCATTCCTTCGGGATAACGCCACTGGTTAGAGACAAATTTATCAAGTGTGTCAATGGTGAGACAATGTAGGACATTGCCATTTTAATGATTTTAGCCGGTAAGTCATCCAAACCAGTGGCCTTGTTTTCAGGAATAGTTTTCAGCACTCTTTTGACATCTTCAATCAAAACAGCCTTAAATTCAAATGTTGTATCTGCCCTTTTTAAAAAGGAAGTAAAATCACCATCTAAATTACAACCATCATGTAATTTTCGTGCAACACTGACAAAATAGTTATTGAAAATGTTGGCCATGTCATGATTGTTATTAATCGTTTGATCATTAAATTTAATACCAGGAATTCGAGTGTTATTCCGTTTATTAGGAATCATACATCTAAGTGCTTTCCAAATCGCGGCACTATTACCTACATTTTCCTTTATTTTATCTTGTAAGTACACCTTTTTTGAATTTCGCATGAATGTAGTAACACTATTTCTTAACTTCTTATAACTTTCCCATTCATCATCATTGCCAATGCGCTTAGCTTTCCTCTTCTGTTTATCTCTTTCTTTCATCATGTCCTTTATTTCTTTTGTTATCCATGGGACATTATTTTGTTTGACCCTCTTCGTTTTCATTGGGGCATGTTTATCAACAATCTTTTTAAACGTTGTTGCAAATGATTATTATATAATACAGAGATCTGGATGGGGACATCTTGTAGCAACCCGAGATAAAGATGTTGAAATTTAAAAGGAATGACGCATAGACTATAGTGTGCATTCTTGTATATGGATGCTTTCAGACCGTGCAGGGCGTCCTTTAAACCGTCGGCGCCCGACTATACTTTAATATTTTGACTTGAAATTTGCTGTATTTGTTGATTATTATATAATACAGAGATCTGGATGGGGACATCTTGTAGCAACCCGAGATAAAGATGTTGAAATTTAAAGGGAATGACGCATAGACTATAGTGTGCATTCTTGTATGGATGCTTTCAGACCGTGCATGGCGTCCTTTAAACCGTCGGCGCCCGACTATACTTTAATATTTTGACTTGAAATTCGCTGTATTTGTTGATTATTATATAATACAGAGATCTGGATGGGGACATCTTGTAGCAACCCGAGATAAAGATGTTGAAATTTAAAGGGAATGACGCATAGACTATATGTGCATTCTTGTATATGGATGCTTTCAGACCGTGCAGGGCGTCCTTTAAACCGTCGGCGCCCGACTATACTTTAATATTTTGACTTGAAATTTGCTGTATTTGTTGATTATTATATAATACAGAGATCTTGATGGAGACATCTTGTAGCAACCCGAGATAAAGATGTTGAAATTTAAAGGGAATGACGCATAGTCTATAGTGTGCATTCTTGTATATGGATGCTTTCAAACCGTGCAGGGCGTACTTTAAACCGTCGGCGCCCGACTATACTTTAATATTTTGACGTGAAATTTGCTGTATTTGTTGATTATTATATAATACAGAGATCTGGATGGGGACATTTTGTAGCAACCCGACATAAAGATGTTGAAATTTAAAGGGAATGACGCATAGACTATATGTGCATTCTTGTATATGGATGCTTTCAGACCGTGCAGAGCGTCCTTTAAACCGTCGGCGCCCGACTATACTTTAATATTTTGACTTGAAATTTGCTGTATTTGTTGATTATTATATAATACAGAGATCTGGATGGGGACATCTTGTAGCAACCCGAGATAAAGATGTTGAAATTTAAAAGGAATGACGCATAGACTATAGTGTGCATTCTTGTATATGGATGCTTTCAGACCGTGCAGGGCGTCCTTTAAACCGTCGGCGCCCGACTATACTTTAATATTTTGACTTCAAATTTGCTGTATTTGTTGATTATTATATAATACAGAGATCTGGATGGGGACATCTTGTAGCAACCCGAGATAAAGATGTTGAAATTTAAAGGGAATGACGCATAGTCTATAGTGTGCATTCTTGTATATGGATGCTTTCAGACCGTGCAGGGCGTCCTTTAAACCGTCGGCGCCCGACTATACTTTAATATTTTGACGTGAAATTTCCTGTATTTGTTGATTATTATATAATACAGAGATCTGGATGGGGACATCTTGTAGCAACCCGAGATAAAGATGTTGAAATTTAAAGGGAATGACGCATAGACTATAGTGTGCATTCTTGTATATGGATGCTTTCAGACCGTGCAGGGCGTCCTTTAAACCGTCGGCGCCCGACTATACTTTAATATTTTGACTTCAAATTTGCTGTATTTGTTGATTATTATATAATACAGAGATCTGGATGGGGACATCTTGTAGCAACCCGAGATAAAGATGTTGAAATTTAAAGGGAATGACGCATAGTCTATAGTGTGCATTCTTGTATATGGATGCTTTCAGACCGTGCAGGGCGTCCTTTAAACCGTCGGCGCCCGACTATACTTTAATATTTTGACGTGAAATTTCCTGTATTTGTTGATTATTATATAATACAGAGATCTGGATGGGGACATCTTGTAGCAACCCGAGATAAAGATGTTGAAATTTAAAGGGAATGACGCATAGACTATAGTGTGCATTCTTGTATATGGATGCTTTCAGACTTGAAATTTGTATTTGTCGATTATTATCTATAGTTTAATATTTTATTTTTTATTATATCCCCTCTCCCCCACCCCCTTCCACTCCCGAGACGACTGGTCGGATCGTGTGGTTGACACGCTCACTGAAGTAGTAAATATTATCCCCATAATATAAAATTAAATCGATTGCATGCTTTGCACTTAATAATCAACAAAAGTTATTATTTACCAGATTTATCCAGACTTATTTTGAAAGATAGCATTACCGTAATGCCAAATCCAGCATAAAACTACAGATTATAAGAACCTAAGTATTGTTTTTATGATTTTTTTTTCTGAACAAAATTATGTCATCTTTCCTCCGCTACTTGAACGCACGTGTGTTTGGTGCTCAGTACTAGAATGAGTTGGAGTCATGCATAGTACGGAAGACACGTACGTACAGCGATATGAGCGCGTTCACATTGGCGATACAACACCAAATGATCGGTATCGATAGTTTGGTTGCTGGTTTTGGCTGCTGTGTTTGGCTGCTGAGTTTGGTCGCTAGCTTCCCGTACCGCGGGGATCGGACGGGTGGCGCGCCGAAGGGCCACAGGCCGCTCGGCCAGGGTTAATTGGCGCTGGTTTACCACGCTGATTACTTCCCTTTCACACACACATGCACACACATCACCCTCGTGTTTCGTTATGTAATTCGTGGATAGCGCGCGCCAAGCGCAGCGGAGCGAGAGTGAGCTGTGTTGATGGTGATGATGGTGCTGATAATGATGATGGTGGTGATGGTGATGGTGAGGTGATGGTGATGGTGATGATGATGATGATGATGATGATGATGATGATGATGATGATGATGATGATGATGATGATGATGATGATGATGATGATGATGATGATGATGATGATGATGATGATGATGGTGATGGTGGTGGTGGTGGTGGTGGTGATGATGGTGATGATGGTGATGGCCTGTGTACATAGCGTGGTGGGACAAATTTTTCTTTTCTCTCTCTATTTTTTTTATTTATTTTTTTTTATTTATTTATTTTATTTTTTTGGGGGGGGGTGTTCCGGTTGCAACACACGTATTTCTTTGTTTTTATACAGATTTTCCCCTTATGTTTTCTATTATTGTCAAATTATGGGGGGGGGGGGGGGGGGGGGGGGGCACATGACTTACCTACAACTCAAATGAATCACAAATACAGTACACACACACACACACACACACACACAAACAAAAAGAACCTATAGTAGTACTTGTATAAAATTATTCATGCAAACACAAATTTACAAAAAACATATCACATACATATGCACACACAAATACAATAATTATATAATTAGCATATACACATATGTACACAAAGCTTCAACTTTCACAGACATATGCTACACATGCATGCACAGAGATTTGCAAATTCCAAATGCTTCCAAATGATGATCCAGAGCACTTGATTCGCGGTTATTTATGTGTTTCCAACATAACATGGGGGCCTGCAGTGGCGGATCTACGGGGGGGGGGGGGGGGGGGGGTTTAGGGGGTTTAAACCCCCACCCCCCCCCCCCCCCCCCCTTGGAAAATGTATCAATGAAAAAAAGTGAAAAAAAATCACTTACGGGGGTTCAAAATAGCAACAACAAAAAAAGTGGACGATGCTCCGCATCGTCATTGGGTCAAACCCCCCCCCCCCCCCCCACCTTAGCAAAAAGCTAGATCCGCCCCTGGCCTGCCTACAAAAGCTATGAACTGCCATTGGCTTGAAATCATAGATCTTTGTGGCTAGCTATTTTAAAGTTTTTGTCTGTGTTGCAAAATCAGGATCCGATAGTGGAACTATAGTTCTAAATCAAGGGCTCGATCAGCACTGGGTCTTGCCACATTGATTGGGGCAAGTAAAAAATTATGTCGGGCAAGTAAAATGTCATAAGTGGCCTAGTTTATTGGTCAACAACAAGAGAATAATGTAATTCCTTATGTTTAAATCTCATCTAGAAGTAAGTGGACAAGTTATTTTTCTGCTGGGGCAAGTAAAATTTAAAACATTATGATTATACTTGCCCAAACGGGCCAGTGAGAGAAGGATGTTAGTTTGAAGGCTTGTAGATGTATAGAGGAACTGAAGCTATATGCAGTCAAACCTGTAATTAGCAGCCACCTGTCTATGTAGCAGAAAACCTGCCTATATAGTGGCCACCAAAACAGATCTCCTGTAAGTAAAGAACAATTTCATTGAACCTGGCTATAGAGGTCACCTAAACAATTTCATTGAACCTGGCTATAGAGGTCACCTGTCTACAGTGGTCACCTTTTTTGCTCCCCTGATGTGGTCATGATACACAGGTTTGACTGTAACCAAGGAGGTATTAGAAAGCTTTCTAATACCTCCTTGCTGTAACTGTATTCACTGTGTTGACTGTTGTGGGCTGAGTGACCATATAATTTTCTGATTTATGTATATAATTTCTTTTTTAAAGGCACATGTTTATGAATCATACAGTAACACTAGCATTTCTTTCACTCAGATGGCTACAACATATTGTGCAAGATGTTTATAATGTGTTTAAATTATAATAAAGAACAAGACACTTAATATGATGGCACAGATCAAGTAATTTATTGTTTTCATTTGTCAAACAAACTTCTTTGGTACATGTAGAATTTAAATGAATTAACAATATGCAATAGCTAGAATTAAACTTTGCGATGTACCTACATTTTTTATTATACTCATTACTACATATTCATAAAAGTCTTCATGGTAACTAACTGACCTTTTTTTATTTGACTGGAATTTAGTACCAACAAGATTGGAGATTGGTAAACAATTTCTTCCCAAACATACGTTAGCCACTGCAACTATCAAACATGCTTTATTTTATCTGTAATCTTTTTAAGGGTGTATCATTTAGTATTTGGTCTCATTATCAATGTATGAAATAAATAATCTAATTAAAGAACACCTTGAAAATTGAAGAGATAATTCAACACATAGAGACTCTTCCATTATGTTTAGCTGTCATGTTGATACTGGAGTTTAGAATGGACTAAGTCTAGTTGGACAAAGTATAAATCGTATATATAAAACATATTTATATACTCCTAATCTAACAAACAATACAAATCAACTCACAATACAATTTCTAATATTTGGCACGAATTGAATTGTGCAATAATCAAAAGAAACACATGCATGTACATGAAAATCTGTGTATACATACTGACTTTTAGTCCTCAAAAACTGACAGGAATATAATTATATTATCATGTACTACACTGACATTTTATCAAAATATGATGGATTAAAATATTCTGAGCAAAAATTAGCAAAACGATACATAATGATATTTCTTATCAATGCTAATGGAGGAACCGATCACTGTAGTGAAAGTTTAAAGTGATCTATTAACTTCTTTATAAGATTTCCCCCAAAGTGACAACTGATGCTTCAATCATTATACAATATCATTGCAAGATCTTCTGAATGATGTGCGATAGTTTCATTAAAAAGAACACTGTATTAAAACCTAGTGAACAAAGATTAAAATTGATGTCAGATTTGATCACCTTCTGCCAAATTACATTTGTACATTAGAAAAGCATTCCTGGAGCCCTTTTCATTAAATCATAAATATCTCCATAATCAGGGAGCCATTTGAAAAATCAACACTCATTTCATACTTCCCTCACCAAAAAAGCCAAAAAGGGTACAAAGGAAATGTGACAGCTCCAAGTTATTATTGTTGAATTTGACAAAGGTAATAAATCACTTTAAAGTTCACATTATACAGTTGTTAACTGGTGGTGGAGGGAATATCACGGAATGTTCCGTCCGAGGGATTTTAAATGCTATTGAGGGAAGATTATAAGTCCCGAGACGAAGTCGAGGGACTTTTTTTCTTCACGAAATAGCATTTTAAATCCAGAGGGAACATTCCATGATTTTCCCGACAACAAAGTTAACAACTGTTATATCATCTGGCTAAATATGCGGGCTAATACAAATTCATGCATTTGAAAATGAAATCAGTAAAAAAAAACATACGGTACGTGTACTTTGTACGTATACCTTTGGCTCTATAAATTTTGACGTCATAATACAATCTCTTTTGAAGCGCGCGCCAGAGGGGTGTCATAACCTCTGGCCATGGGGTCTTTCCAAATTGACACCCCAGTCATGTGACCGTGTTTAGCCAATCACCGACGCGTATTTTACTAAGTCAGATGATATAATTAAATGATGCATAGCAAAATAGAAAGACTAACATACATGTTTATGTAAATAGCATGATTTTATTAGCTGGCACTATACATGTTTCAAGATGGAAAAATTGTGAAGTTAATTATTTTTTCCTCAATTTAAATTACTCTCTGATACATTTTTGCATTGTTAGAATATAATATACAATAACACCAATATGAATCATTAACCAATTCAGGACTGTCCATAAAAGTCTCACGCGAGGGTATATGGAGAATGCATGTTATACCGAAATCAACACTAGATATGATGATGAACAACTAACAATGCAAGTTGCGTAGTAAATTTGATGAAAATTTAAAAATGTTCTCAAAACGGTGAGATGATGGATTACAATTGTGTTTTGCAAAATGGCAATCATCTTTCATACATCATAATTGTTTTTGCTTGTTTTTGTTGTATGCTTTGTTATATTATCTTAACCAGGTATCTGTTGTAAGGATCCATTGCATTTGTAAATTGACCCAAAAATGTGAAATCTTGTTGTTATAATTGTACAAAATTGTTATCGCTGGTCCTTTTTTACCAACAATGAAATCATATCAATTGTTATTGTCACATTGTGATTTATGTTAGATTGTAAAGGATATTGTTGTTTGGTAAATAAATTTCCATTTGATTTCATTTCATTTCATTTCATGTTTTTAATCAAAACATGTTTGATCCATTCACAGTATTTCATACTTGCATGCAATCTGATATTTTTGTGTTATTTATCTACTTATTATGTATTAACACATGTATACAATTTATAACATTTTTTTTGTTTACTTCATTCCATTTGAAATGGTATAATTTCTCTTGGTACATAATATATTGCCATTAAAGCGAAAAGCAAAACAAACAAAAAATTCAACAAATTATTACTTTGGTGGCTTTAATAATAGTGTCCTTCATGCATTTTTAAAACCTTTAATCCAAATGCACACAGAGCTGATCCGACCTGATCAGACTAGATCGATTCAACGTGCCTTGCCTCTCACAACTCTAATTTAACCAGTTGAGAGCCATTAGCCAGTCAGGGCCATTTCAACATGTTGAATATTGAACCTATCGGGCCCCCGACTCGAGGCTGACTGAAAACCAGTAGGGTCTGGTTGTGTTGGCTTCGTTTTAGTTGGGCTTTAGATGGAGGACTGAGCAGATACGATGCTGAACTCCACTCCGTGTTTGTTGAGACGCTCGATAAGGCTCGTCTTGCTGAAGGCCCCACCCGGAGTGAACACGCCGCCACTAAAAATAGAACACAAAGAGATAAACTATTTGTAACATAATTCTATTAAACATAGGGAAAAACTGACCAGAAATATTTAATATAATAAATTTCTAATTCGAACTCCCGCTGGAATCCCATTTTCTTTGCTCTTTTTCAGTCATAATAAATTTCTATCATATATATAAATGAAAATGAGCAAACAAAATTGCATGGGTTGATTTCTTATCCTTTTGGTTTGTGCCAGGTTTGTAATTAGCTTCTGACTAGCACGAGCATTGAAAAGGATTTCTAGACTAGGACGGACAGCAGTCACAAGAGCTTTCTAGCTCAGTTGGTAGGGCACCAGTCTAGCAATTTTGAGGTCTCAGGTTCAATACCCAGGGAAGCCCAATTTGTTTTGTTCTTATAATTTTTGTTTAAAGGGGTAGTTTAGTTTTGGTAGAGAGGGCGCTGCACATCACAATTTTTTTGTGAGATAATGAAAAACTGAGTGTCGAATTTGAGAGAACATGCAATTTTAATGGCAGAATAAACTTTATTTGGTCAAAATCGGTCCAGAAATGGCTGAAATATCAATAAATATATTTGATCTTATAATTATTTGGGGCCCAAATAATTAGATGATTTTTTCAAAAAATTTAAAAAATGCTTACACTTTTTCAAAAATTTTCAAAAGCGTTTTTTAAATAGTTGTTGATGATCTATCTACTTAATCATTATTTCAATAAAACATCACATGCATTATTTTGTATGAAAAATGGTTGAAACCAATGCCTTTTTAGAAAGCACCCTCTTGTGTTTTAATGGCTCTTTTTGAATGATAACAGGCTTTTTACTTAGTCGTTTGTAATTTTGTATACCTTACAAGCATGGTGGAGTAATAACTATTAGTTTATAATGTTACTGTCCAGGTTTGGTTACTAAAGTTCAGCCTTACCAAAACTGTACTACCCCTTTAATTATATTAAAGGTAAACAAAATTACTGGTAATTTCTAATTTAGTCTCGCAAAATTTCTGGTCTAGTAAAATTGCTGCATTTTAACTAAGTCCAATGTTCACTTTACTGGTTAATGAAATTAATGCCCTAAAATATTTACCCCTTAGGAAGCTTGTCCATTTCATCCAGCATCACTAGAGCCGCCTGTAACATGACGATTGGCGTCGCCACATACCCCAACTCTGCAAAGTCAAGTAGGAAAAGAATAAGGATAATGAACACTACTAATAATAATAGTAGTGATTAATATTATCAAGAGATCTAGTAACTTTGTTGACATGTGCAAAAGCTGATGAGGGGTTGATAAAATGTGTATTTCTGTGGGCTTAAATTTCCACGGAGAGATTTTCAGAGATGAAAATTTCATGGTAAATAATTGTCACATGACCAACTAATGAGCGGAAATACAAAGTGATATTCACTAACTCATTGCACTGACTTTGTACACAGTTGAAAGTCTCCACTAGATAATTTCAAATTCAAACACTTCAATCGTACATATCTTTATAACGAAAGAGAAGCTTGGAAAAACTTGTCCATTCATCTAGTGGTAATACAAATTCAAGGAGGTATGTGACAACGGCTCTAAGTAAATTCTAAGTAATTGTTTTTTTTTACAACAAATAATACTACACTCCTTTAACATCAATAATTAAAAGGTCTTTTTATCAAATAGTAATGAAAACAATAAACTGTCTCATGTTGTTTCATGTACCTTGAAATAAGGCCCTGAAGTTCTTCATGAAATTAATTTCTTTAAAAATATTTCATGGATAAAAAATCTCATAGAACAAAGTTTTCACTTATCCTGGGCACTTTTTGACCATCTAGTAATCTGGAAACAAAACTTTCTATTTTTTCACTGGCAACCCAAAGTTGGGGGTGTGGTTAGTACACCAGCAAAAAAGGTATAGGTGATACCTGCCTTAACCCATTGCCTACGGGAACCATGTGGGCTATGTACAAAGTCCATGGAGATTTCAGAATCTCGAAGTGAACGGGTTAAAAAAGTGATCCCCTGCATGCAGAGAAAACAGTTTTATGGAACCTCTCTATGATAGAGGTCAACCGTCTGCAGCCACCACTATTATAGGTTTCCCTTTACAGGTGGTCACTATACGCAGGTTCTGCATTAGGCGCTATATAAATACAATCTATTATTATTATTATTATTATTATATCATATCCATACCTGGTCCCTTGACTTGTGTTATGATTCTGCTGTTGTGTCTCCCCCCGGTTTCCGTTTCCTCATCCGTGAAGCCCTCGCCGTAGAACACCATGTTGAAGGATGTCCCGTCCATCTGCTTGCGTGTGGGACCCTCGTGGCTGAAGAACCCGAAGGAGAAGAGCCTCGGATACTGGAAAATATAAGGGAGATATTGCTTTAAAGGGATCCAGTAACAATGTCAAAATCAACCAAACTTACCAATAACTGTAGCAATTCTCACATACGTTGTTATTTTTTAATTTGTTTTACAGTGATTTTGTGTATTACAAACTTGCTTTAAAAAAACAGCCAGACCGCTGACAGCGAGTTATTATTCCATGTTTAAATAAAACAAACAAACAAACAAACAAACTAACTAACCAATGGAAGCATGAAATGGATTTGGGTTTTCCAAATTTCACTTTTGCTATAAAGAAATTTATTATGGAAATGTTTGAATTTGAAAGTTCCCATGGGGGCATTTCAACCGTGCACAAAGTTATGGCAATGAGTTTAGCAAATATCACTATGGCCCCGTTGCAGAAAGAGATACAATCGATTGTAAGTTGCAATTAATCGTAAGTCAGATCACGTGTTCTAGATGCGCAAATCTGATTGGTTGAAACGCGCAAATTTTCTGACTTACGATCAATCGTAACTTACAATCGATTGTATCTCTTTCTGCAACGGGGCCTAGGACTAGTAAGATACTGGAAATATGACGGAATATAATGTACATTACTTCAAAAAGGGTCTCTAAATGTTATAATATATATGATTATTGACTACTATAAGAATAATTATAACAAACATATCTGTTTGCGTGTTGCACGGCTGAAGAAACCAAAGGAAAAGAGCCTTGGATAAAATGTAAGTTACTTAACCTACTGCCTACAGGAACCTAGTGTGTCCTGTATCAACTCTATGGGGATTGCAAAATTTAGTAGGGAACCAGTTAAAGGACGGTACAAGCATTTCTAACGACGTTATAATACTCTTGTCTAAAATTGACAATAATACAAATTTAAAAGATAATGATAACAATTGTGGTGATTGGTGATGGTGAAGATGAGGATGTGAACGTTTCAAATGAATAACTACAATGCTGAGAATGTGAAGAAATTAAAGCAAAATTAAAAACAAATTGCATATCCTACCTTCTCCAGGAGATTTCTTCCGAACTGATACTTGGCCAGGACGCCAAACAAAGTTCCCACCATAACGGTGAGGATGAGCCACAATAAGCTGCTCACGGTTGAGTAAGCACCATACTGTACCTGAAATAAACATTTTAAAAACAGAATATATATGGGATAAATATTCAACAATAATCAAATTGACACTCGGAGTATTCAAGTTATGCCCACATGAAACATTTAGTGCTCCTCCACGCTGCTCTCAGACAGTTGAATAAGCACGATGTCGTCCCTGATACAAACATAAAAAACAAAATGTACATTTGAAAATTATTCAACTATGACGCATTTCACAATAGGAGTAAAGTCATGCATGCGCATGACAAAATATGTACTGCTCTTTGAATGTACAATGGTTCAGTTCTGGCAGTAGAAAATACTGAGCTTGACATTTAATGTTTAAACAATGAGAGATGATTTGATTTACGAAAAATGTGCAGATTTCAAAGCCAAAGAAACCTTCATATTGGGTTTAGACCTACTGAGAAAAAGTGGGGAGTGAAAGGTCGGGTGGCCATCCATGTCATATACAGGGTGGCCCCGCAAAAAAACGGAACAGGCCACTTCCCAAAATATAGTAACAAAATGAGTATGTCCATCGGATAGGTTGTACATAGAATACATAGAACAGTCATTTTGGTTGTGTAGTTACCATGTCGGGTTCCCATTTTTGTCAATTTTTACCAAGTCAGTGCCGCACTTACTGCACTGGAAGGTCGGGTGTCCATCCATGTCATATATAAGACAAAATTTGTTAACTCTATCGATGTAAAATCCATGGGCGTCAACAGCTTTTCAAAAGTGGGGGGGGGGGGCCATTGCGAGGGAGAAAAGCGACCGGGTGGGGGAGGTTGTGGGATTTTTTTTTTGTGTGTGTATTTTATATTGTATTTCATTTATGAATATATTGTTTGTTTGTATATTTACTTAAATTCAAATCAAATCAAATTAAATCAAACTTACGGGTCTTGCTTGCTCGCTCTCATACAAGAACCGCTGGGTCCTTCTGACGATGGAGGCGTCTGCCCCCGGAAATAGCAAGCTCCATTTCTGGGCATCTTCGCTGAAGAACACCTGTCCTCTGCAAGGAATTTTTTTTAATGAATTATAATCATAAAAATGATAATTATGACAGTTTGCATTTACGATATAATAATAATAAGTTATACAATATAATTATAATAAACTTATGAATATACATGTATATGATTTTATATTTTGTAGATATAACAAAACTTTTAATAAATGAGGGGATATTAAATTACTATCTTAGATATCAATTTGGGTAATTAACTTCTTGTGACATTACCATTTGTTGTTATTTTTTCTGTAGAGAATGCGTTTAACCATCTGATGGTACCTTATTTAAGACGAAGGTTGTAATATGGACAAGGAGGCATGGTGTTAACCCTTCGTTACCCTTTGTAGTTTGACAAATTCGGCCTTGGCACTACTAGGAACATATCAATATAACCAATAAATAACTTGACAGTATTTCACTATTTCATGACAAGACCTACGTGTATAGATATAGAATGAGTTTCACGTTCCCTTCAAGATTCTGAAATCCCCATAAACTTTGTACATATCCCACCAGGTTCCCGTAGGCAAAGGGGTTAGACCATCTCAGGTTACCTTTTCTTGAGACGGGGGTTGTACTTTGGGAGGGGCAAGGCCTCTCATGCGTAGTTTAAAGGGTTAGTCGAGTTCTGGTAAAGAGAGTACAGTTTTGGTCAAACTGAATTTTAACCTGCACCATTACATTACAAACTAATATATATAACTCCACCATGCTCGAAAGGAATAAAACATTACAAATGATTAAGTAAAAAGCCTGTTATCATTCAAAAAGAGCTGTTAAAACTCAAGAGGGCGCTCTATCGGTTTCAACCATTGTAAATAAAATATTGTGCATGTGATGTTTTGTTGAAATACTGATTAGATAGAGAGATAATCAACAACTATCTAAAAACCAATTTTGTAAATTTTTGAAAAGAGGGAGCATTTAAAAAAAAAATTAACGGCTGGTTCAAAATTGTTGAATAATTGTGGGGCCCCACATTTATTACAAAATGGCTATGTTTATGGATATTTCAGCCATTTCTGAACCAATTTTGATCAATAAAGTTTATTCTGTCATTAACATTGTATGCTCTTTCCACATTTGACACTCAGTTTTTCATTATCTCACAAAAAATTTATTTTGTGTACCAAAACTCAACTAACCCTCAAGCGTGTCCTTTGCACTGGGAATATAACCACAACAAACTGATCTTCTTTGAAATTCAGTATTGCATTACGACCTGTACAAACTGAGTTACTTAATCCATCTTCTTTGTGTGTATTCACTCCAATCCCAGCCAAGTTTGATTGGCCACTCACAGCCCCTTTATTGTTCAATGTCTCCGCCCCTTTTTCCAGCTGTATGCATGTGTTCGTATTATGTCACTCTATAGGCTATATATCCTCGTCATTTAGCCTCTGAAGAAGATTCTGCTAGGATCGAATATTTTAGGCCCCATTTTGACTCTCATTTTACTACACAGGCATATAACAGTAGATAAGCAGTTTTCAGCAGTATTTTTGCATCATTTACTTAATCCATCTGACAGTACCTTTTCTGAGACGAGGGCTGTACTTTGGAGGGGCGTGACCTTGGCACTCTTGCGCAGTTTGATGAGTTCATTGGCATTGCAAAGCCATGGATGGCAGACTGCCAGGTCGCATAGTGGCCTGCAGCTCCCTGCTCATTAAATAGAAAGAAAGCAAAACAACAATAAATGCTAAATGCCAAAATATATCTGACATTTCTAATCATATTAACCTTGTAATGGAATAAATACTCCCTCTAGAGCTTTCTTTTCTATGACCATTCTCACCAATTATATCCTTTTTATTTCAAATACTAGTACACACAACTAGACAAAGCATTTATTGCAGTCACTAAAAACTTGGCTTGTAGGTTTCAATACCTACAAATCAAGAACAAATATGAAAGGTAATTAAAAACAAAACTGGCAGTGCTTTTTAATGCCAACTACCTTGACATAACAGAAACATGAACAAAATAACGTCATAATCAGCTCGATTGCAATCGATTTGATACAAAATATTGGTGGGGCCTATATTACGTTAGAATCCCGTGGTTGGAAAATGGTCAATAATTAATTCCATAAAAAAAATATAAACAAACATTTATAAGTAAAGAAAACAAGAAAATACATGAGAAATTCCAAAAACAAAGAAATACATGAGGAAATTTTGGCTGTCACAATTTTTAATAATGAAAAGTTGTTAATTAAGTCAATACAAATATCATGCACAAAATTAGCATATTCTGAGCAATATTTAGTGATTTATAGACCAAAAAAAAGGATTTCTGCATAAATTTGCATAATTAATTAATATTAATTAGAAATTGATTATTTTTTAAAAAACAATTGATGCAATCTAGTAGATTATTTCAAAAGCTATCTGTGTACCAAATTTTGTTTCAGCCACGTGTTCGTCAGCTGAGCTCTGGGGGGGGGGGGGGGGGGGGGATTCTATCACCCACCCCCCCGGCTACACCATAACTTAAATAATCCGGCCTGATTAGGGTTAAAGAAAAGAAATTAATGTAAATAAAGGTTATACCTCTGGTCCACTGTGTGTAGTCAAATAACTCTCAATAGTGTTCAGGACACCTGCCAATAAAACAAACAAAAATTAATTTGTAATAGGCTGTGGTAGCTAAGGGAGAGAGGAGTTGCATCTGCCCTCGGTGATACAATTACTTTGACAATAACAATAACGAAAGGGTAAACAATTCAAAATAACAAAGAGTGTGCCACCCTCTCCCCATTGCATGTGATGTTCCCACACGAGGCACCTGGACACACGTGTAGGTTCAACACTAGTTGCTCAGTGCAATTTTCTGGTTGAACAGTGTCCATAGACAATGCAAGCGCTAGCAGTACAAAAGAGCCCACTACCAATGCAATAAATGCTCCAAGTCATAACAGTATGGTAATGTGCTTATGTGTGGGAGGGGTTAGGATTGTCTAGCCACCCTGTAGGAACTTCCCGACCCCAACACTCTCCCTCCCTCCCTACAACAAGATTTCTGATACAGGCTACTCCCCCCCCCCCCCCCCCCCCCCCCTTGAAAATAGCAGGAACACTATACATAATATTTTGTTTTCTATCTGTGATTATAATTATAGATGATTTTGAATCAAGACAAATCGAATGATGCAAACCCTGATACTGTGCTGGGTCCCTTACCCTTGAACTGCTGCATGGTGTACAGAGCACCCATACCCCCTACCCCCCCCCCCCCCCCCCGCCCCTTCCAAAATAATTATGAATGATTTTGAATCAAGACAAATCGAATGATGCAAACCCTGATAGTGTGCTGGGTCCCTTACCCTTGAACTGCTGCATGGTGTACAGAGCACCCACACCCCCCCCCCCGCCCCTTCCAAAATAATTATGAATGATTTGAATCAAGACAAATCGAATGATGCAAACCCTGATAGTGTGCTCGGTCCCTTACCCTTGAACTGCTGCATGGTGTACAGAGCACCCATACCCCCCCCCCCCCCCCCCCCCATCCAAAATAATTATGAATGATTTTAAATCAAGACAAATTGAATGATGCAAACCCTGATAAGAGTTCTCAGTTCCTTAGTTACCCTTGAACTGCTGCTTGGGTGTACAGAGCACCCATGTCGGCTGGGATGCTGTCGAATCCACACGACCCCACCACGTACACTCCTGCCTCTTTGGCTTTCTCATTGTAGTTCAACTGGATTCCTTCCAAGAACTGTGCAATACAAATATATTTGAGCAGTTATTTTAATATTTCCTTGCCCAAAGGGCAAAAGGGCCACTAGAAAAAAAAGTTAATGTGGAGCACTGCATATGATATCTCTTTGTGAACATAAACTGCAATTATGTAGTTCAACAGTTCACTGCACATTGAAAATATATGAGAGAATTAACCATTGAAGCAATGACTATGCATCAATTATCAATATGTGTTATATTAGCTTTAGCGAACTCTGAACAAATTACGAGACTATAGTCGACTATAGTCTGAACAAACTTGTTTCTTGTTTTTCTTATTTTTCTTCTCAAAACAGAAATGAATGGATACAAAATGTACTTACAGCACTGGGACAATATTTTTGGCAAATATGCATATTTATATATGTAACTCCCGGGGGAATCATTTTTTTTTTATTGTTGTTGTTTTTTACATTTACAAAGTTTTACCTGCGGCTCGCCACAGATGTCAATATGATGGGTTCCACTTTCCACACAAGCTCTCACTACCTGCTCTCCATAGAAGCGATACTGCACAAAAAAAAAGGATGCAAAGAGAGAACACCATCGTTTACGTTACTACTTAACAAGTATAAATATTAAGTTCTTTTATAATAATCATTTATCATAAGTGCATCCCATTGATCTTTGCACCTCATTGATTTTTCTTGATCTTAATTTAAACATCACATCATACTTGTGCATACTAATACTATCTCTCTTATCTTGCACCCTATTTGTCTTTCACCCATTTACATCCATCAACTCTACTCCTCTTTGTCCTGTTTAGGTAGCGGTGGATGGATGGATTGATGGATAGATGGGTGGATGTGATGGATGGATGGATGGATGGATGGATGGATGGATGGATGGATGGATGGATGGATGATGGATGGGATGGATGGATGGATGGATGGATGGATGGATGAGGGGGATGGATGGATGGATGATGGATGGATGGGATGGATGGATGGGTGGGTGGGTGGGTGGGTGGGTGGTGTGGGTGGGTGGGTGGAGGATGGATGGATGGATGGATGGATGGATGGATGGTGATGGATGGATGGATGGATGGATGGATGGAGGGATGGATGGTGGGTGGATGGATGGATGGGATGGATGGATGGGATGGATGGATGGAGGATGGATGGATGATGGATGGGGATGGATGATGAGGGATGGATGGGGTGGATGTGGGTGGAGAGTGGATGGAATGGGGGGATGGAGGGATGGGTGGGTGGATGGAGGGGTGGGTGGATGGAAGGTTGTGATGGAGGGTTGGATGGATGGATGGATGGATGGATGGATGGATGGATGGGATGGATGATGATGGATGGATGGATGGTTGGAGGATGTGGGGATGGATGGGTGGATGGAGGGAGGGGGAGTGGATGGATGGATGGAGGGGTGAGTGATGGATGGATGGAGGGGTAGATGGGTGGGTGGGTGGGTGGATGGATGGATGGTGGATGGATGGATGGAAGGATGGATGGTGGATGGATGATGGATGGATGGATGGATGGATGGATGGATGGATGGATGGATGGATGGATGGGATGGATGGAGGGGTGGGAGGATGGGTGGGTGGATAGATAGATGGATAGATGGATAGATGAAATGGTTGGTGGGTGGGTGGATGAAAGGGTGGGTGGGTGGGCGAGAGAATGGATAGGCAGATGGCTAGATGGATGGATGGGTAGATAAATGGAGCTGATGGATGGGAGGATGGATGGA
>JBAMJV010000429.1:0-293878 GCA_037951105.1 Echinarachnius parma
TTGTTACCAATGTAAGAGCATTGTTACCAATGTAAGAGCATTGTTACCAATGTAAGAACATTGTTACCAAAGTTAGAACATTGTTACCAATGTAAGAGCATTTTTACCAATGTTTACCAATGTAAGAACATTGTTACCAACATTCATATTGCTACTTTCGGAGTAGAAGGAGGAGTTGAGATGAGGTTGTGAGCTCGACTGTGGACCGATGAGCTGGTTAGGATTGGCGCTTCTTGCAGACATCCGTGTACGTTCCTATGTCAAGGACAAGGATATCTCTGATGTTCAAGTCCACGTGGTGAAATATAATCTTCTGACATTGTATCACCAGGCTGTTGAACTGCCTTCTTCGTTGTGGGAGATGTAGCTTTAGGTGGTCTAACATGGATGAGATTGAGCTTGTCCTGATCTGATATAGTCGTTGGTAATGACTCGATCGTGCAGCTCTCCGCTGAACGACTTTGTCAATGCATTTCCAGTGTAGTTGGAAGCCCATTACAGAACAGCAATACTCGGTCGGACAAGACTCTAGCTTGTAGGCTTGTGTTTTCACATGGACTGGTGCATTACTAAGATTTCTTCTAGTAAATCCTATGACACTATTAGCTTTCACTATTATGAGTCAACAGCAACGATATATGAGACTAGGCTCTTCAATGGACACTTACAATTTTAGTTATTTCCCCAGGACACTTAAGGACTGGGACGAGCTACCTCAGAATATCGTCAAACTGCCTTCTTTGGAGCAGTTCAAGGTGGCTCTTGAAACAATTTAGTTCCCTTTTCAGGAACTTTACCCTCATCTAGATGCTGAACAGGCGTTGATGAGTATTACCATAGAACTAGAACTGTGATGATATCAACGTGACGATTCCATTTCATGTCAAATGAAAGGGTGATACCAATATATTTGTGGTGATCTGCTTCAGTTAGCTGTGTTTTTTTATGAAAACATCCCTGTAATTAAACTTAGCCGTTTATATTTTGTTAGACCATTCAAGCATCATTTAATTTTTTTACAGTAATTTTTCAGTGATAACTGACACATTTTAGTTACTTAAATTATGTTTGACCAAAACTGTACTATCCCTTTAAAATGAGACTTCTCAAATCACGTGACGCGCGTATTCAAAACATGCGCTCCTGTAATGTGCGCGTTAGTTTCAGAACTACACGTGACGTGGAGCTTGCTTGATCGAATTCTTTGGCAAATTATTTTGTTATCAAAGTTCACATGTGTCAATGTTATATAGTTAGAGAGTCTTCGTCTTTTCTGCACTCAGATCAGATAGATCAAATATTAAATTTCCCTTATTATATATCTATAGATGTCGGATTTATCTAACACCATGAATATAATTAGGGGAAAAAGCAGTAGCGATGACCCGAGAAATAACACAAACATTAACGGTAAGTTATCAGAAGATCACAAATATATTATTATGATAAATTTAGATGATGATTATGATGATGATGAAGATGAAAATGATGATGATGGTGATGATGATGATGATGATGACGATGATGATGATGATGATGATGATGGGTGGTTGTGATGACGGTGGTGGTAGTTGTGATGGTGGTGGTGGTGGTAATGGTGGTGGTGATAACGATGGTGATGGCGTCAGTAAAGTGATGATGTCGATGTTGATGATGACCTTGTTCCCGACGTAGCGCTCACATTTGCCCACCATTGGCAGGAAGTTGTGTGATGATACAAAATGATGATGATGATGATGATGATGATGATGATGACCTTGTCTAAATAGTCACTGTAATATGCTTATAAATATGACTGGTTTTGTTTATTTGTTTCAATTTGGTTGAACACAGACCTGCGAGTATCTGACGACGACAACCCCTTTGCGTCTCGACGTGATTACGCGACTCTTCTGACTGAATACCGACGCGCCCGACTTCGATCTCAGGTCGCACGCGACGCGTTCGTCGGAGTCAAATGCGCCCTAACCCGACTCTTACTGGAGATCCAGCTCTTCGTAGTCACCCAGGGACTCGATGTCGAACTGGCGCAAATCTGATTCGAAATCATTATGACGTCGCAACTTAGTTCCCTAGCTTACAATTTGCCCAGTGATAAAGTGGAGACAACAGTTGCTTGTACATACGTACATCGATATCGGATATAAGAAGTAAAATTAAATGCGACATTACTCGCACTTCAGCTTTCCCAGATCATCTTGGGACTCGATGACGAAATGGTGCAACTTCCAACTACAAAATTAAACAAAATGATATAAATACAATTGTCGATGCGTTTGTCGCAGAGCCGTATCCGCTCTGGTTCGTCGGTTCGTCGGAGTCAAGTGCGCCCTCACTCGACTCTTACTGGAGATTCAGCTCCATGTGGTCACCCAGGGACTCGATGTCGACATGGCGCAAATTTGATTCGAATTTATACGTCTCTATACTTGCTTTTCTTCCTTGCAATGCGCCTAATAATAATAATAAAGTGGAGCCATCGGTTGCTCGTATACATACCTACATCGATTTCAGATGTAAGAGGTAAAAAAGGAAATGAGACAATACTGGCACTCCGGCTTCCCTGCTCATTGAGGTACTCGATATCGAAATAGTGCTACTTTGAACTAGAAATTTTAAAAATAACGACAACCATTGCCGAAGTGGGTTTCCTTTCTTTAATATAACTGGGGCCTATGAATCATGCCAATAATAAAAAAGATAAAAAGTTAATAGGAATGTAGCTACAATTGTGTTGCTGTTCAATTTCTATGAGAATAGTTTGCAGCTATTTATATATTTGTAGTTTCCTTTTCTTGACCCTTTTCTGTCATATATATTATGTGGAGTTTTTCAAGCGCTCTCAATAAAATGAAATTATATTTAGAATTACACACATCAGTAATCGGTAATTGAAAAGAAAATGTATTACGTCTTAATGTGATACATCAATAACAGTGTTCGTATTTATATCGGAATTACAGTATATTTTGTAGTGATACTTTATATTCGATTCTATAGCGCCTAATATAAAATCATCTTTAGTCGCTTTTATAAATACAAAATAACAATATTAATTAAAGTATTTACAACTACACGTGAACATATATAATAACAATCTACAAAAAGCTATAAAATAAAACTACAATAATAAATTGAAAGCAAAAGCATATAAATCAACTTAAAGGGATAGTTGAGTTCTGGTAAAGAGAGTACAGTTTTGGTCAAACTGAATTTTAGTAACCAAAACCTGCACAAACTAATAGTTATAACTCCACCATGCTCGTAAGGAATAAAAACATTACAAAAGACTTAGTAGAAAGCATGTTATCATTAAAAAAAGAGCAATTAAAACTCAAGAGGGCGCTCTCTAAACCCTCATTGGTTTCAACCATGTAAAATAAAATATTGTGCATGTGATGTTTTGTTGAAATAGTGATTAGATAGAGAGATAATTAACAACCATTTAAAAACCTCGTTTGTAAATTTTTGAAAAGTGGAAGCATTTTTAAATTTTTTTTAACGGCTGGTTCAAAATTATCGAATAAATATGGGTCCCCACAAGTATTATAAATGGTTATGTTTATGGATATTTCTGAACGGATTTTGATCAAATAAAGCTTATTCTGTCATTAAAATATTATGCTCTTTTGAATTTTACACTCAGTTTGTCTTTATCTCACAAGAAATTATTTTGTGTAGCGCCCTCTATACCAAAACTCAACTATCCCTTTAAAGATAGTGTCCTTCTTATGCAGGCATATCTAAGTTCTTTAAAAGATTCCATAAACCACAATGATAGATTACTATGCACATCAAGTTAGTGATATATAAAGGGATCTAGTAACTTTGTTGACATGTGCACAAAGTGATGAATGGTTGATACAAATGTATACATTATTATTGTTATCTGGGTATTGTGTGAAAATGTCAACGTTTAATGGCCGAGTAATCAGCAAAATGCAAAGTGAATTTTACTAACTCTTTGCACTGACTTTGTGCGCGGTTACGACTATCCCGTGGACCGTTTAACATCTGAACACTTCAATCGCAAATATTTTTTTAACGAAAGGGAAATTTGAAAATACGAAACCTGTCCCATGCTTCTGTTGTTGATCATACGAATACAACAAGGTATGGATGGGGTAACCGCTATAATCCAATTGGATTTTGATGATTCGAACAATGTTACTAGATCCCTTTAAATTTCACAGTGATAAAGAATTCAAATGATACAAGAAACAAACAATCACTTTGTAGTCTAACTTCCAGGCTAATTTTCTTTTCTATTCGGAATCTCTGTATAATGTTTGCTATAGATACAAATCTGTTTAAATCACTTTTATTAAATCCACGAATGTCATAATAGACCTTACCTCAATGTTACCCTGGCCACGTCAGGGTAGAAAACAGGTGGTGATCTAACCGCAAAATACGGGGTGAACGTTTGGACGCTGTCTTAATACGCTTCGTTCACAGCTCTAGCATCTTAATATTATCTCTAGTTTTACATCTCTCATAGAGGTATGGAACCATCTTTGTTTTTTTCAAATGTTCTTTTTGTTATTTTATAGATATTTATGATTTGATTTGAACAAATCACTGCACATGGGATCATTTCAACCGTGTTACTGCATAAACTTATGGCAATGCAATGAGTAAGCAAATAGCACCTTTTCATTTTCGCTCATCATTAATTTAACATTGATATAACACGGCATTTTCATCCGGGCAGTTTCATCACTCAGACACATGTCAGTGAACGTCACAAAAATATTCATTTTTCTCAACCCTTTGTTAAGGCTTTTGCAAATGTCAACAAAGTAACTAAATTTAGATCCCTGCCTTTAACCAATAATTGTTTATTGTTTCAGTTTAGTATATTATGCATACACGCTCTCAGAATATGTTCCATTAGTATACGGTATAGTATAATCGTTTATACACAAACATCATATAGATTTTAGAGAATAACACTGAATGATGACTAAGGTTATTTGTAAAATAATAACGTATATATAGGCATATTGGTTACAACAATTTGGTACCGTATAACCAAAATAAAACGGACAAAGTACGTGTACAAGTACATGTATATGTACACATAACAATAATCATTGAGACAGGTGCATCATACAGGGTGCCCCCCCCCCCCCCCAAATCGAGCCCCTGCCCCCTATTTTCTAGCATCCGGATGTCTCGGGTTCTAATCCCAGGGAAGCCCTACTTTCATTTAATGTATATTGTATATTTCTGGTCAGTTTCCCGTCGTTAGTATAAAAGCACCTTTTAGAAAAGTATATATGGCTCAATTTAATAAACACAGTGCACCATAATTATGTTCATGAATAAGCCATTGTTGCCGCAGAAAAGTTATGAAAAACTTATCCAAAGACATACTAGACAATAATTATATAGGAATAGATGTAAATAAAGAACATGATAATAAGTATTACAATACTACTAAATACCGCCTATTTAGGGCCAGTAGCTGTTCATTTCCTTCGACAACATGGCCACTGTATGGCGGTGGGGGTGGGGTGTGTCTGCCCATTGCAGCTCTCATCCAGCAACTCGCGGAGTTCCGTTATCGAAGCGAGCCTAAACTCGGCCGGCAGCGAGTCTTCGACCTGCTGGATGCCAGCCCAGTCCTCGCCCAGACTGCACCAGTAGTCGTGCGCCCGATTACCGGTGCGACGATCTATTGGGTGGAACGCGTGGGTGCATCTCAGGACAGCTGCGCGAATCGCGTTAATGCCTTCTTCCAGTTCCAGCTTGTCGTCCTCCGCGATCGATAGCTTCCGACACGCGTCGTCGATGATGGCCGATTCCTGATCGTTTTGTGGTGGAGTTGGAAGAGAAGGAAAATAAATGAATATACATTATGTTGCGAAAAGAAAATGACAAAGGGTGTGCGTCTTTGCATGCATATAGACTGCTTGAGAGAATGAATACATTATCTTTTAGGAGCTGATAGTAATCTTTTCTGCCGAGTTGCTTCTAAATTATAATGAGCTATGCTTGCCGATTGAAAGAAATGCAAAGACCCATGTCAATCATCCGACATCCTTACACAACCAGAATAAGAACCCCCCCCCCCCCCTAGCCTAAGGCTTTGCACGCCAGTCAGAATTATATATGTTTTCATCATTCCAGCCCCCCCCCCCCCCCCCCCCCCCCCCCCCTCCCAACACATACATGGTCTTGCCCCTCCCCACATTTTGAAATCCTGGCGCTGCCATGCAATGCTGGAAAATGCTGGGGTGCTGTATACAGGGCGTATAAAAAAAAGCGTTACACTTTTCAAAAATCTGTCAAAATTACATTTTCTAAATATTTTGAAGATTTGTTCATGTCGATAGATGCCCAATGGTCTCATCTATCAAGTGCCACTAACCTTAGAGTGTGAAAAATGACTTACGCCAAATTGAAAGAAGAGGGAAAATTAAACCAGCAGTCCGAATAAGTACTCCCATTCAAATAAATTGCTCTTTGCCAGATAATTCCTAGACTAGCATAACCAGTGGGTACCAGGTACCCAGGATTTTTCAAGGGGGGGGGGGGGGGGTTCAGAACAAATTTCTGTCAGCGGGAGGGGGGGTGGAGTCGTAGAAAATGTTCAAAGCCGAGACGAAGTACCTGCACAATTTTCAAGACCAAGACCAGGTCCGGTGCACAATTTTCAAGGCCGATACCAAGACCCAGTGGTTAAGAATCCGGTAAGCTGGAGAGGGGGGTCGGGGGGGGGGGGGGGGGGGAGGGGGGTAGTCGTAGACAATTTTCGCAGCCGAGACTGCGAATTTTCGACATTTTTCAAGACCGTGGCCAGGTCCGGTCCACAATTTTCGAGACCAAGACCAAGACCAAGACCCAGTGGTTGAGAATCCGGTAATCAAGACCAGGTCCGGTGCACAATTTTCAAGGCCGATACCAAGACCCAGTGGTTAAGAATCCGGTAAGCTGGAGAGGGGGGTGGGGGGGGGGGGGAGGGGGGTAGTCGTAGACAATTTTCGCAGCCGAGACTGCGAATTTTCGACATTTTCAAGACCGTGGCCAGGTCCGGTCCACAATTTTCGAGACCAAGACCAAGACCAAGACCCAGTGGTTGAGAATCCGGTAATCGGGGGGGGGGGGGGTGGGGTGGTGGATGGGGGGGGGGGGGGGGGGCGGTGGTAGTCGTAGAAAATGCTCGCAGGCGAGACGGCGAATTTTTGGCATTTTCAAGACCGAGGCCAGGTCCGGCCACAAGACCAAGTGGTTGAGAATCCTGTAAGCGAGGGCGGGGGGGGGGGGGGGGTGGTGGTCGTGGAAAATTTGACATTTTCGAGGCAGGGACCACACTTTTTCACACTTTTCGAGGCCGAGACAGACCATCGAAAACGACGGTCGAGACCATTGACATTTGGTCTCGAGAACAGTTAAAATTTGAAATGGGGGGGGGGGGGTTAAACCCCCTAAATTGTTTGGTCTAATGGGGGAGTGACCCCTCCCCCTGGGTACGCCTGTGATCATAACATAATCCTAAATTTATGCAAAGGAGCAATTTATTTTAATGGTAGTACTTATACGGACTGGTGGTTTAATTTTCCTCTTCTTTCAATTTGGCGCAAGTCATTTTTCACACTCTGGACAAAAACAGTCAGTGTTCGCCCAAGCGTGAACGAAACTTTGTTTTGTTAGTGGCACTTGATAGATGAGACGATTGGGCATCTATCGACATTAAAAAATCTTCAAAATATTTTGAAATGCAATTTTGACAGATTTTTCAAAAGTGTAACGCTTTTTTGATACGCCCTGTATACGTGGTTTAGGAGAATCAAAGATTGCACTATCATCATTCCAACAAATTATATACAATACTACAGAATCTGATGAACTAACCTTAGCAATGGTGTTGACCAATATCGCCGTAAAAGCCCGTTCTGCCCTCGAATCCTTTTCCGAGATGCCTGCTAGAATCTGCGCCAGTCGCGATGTCACTCCTGAAAGCCCCACCACCGCTTGCCGCACCCGTTGCAACCGGTACAGCCTGGCCAGAGAGGCTAGAGTCGGCGTCATCTTCTCGCATCTGATGTCGGCAGCTGAATTCTGACTCTGTCCTAGTCTCGCGGACAGGGCATTCTCGTGGTGCGCGAGACTCCCTATGGCAGAAGTCAACGCGCTCTGGGAGACGTCGAGAATAGTTCCCGCGCCTTTTCCGTGACGACGGTTGCCTTGCGCGGCTTTTTGAGTATCCTGTCTTCTTGGCTCACTCACAGCGTTGTCAGGGTAACAAGAAGCAGGATCTTTAGAGACGTTGTTGTTGTTCAAAGATGCGACGTTGCTGTCCAAAAATGCGACGTCATGATTGTGAGGGATCTTCGTATAGCGTGCCATTTCGATGTAGGCCTGCAGGAGGTAATGTACTATAGCTAGCGGCACGTTGGGGTCGGAAAAGAAACGGTTGCTGATCAGTCGTATGAGTTTGCGGGTGAAAATGTCACAATAAAAAGTGGCATTTTGTGATTAATTATACAACAAGAAGTAATTGTTCGTTTAGTTCCAGATGGGGTCCAAGCTTGAAAACCCCGTATCAGAGAACTCTCTAATTGTTACGTGAACTGATGAGATAAAGGAGATTCCCAGTCTTCGGATATGCGCTTGTTTATCTAATATACAGCATCAATGAACAGATACAGAAGTCTTCATAAACAATTTTCCATTACGTTCCCTGCATAGCCGCTGTTTTTGTTGGAAATGAAATAAACTAAACTGAAACTGAACCGCTCCCTGGGAACCGCTGCGATGTTATTCGTTTCCCATAATCCCCAAAGATGACTGATCGCGACGGTATTTGAGACTCGATGCGCACGTCTGACCTTGGCTGTCTGTATAGCGATAAAGAAGGAAATATAAACACAATCATTAAATGGTGAGCAGTTAAGTCATCGACCGACATCAACTTTTATTAGCATAATAATAATTAATAATTATCATGGTCGGACATGAAACTATTACAACATTTATAAGCGTAATGATATAGTGTATATAGCGAAGGAAAACCCAAACGGGGCAGGATATGGGGCTAATATTCCTTTAAGGGGTCAGCATCATGTTGCTGTTGTTGTTAATGATGTTGTTATTAATGTTGTTCTTGGTGGTGGTGGTGGTGGTAGTGGTGCTATACCCTGTTTTTCGAGGGCTCACTGAGGAGACAATAGCTCCAACAGGAAACGAAAGATAGCAAAAATCGCCCTTATTGAAATTCATATTATGTTTTAATCATTACATTGATTGATTGATTGATTGATTGATTGATTGATTGATTGATTGATTGATTGATTGATTGATTGATTGATTGATGGTTGGTTGATTGATTGATTGATTGATTGATTGATTGATTGATTGATTGATTAATTGATTATCGATTGATTGTTTTTATTCGATCACTTACTATATATATATAATTATTATCTACGAAGAAGAAACACACGAGATAAAATTTCTGCGTTTAACTTTGTAACATCCGGGTGATATTAACACCGATCTCCAATTTCAAATACCCTTGTCTAGTGATTCAAAACTTCATACATCCTTGTTATCACACAATTATTTTGAACATGGGCATCCGAGAAATTTGTTTTCTTCCAGCGAGCTGAGGTAGCTTGCCTTAAAAAACACCTTTCCTGTCTTTTACAAAATGGAGTTGACTTTTGCTCGAAAATAAAAAAATATATAAAAAAATTTCCCCAACAAATAATAATTTTGACTTAGTATTTAAAATAGTTTTCTTAAATTCATATGATGGGTTTGTTAGGTCTCTGTGCTTTTTGGCCAAATAATGAAATTGTTTCACCAGAGAATGATGATGAGTGTTTTTGTTTTGCCTGAATATGAAGTGATTTTGCCCAGAGGTGATATTTGCCCGAATTGTGGTAATTCATTTCAAAACTCTTGAGTGGGGAGAGGGAGGTGGGTGTAGGAGGCCTCAGCCCCCGAGCCCCCCCGCCTCATTCTCCCAGTCATTATGATTGCAAAGTGCAACTTGGGTACATTTCAGCTATTAACTTTCACCATGTTTACTGCCGAGACTATCATGAAATGTCCGTTATTTTATACCTATTGTATTACATTAAATTGTAGTGTGGGTGAGAAGTGTCATTTACAGACAAAACATACAGACATTACAGACAAAACATTATTTTATACCTATTGTATTACATTAAATTGTAGCGTGGGTGAGAAGTGTCATTTACAGACAAAACATACAAAATAATACAAACAACAATGGGTTTTATCGCAGTCATTGCACATTTTGAGTTGCCAATCATAGGCTTAAAGGGATCTAGTAACTTTGTTGTCAAGTGCAAAAAGTGATAATAAAATGTATATCTGTGTGATCTGAAATATCCACAAAGTAATGTGTGAAAATGTTTCTCGTTAATTGGATGTTAGTTTTTTGGCCGAGAAATGAGCAAAATTGCAAAGTGACATTCACTAACTCATTGCACTTACTTTGTACACGGCTTAAATTATCCCGTAGACAGTTAAACATCTGAACACTTCAATCGTAAATATCTTTTGAACGAAATTTAAATTTGAAAAAACAATACCTGTCCCGTGCTTTTGACGTTAATATGAATATGACAAGGTATGGGAGAACCACTAGAGTTCCACGTAAGTTTTGAAAATGTTACTATATTCCTTGGCGAAGGCGTGGGGCTAGGCAGTTGAGCAGTTGCAGCCCCCCCCCCCCCCCCCCCCCCCCCCGAACACCGCAATATTCGGAAAATGCACGCCATATTCAGGCAGACTCGTGTTATGTATAGCATTTTGGCGAACTCATATCATATTGGGGCAAATCATGTTCATTTCGGGTAAAATTTTGTCATTTTGGGGCAAAACCGTGGCACATTCGGACCAAAGTAACGACCATACATTCGGGCAAACTATCAATTATTATAATCGGGCCAAATCATATTATTTTCATAAGTGATGAAGACGTTTTGTTTTGTTTTGTTTGCTTTTCAGATATTAAAGGGATCTAGTAACTTTGTTGACATGCGCAAAAAGTGATGAATGGTTGCTCCAATGTGTATTGTTGCGATCTAATGACCAATGGGTATTGTGTGGAAATTTCAAGTTAAAGGGATAGATGAGTATTGGTATAGAGGGCACTTCACAACATATTTTTTGTGAGATAATGAAAAACTAACTGTCAAATTGAAAGAACATACAATTTTAATGACAGAATAAACTTTATTTGATCAAAATCGGTTCAGAAACGGCTGAAATATCCATAAATATATGTTTATTCAAAAAATTCTTCGCCAGGGGATATTTTGACTTTTTAAGAGAAAAAAATTAAAAATGCCTAAAGACTACTTTGAACAAAATCTGAATAGGTTTGCAAAAAGTTGTTGATGATATCTCTATTGAATCATTATTTTAACAAAACATTCAATGCACACTTTTGTATGAAAAATGGCTAAAACCAATGATTTTTTTAGAGAGCGCCCTCTTGAGTTGTAACGGCTCTTTTTGAATGATAACAGTGGTAGTCGTTTGTAATTGTGTATACTTTTCGAGCATGGTGAAGTTATAACTATTATTTTGTACCGTAATGGTGCAGGTTTTGGTTACTAAAGTTAAGTTTGACCAATACTCAACTATCCTTTTAAATGGACGTTATATGGCCGAGTAATGAGCACAAATGAAAAGTGATATTCACTAACTCATGGCACTGACTTTGTACACGTTAACGACTATCCTGTGGATAGTTTAACATCTGGACACTTCAATCGTAAATATCTTTTTTAACGAGAGGGGTATTCGAAAAACCGAAACCTGTCCCATGCTTCTACAGTATATACGAATACAACAAGGTATGAGGGAACGGCTAGAATTCCAATTCGTTTTGAGGATTTGGACAATGTTACTAGATCCCTTTAAACGGGTATGATCATATTCGGACCTCAGCCCTCACCAAAATATGCCCGTATGCCATCTTAAATTGCCAAAGTGGGTACCTAAAGCTTACCCAACTAACGCTAGTTGGGGACTAGGAAAACTATAATTGTTGCTCAATTAACTGCGCATTAAAAAATACACTTAGCAAGGAACTAAGCTAGCGGGTTTCATGAATATGGGGCCTGCACAATAACAATACTGTACTATGCACCATAAAAGTTTAATGGTAAACATATTTTATGAATATTACCAAATTTCCTTAACATGGTTAATTTAACGCGAAGCAATACAACTTTATGACCCATTTTTAGAAACACGCACGTGCAGGGTATCATCATTGTTATTTTAGTGACTTTTTAATTTTATATCCATGGCATCAATAACATTAATTATGGTTTATGTATCCATGGAAACCTTGTTCTAATCCTTGTGTATTGCATGTTTAACATGGTAGGACGCATCTTAAAGTCATACCTGTAAAGTGTCCAAATCCAAGAAAATTACTTGGAGCTTCCTCGTTTCTCTTCTACCGTGTTGTTTAGCTTATGGTAAGAGAATAATAAAATAGGGTTTGATTTTTTTCAAATGTCCCTTTAGTATGAAGATAATTATCATTGAAAATCATTATTTGAAAAGCGTTAATCAACGCATTTGAAAAAAAGTACAATTGTTGTAGCTAAACGCGTCTTCATTGCAGCACGCGTGGGAACATTCCGGAGATTGAACTTTGAACCCAGCGAGCACAAATTCCATGAATTCTGTACTACGTCTGTAATCATACACGGGTGCGAATATCTCAAACGGCGGATTATTACTGTGACAAATGTATGGCAGACCATCATTATTCGGTGATAAAATATGAACTCAATATTCGTTTTTTTCACTAGGTAAACAGTGTTCGTTTTCTTTCAAATTTTCACAAATCTTTCAATTGTATTTTACAATGATATTGATATAGGATTCAAGTCTCAAATGTCATTTTGTGCAATATCTGACACTTTACAGGTATCACTTTAATACATTTATATTTGCAGAAAACGTACTATACCAAATGTACTATATACCTGCACTCGCCAGAGTTCAGCTATAGTACTTTATTTCAATTAAAGTGATATTTAGTGCTTTAATTAAATTATTTATTCATTGGCTTTTTGGGGCAGCTCAGTAGGAGGGGGAAGTTGTATAAAACAAACAATGCACGTTTGCTTGTGCATTTGTGGGCCGAAATAATGCACTCTGTGCTCGACTCGCCAACTGGATATACCGCACTCGGTCCCGCGGACCTCGGAGCGGTATATCCAGTGGCTCTTCTCGCATATCGTGCATTATACAACTTCCAAGAATGTTCTGTAATCTAATTGGTTTAAATCAGGTCATGTGACATTCAGTGGACTGCACTGTAGCATCCATTTGCATTGCTGGAGTGCAGAAAACGTACTATACCAAATGTACTATACCTGCACTCGCCAGAGTGCAGGTATAGTACTTTATTTCAATTAAAGTGATTTATAGTGCTTTAATTCAATTATTTATTCATTGGCTTTTGGGAGCAGCTCAGTCGGAGGAGGAAGTTGTATAAAACAAACAATGCACGTTTGCTTGTGCATTTGTGGGCCGAAATAATGCACTCTGTGCTCGACTCGCCAACTGGATATACCGCACTCGGTCCTGCGGACCTCGATGCGGTATATCCAGTGGCTCTTCTCGCACATCGTGCATTATTTGGCCCTGAATGCACTCGCTACCGTGCATTATCTGTATATTATTTGGACCTGAATGCACTCGCTACCGTGCATTATAATTATCTGTATATTATCACCTGACTTAGTAAATACAGTACATGCCGCTGCCGTGTTATATTTTTGTATAGTTCATGGCAATATTAGACCCCTTCGCAAGTCAAGGGCAATTGTTTACGATACAAAATGTACACATACGTACCGTACCCGTGTTACTCTATGTTGCCAGATCTGGCATAATTATGCTTTCTGGCATAATTTTGACACTTTTAGCATCTGGCATAATGCCTGGGATAATTTGACTTTTTTTAAACACAATTCTGGGCTTTCTGGCATAATTTGGAGAAAAAAAACCTGGACTCGGCCTCGGAATTTGTGTAAAAATCCTGGTCTTGGTCTCGGTTTGGGACTGGACCTGGTCTCGGTCTCAAAACGTCGAAAACTCTCAATCTAGGCTTCGAAAAATGTCTACGACTACCCCCCCCCCCCCCCTCCCCCCGCTTATAAGTTTCCCAACCAATGGGTCCTGATCTAGACCTCGAAAATTTGGGACTTGAGACCTGGTCTAGGCCTCGAAAGTTTGGGACGGGACCTGGTCTTGGCTTCGAAAATGTTCTTCAACTACCCCCCCCCCCCCCCCCCCGCTTACTAAAAAATGACTCTCGCTCCGAAAGAGGGTTTGGCATTATTTTTGGCTAATTTAGCATAATTTTCGCTGCTCCCTAGCATAATAGTATTTTTTCGCTGGCGCTTGCCACACCATGCACACTGGGGTTACTTATGCATGAAATCATTTATCTCGCGGGCATGCAGCGAACGGAAGAAAAAAAACGAAAATCAGCGATTTTCAGTACAATTGGATCAGAAAGTCGCCAACAAACTGGTATGAGAAGTGGTGGGGTATTCTGCAGTTAAGCCCAATCGAATAGTTCTGATAGAAATGCAGTGATCTGAAGAAAGGCAATCGTAAGTACGCCCATCGACTTTATTGTGCACATGAGTGGGTGAATTCTGCGTTGTGCGTGTTGTGTGATGTGTAGCGAGTGTTTCTGTGAGTGAGCGAGTGAAACGGATTTTGACAGTCAGATGATAAAACAGTTGTTAAATTTGTTGTCGGGAAAATCACGGAATATTCCTACCCTCGGGATTTCAAATGCTATTTCATTTTAGGCGCTGCAGTTTTTGAAAGCACAAAATCTGCCCCTGTAACATGGGCATCCTTGCCATCTAATGGTTTCAACCATTTTCCACACAAAATTGTGCATGAGATGTACTGTTAAAATAATAATCAAATAGAGATATCATCAACAACTCTTTTGAATTTTTTGAAAGAAGCGTATACTATAAGTATTTTATGTATTTTATTAAGAGTCAAGACACGTCTGGCTAGACGATGTATAAATAACATATTTTGAAATCAAATTGTACAACTATGAAAGCATTCGAAAGGGTATGATTCTCATTTTACATGTTTTATTCAATGAACTTTCATTTAAAACCAACCCAAACCATTACAATTTTGTTCGGGAAGTACCAATACTCAAGTGTACCTTTAAAGTGATCCATGTAAAGTGTCAGATATTGCACAAAATGACATTTGAGACTTGAATCTTATATCAATATCATTGTAAAATACAATAAGAAGATTTGTGAAAGTTTGAAAGAAAACGTCCACTGTTTACCTAGTGAAAAAAACGAATATTGAGTTAATATTTTATCACCGAATACTGATGGCCTGCCGTAGATTTGTTGCAGTAATAATCGTCCGTTTGATGAATTCCGCACACGTGTATACAGACGGTACAGAATTTGCGCGCGCTCAGCCCAACGACAACGAACTGTCGCGGCCCGCGGAGCAGCCGAAACCTTCGGCAGCACGACGCGTCGTGAACATGGCAGAAGAGAACTGAGGAAGCTCCAAGTAATTTCGTGGAGTTAGACACTTTACATTGATGTCTTTAAGTTGACTTATATTTTGTGCAGGTATGTTGATCACTCATTGGTATATTCGCTCAGTGAATGTTCATGTCTAAGTATCGTTAAACTTGAAAATCGGTATAGTACACCCCAGTGGCGTAGATCTGTTCTGAGAAGTGTGGGGGGGGGGGGGGGGGTGGGGGGGGGGGTGTTGCGAGGGAGCGAAGCGTTCGAGGGGGGGGGGGAGGGGGTGGTATCCCCCCTTCCAAGGTAGGGGATATTTTGCAATGTTTCACTCGAAAAAATATATACTGGTGCATGCATACCTTGCAAGGACATTTTATATTATACTAACATTTAGAAAGACTGACTTAAAGGGGAAGTGTCTACAAGCTTTTAAGCAGGTTGGGTGAAAAAGGGAACAATTTTAGATACATTTTAGCGAACAGAATTTGATAATCCAATCAAGAATTATGATTTTTCAAAGTGTTGATCAAAATATTGTTTGCTGCCCTCTCAGTCGGCTCTTTGCCAAATCTGTGATGTCACAACTCCCATTGGAACTATACAACAAAACGTCATAAAATGTCACTTTTCATGAAAAAGCATCGTCCATCTACTCTCATTCTCAGATATGTTAGAGAAGAGGTAAATGGGCATGCATTTAAGGTAAAACTTCCTCAACTGGGTCCAGTGAAATCCAAGAAAAATTAAAAAATATAAAAAATATGTGTACAAAGTCAGTGGAAGGTTGTTCTACTATGGCATCACAGACCTTGGCAAATTGCCATCTAGAGAGGGCGGCAAACAAAACTTACCGGAATCATAACTTTTTAATTGAAAATGCAAATTTGCTCAAACTTTCACTATTGGGCTTCTTAAATTGCTCTCCTTTCATTCAATCCTCATTAGTACTTGGGGAAACTTCCCCTTTAAATCATCTCCCTCATGATAATTCCGATATACACACACAAACGAACCTACACACACACACACACACACACGTACATACAACACACACAGTCATGGAGCCTATGAATCATGCCAAGGATAAAAAAAGATAAAAAGTTAATATAATGTAGCTAAAATTGTGTTGCTGTCCAATTTCTATGAGAATAGTTTGCAGATATTTTCCTTTTCTTTACCTCTCTTTCTGTCATATATAATAAGTAAAGTTTTTCACGCGCTCTCAATAAATTAAAATCATATACTTTATAATTACACACAACAGCGTTTGGTAATTGAAAAGAAATGTATTACGTCTTCAAATTATGATACATCATAGTTAACAGTGTTTGTATTTATATCGGAATTATAGTATATTTTGTATTGATAATAAAATATTCGAATCTATAGCGCCTGTTAAAAAAATCATCTTTAGTCGCTTTTATAAATACAAAATTTAAAAAAATCAGTTAAATTATTTACAACCACACGTTAACATAATTATATAATTTTAAGATATAATAACATTGTACAAACAGTTATGAAATAAAAACTTTATAATACGTTACAATTATACATTGAAAGCAAAAAAATATACATCAATTGGAATTCTAGCGGTTCCCTCATACCAAATTGTTGTATTAACAATAAAAGCATGGAACAGGTTTCGGTTTTTCGAATTTTCCCTTTCGTTAAAAAGATATTTACGATTGAAGTTTTCAGATGTTAAATTATCCACTGGAACACAAAACCGTGTACAACGTGAGTGCAATGAGTTAGTGCATATCACTTGCATTTTTGCTCATTACTCGGCCATATGACGTCAACTGTATCAACACTCATCACTTTTTTGCACATGTCTACAAAGTTGCTAGATCCCTTCAAGTTTAATATGTATTTGTTTTACTCTCTCTCATAGAAGTATGGAACCATCTTTGTTTTGTTTTTTCAATGTTCTTTTTGTTATTTAGATATCTATGATTTGATTTGAACAAATCTCTGGGATCATTTCAACCGTGTTACTGCATAAACTTATGGCAATGCATGAGTTAGCAAATAGCACTTTTCATTTTCGCCTCATCATTAATTCATCATTCAGACATGTCAGTGATCGTCACAAAAATATTAATTTGTTCAACTTTTCGTCACTTTCTGCAAATGTCAACATAGTATTTAGATCCCTTTAATCAATATTTTGTATACATTGTTTCATTCTAGTATAATTGAGAAACACACGCTCTCGGTTTGGGTGCCATTGTTATGGCATGGTTCAAACCCCCTACCCCCCCCCCCCCCCTTGACCCCAAAATGGCTGTTTTGTGGGGTTTATTACCCCCCCCCCGCCCCCCCCTTTTCAAAATTTAGCCGGTCTCGAGATCACTTTTAAGCGGTCTCGACCATCATTAACCTGGTTTCGGCTTCGAAAATTTGCGAAGAATCCCGGTCTTGGGCTCGAAAATGTTGAAATTTCTTGGTTTCGGCTTCGAAAATTTTCTACGAACACCTATTTATAGTATATGGTCAGTTTCCCGTCGTTAGTATTAAAGCACCTTTTTGAAAAGTATATGACTCGATGTATTAAATACACACCATGTACCATAATGATGTTCACGAATAAGCCATTGTTGCCGCAGAAAAGTTATGAAAACGTATCCGAAGACATACTAGACAATATTATACAGGGTGACCCAACAAAACGTAAATATAGTACCAAAATGATTATGTCCATCGGATAGGGTGTCTTTTCCAATGAACAACAATACCAATAAGAGTAATTTTGGTCGTGTAGTTTTTGTTTTAGGACGCTGCGAGTGAGACCATGTCAGGCATGTCAGGTGCCCATTTCGCTCTTTTTATGGGCAGTAAGTGCAATTTAATAGGGACTGACTTGGTGAAAATTGACAAAAATGGGAGCCTGACATGCATAGTGTCACTCACAGCGCCATAAAACAAAAACTACACGACCAAAATCCTGTTCTTGGTATGGTTACCTTAACCCTATCCGAAGGACATAATAATGTTGGCACTTTATTTTGGGAAGTGCCCCGTTCCGTTTTTTTTTTTTTTTTTTTGTTGTTGTTTTTTTTTGGGGGGGCCACCCTGTATAGGATGTAAATAAAGAACATGATAATAAGTATATTACAATGCTACTAAATACCGCCTATTTATAGAGCCAGAAGCTATTAATTTCCTTCTACAACATGGCCAATGCATGGCGGCGGTGTGACTGCCCTTCGCCGTTCATTCGCCGTTCATCAATCAGCAACTCGCGGAGTTCCGTTATCGAAGCGAGCCTAAACTCGGCCGGCAGCGAGTCTTCGACCCGCTGGATGCCCCAGTAGTCGTGCATCCGATTACCGGTGCGACGATCTATTTGCTCAAACACGTGGGTGCATCTCAGAACAGCTGCGCGAATCGCGTTAATGCCTTCTTCCAGTTCCAGCTTGTCGTCCTCCGCAATCGAAAGCTCCCGGCACACGTCGAAGATGATGGCCGATTCCTGATCGTTTTTGTGGTGAAGATGGAAGAGAAGGAAAATAGATGTATAAACATTATGTTGAGAAGAGAAAATGCCAAAGACTGAGAGAATTAATACATTGTCTTTTAAGAGCTGATTGAAATCTCTTCTGCCGAGTTGCTTCTATTATAATGATCTATGCTTGCCGATTGAAAGAAATGCAAAGACCCATGTCAATCATGTCATCCTGAACCCACCCACCCACCCCCACCCCACCCCCCCCCCCCCCCCAGCCGAAGGCTTTGCACGCCAGTCAGAATTATATATTTTATTCATCATTCCAGCCCTCCCCCCCCCCCCCCCCCTCCCAACACATACATGGTCTTGCCCCTACCCAAGTTTTGAAATCCTGGCGCTGCCATGCACTGCTGGAAAATGCTGGGGTTGTATATACGTGGTTTAGGAGAATCAAAGATTGCACTATCAGCACTCCAACAAATTAGATACAATAATATGTACAGATGAACTAACCTTAGCGATAGTTTTGACTAAAATAGTTGTAAGCGCCCGTTCTGCCCTCGAATCCTTTTCCGAGATGCCTGCTAGAATCTGCGCCAGTCGCGACGTCACTCCTGAAAGCCCCACCACCGCTTGCCGCACCCGTTGCAACCCGTACAGCCTGGCCAGAGAGGCTAGAGTCTGCGTCATTTTCAGGATGGTGTGCATGTGGGCAGCTGAATTGAGACTCTGTCCTAGTCTCGCGGACAGGCCATTCTCGTGGTGCGCGAGACTGCCTAGGGCAGAAGTCAACGCGTTCTGGGCGACTTCCAGAATAATTCCCGCGCGTTTTCCGTGACGACGGTTGCCTTGCGCGGCTTGTTGGGTATCTTGTCTTCTTGGCTCACTCGCAGCGTTGTCAGGGTAACCAGAAGCAGGATCTTTAGAGACTTTGTTGTTGTTGTTGTTCAAAGATGCGACGTTGCTGTCCAAAAATGCGACGTCATCATTGTGAGGGATCTTCGTATAGCGTGCCGCCATTTCGATGTAGGCCTGCACGAGGTAATGTACTATAGCTAAAATAACAAACAAAAGTGAAAAAAACAATGAAATACATAAGGAAAATTTTGGCTGTCGCAATTTTTAATGTTCAAAACCTGTTAATTAGATCATAAAGAAACATACAAAACATAACAAATAATAAAAACATTAATGTGCGTGTTTTGAAAAATGGGTCATAAAGTTGTATTGCTTCGCGTTATTAACCATGTTAACGAAATTTGATGATATTCATAAAATATGTTTACCATTTAACTATTATGGTGCATAGTACAGTGTCGTTATTGTGCAGGCCCCATTCATGAAACCCCGCAAGCTTAGTTCCTTGCTAAGTGTTTTTTAAATGCGCAGTTTATATATTGAGCAGCAAACAGTTTTCCTAGTCCCCAACTAGGGTTAGCAGGGTAAGCTTTAGGTACCCACTAAGTTAACCCTCGTTAGAAATTATCTTGTGTTTAATTCGTAGCCACGCCATCAAAAATAGACTAAGCAAGAAACTAAGCTAGCGGACTCTCATGAATATGGGCCCTGATCTCTTATTTCACAATTTTCTAAACATTTAACGATGACTGGTTATTTAAAGGGACTTAGTAACATTGCCCAAATCCTCATAATTAAATTTTAATTCTAGCGGTTCCCTCATACCTTGTTGTATTCGTATTAACAATAAAATCATGCGACCGGTTTCGGTTTTTCAAATTTCCCTTTCGTTACAAAGATATGTACGATCGAAGTATTCAGATAAGAAAAACTCCCCCGGAGGTTTGAAACTGTGTACAAAGTGAGTGCAGTGAGTTAGTGAATATCACTTTGCATTTTCGCTCATTACTTGGCCATGCAATGTTCATTTGACTTGAATTTTTCACACAATACCCTGTGGACATATGAGATAACAACAATATGCATTGCATCAACCCTTTTTGCACATGTCAACAAAGTTACTAGATCCCTTTAAGATGGGCATACGGGCATATTTTGCCCTTACAAAAAAAAACTCTATGGTACACCATACAAACACCATAGCAAATCTACCATTGATGACCATACAAACACCATAGCAAATCTACCACTGATCTACCATTCATTTACCATTAAACTAATTAAAATATTTGGGACAAATTTATTCATTTATTCAAATTAGGCCACACCCACGTATTCTACCATTCAGCTACCATACAGGCACCATTGGTCTACCATTAAGCTACGATTCATATACCATTGATCCACCATTCACCTACCACAGTGTTATCATAGTTCCACCACTCATCTACCATAGGGCTACCATTCATTTACATCAGACCCACCATTCATCAATCACCACAGTGATATCATTGTGATATCACTGTTGTACCATGAATATACCATAGAGCCATCATTCATCTACCATAGGGCTACCATTCATCTACCACAGTGATATAATTGTTCCACCATTCATCTACCATAGAGCCACCGTTCATCCACCACTCAATATCATTGTTCTACCATCCGTCTACCATAGAGCCACCATTCATCCACTATAGGTCTACCATTCATCTACCACAGTGATATCATTCTTATACCATTCATCTACCATAGAGCCACCATTCGTCCACCACTCATATTCCATTCATCTACCACAGTGATATCATTGATCCACCATTCATCTACCATTCATCTACCATCATTATTCTACCATTCATCTACCATAGAGCCACCACTTATATACCATTCATCTACCATAGTGATATAATTGTTCCACCATTCATCTACCATAGAGCCACCGTTCATCCACCACTCAATATCATTGTTCTACCATTCGTCTACCATAGAGCCACCATTCATCTACCACAGTGATATCATTGTTCTACCATTCATCTACCATAGAGCCACCATTCATCCACCACTCATGCATATACCATTCATCTATCACAGTGATATCATTGATCCACCATTCATCTACCACAGTGCTATCATTATTCTACCATTCATCTACCATAGAGCCACCATTCATATACCATTCATCTATCATAGTGATATTGTTCTACCATTCATCTACCATAGGGCTACCACCAATCTACCAGTGTTATCATATGTCCACCATTAATCTACCATAGACATACCATTTATCTACCACAGTGATATCATTGTTCTACCATTCATCTACCATATCGTCATATTTTGAAGCGATTTTTACATTATTAATAATGAAAAAAATGAGATGGCTATGGCTGGTGTGTATTCCACAGACAACTATCAATTCAACACTTTTCTAACATGTAACACCTAATCCTATCCTATCCTATTCCTAAATCCTAAACCTATCCTATAACCTACGCCTAACACCTTATTAATCAGTTGTGGTATAGGTTCCATATATATCCCGCTTCTAAGTATGTGAGATTTAAATGGTTAGTATTGACTGTTTAGTATTTCAAAGAGTTGATGCCTAAATAATTAACTTGCAAATCATGTTGAAAATATTAAGAACAGGTTGGTATTTATATTAGTTTTAATATCTGCAAAAATAAGATCATAATAACAATGTTTTCAATGTAAATAGTTATAAAAATTGGAATTTTACTTTGCACTCTAATGCGATTGTTTATAATCGATCATGAATGAATCCTGTATCCATTAGACCTGAAGACGTTAATCATAAGTCCTACTGTATTTTCTTTTGTTATTCATGTTCTAAAAGGTTTCTTTAGAAAATTTAGCAATATTACCACCTTGGGATCATTGGGTTATTTCCACTTTGATACGATTGTTTATAATCGATCATGAATTATTCCTGTAGGCGATCCTATATGTTGTAGACGTTCATAAGTCCAATATTTGTTTGTTTGTTTTTACTCATGTTCTAAAGGGATTCTTTAGGAAATCTAGCAATATTACCACCCTGGCATCATTGGGTTATTTCCACTTTGATACTATCGTTTATAATCGATCATGAATTATTCCTGTAGCCGATAATAGGTTGTAGACAGTCCAATATTTGTTTGTTTTTTCTCATGTGCTAAAAGGTTTCTTTAGATAATTTAGCAATGTTACTACCTTGGCAACATTGAAAATTTGTTGTATTAGCATTATACAGATAATCAGCTAAATTGCATATTTGTTATACTAGGTCAGAGGTAAGTTTTTACCTAGCACAAATGTGATGAAATAAATTATGTTAGGGAATTTTTGAGTGGGGAATTCATTCTTGGTACTCATTTGCACATGGTAAAACCCTGAAATCAAAGATGACTGCCATGCACTCATTGCGTAGTAGTAATGATTATCATATTTATTTTCAATAACAGTAGTCTCACAAAGAGCAGTCTCTTTTGCAGGTCTAACACTTTGGAATTCCCAACCACCCCATTTACAGAGCGCTTCATCTTAATGGCCCGGTCAGATATCAACGGATATCGGAAACGTATGCCCAACGAATAGACAATTTAAAAAATTAAATTATCCGGTGATGAAAGTCGTCTCCATTGCTTCATGTACAAAACATAGAACAACGTACATCACCGGACAAGGAACGGACAAGAAACGTACAGAACGGATATACCATTCAACAGAAATACCATAGAATATCCTCTACCATATAACATACCGTAGAAATACCATACACCATAAAGCCACCATAGGGCTACCATAGATCTACCATTCACTTTAGAGCCACCATTGAATCACTAACCACCATTAATATACCATAAAGTCATCATCCACCATAGAGCTACCATTAAAATATCTTACACCACAGGGATATACCATTCAACAGAAATACCATAGAATATCCTCTACCATATAACATGTACCGTAGAAATACCATACACCATACAGCCACCATAGGGCTACCATAGATCTACCATTCACTTTAGAGCCACCATTGAATCACTAACCACCATTAATATACCATAAAGTCGTCATCCACCATAGAGCTACCATTAAAATATCTTACACCACAGGGATATACCATTCAACAGAAATACCATAGAATATCCTCTACCATATAACATACCGTAGAAATACCATACACCATACAGCCACCATAGGGCTACCATAGATCTACCATTCACTATAGAGCCACCATAGAGTCACTAACCACCATTAATATACCATAAAGTCATCATCCACCATAGAGCTACAGGGATATACCATTCAACAGAAATACCATAGAATATACTCTACCATATAACATACCGTAGAAATACCATACACCATACAGCCACCATAGATCTACCATTCACTTTAGAGCCACCATTGAATCACTAACCACCATTAATATACCATAAAGTCATCATCCACCATAGAGCTACCATTAAAATATCTTACACCACAGGGATATATACCATTCAACAGAAATACCATAGAATATCCTCTACCATATAACATACCGTAGAAATACCATACACCATACAGTCACCATAGAGCTACCATATATATACCATTCACTTTAGAGCCACCATAGAGTCACTAACCACCATTAATATACCATAAAGTCATCATCCACCATAGAGTTACCACTGAAATATCTTCCACAATAGGGATACCATTCAACAGGAATACCATAGAAATATATTCTACCATATAATACACCATAGAAATACCATACACCATAGGTCGGCATCAATGATATACCATTGACCATAGAACTCCACCATTCAGCAATTGTGTGGTGTACCATACACATACCATTCACCACTGAGCTGCATCATAGAAATACCATTCACCATAGAGCTGCACCATAGGAATACCATAGATTTTTTTTGTAAGGGTGGTCGGGGCTGATGTCTTGCCCGAATATGATCATACCCGTTTAAAGGGATCCAGTAACATTTAATTGTCCAAATCCTCAAAACGAATTGGAATAATAGCAGTTAACAATAGAAGCATAGGACAGGTTTCGGTTTTTCGAATTTCCCTCTCGTTAAAAAGATATTTACGATTGAAGTGTTCAGATGTTAAACTATCCATTGGATAGTCGTTAACGTGTACAAAGTCAGTACAATGAGTTAGTGAATATCACTTTCCATTTTTGCTCATCACTTGGCCATACAACATCCATTTAACATGAAATGTTAACACAAAACCCAGTGGACAAACGAGATCTAACCAATACACGTGCCATTCATCACTTTTTGCACATGTCAACAAAGTATCCCTTTAAGCCTATGATTGGCAACTCAAAATGTGCAATGACTGCGATAAAACCCCGGGTAATATTTTAGTGACTTTTTAATTTTATATCCATGTCATCATTAAAATTAACTATGGTTTATGTATCCATGGAAACCTTCCTTGTGTATTGCATGTTTAAAATGCATTTTAATACATTTATATTTTTATTGAAATGTTTAATGCATGTATAATGCATGTATAATTAATTATATTGATGAAATCCATGAAATCTGCGAAGCATGCCATTGAAAATCTATATATCTACCTACCTTCATACCTGCCTATCTACCAACCTATTATCTATCTGACTATCTATCTTGCTAGCTATCTATCTATCTATGTATCTATCTATCTATGTATCTATCTATCTATCTATATCTATCTATCTGTCTGTCTATCTATCTATCTATCTATCTATCTATCTATCTATATATATATGATGTCTATATATCTTTCCTTCTATCTATCTATCTATCTATATATATATCTATCTATCCATCTATCTATCTGTCTATCTACATATCTATCTAGCTAGCTATATATCTATCTATCTAACTTTCTATATATCTACATGTATCTTCTTCCAATGATTTTGGTATAGGATTGAAGTCTCAAATGTCATTTTGGGCAATATCTGACACTTTACAGGTGCACCTTTAATATATACTGTATGTAACGACAGTCAGTGGCGTACCCAGGATTAAAGGGGGAGGTTATTTTTGTTTTAATTCCAAGTCGAGACCAAGTACCTTCAAAGTTAAAAACCCCTCTCAGTGGGGGGGGGGGGGGGGGGGGGGGGGTGTCCGTAAAATGTTTTCGAAGCCGAGACCAAGTACTTTCACAATTTTCGAGACCGAAACCAAGTACCTTCAAAGTTAAAAACCCCTCTCAGTGGGGGGGGGGGGGGGAGGGGGTGTCCGTAACATAATTTCAAAGCCGAGACCAAGTATTTTCAACATTTTGGAGTCCGAGACCGGAAATCTTTGAACATTTTTGCGGTTGAGACCGAGTTTTAGTCGGTCGAGACCAGGTTTTAGACGGTCGAGATCGCTTAAATGTAGTCTTGAGACCGGCTAAAATTTGAAAAGGGGGGTTCAACCCCCCCCCCCCCCCCCAAAAAAAAACAGCCATTTTTGGGTCAAAGGGGGGGGGGGGGGCGGGGTTTGAACCCCCCACCCCCCCCCCCCCCCCCCCCCCCCGGGTACGCCTATGACGACATTATCGTCTCGTTTTACTAACCGCCTCGAGTATATACGGTTCCAAAATTAATTTACTAAATAAAATCATGAATATTTTATCATCGTAATCAAAATGGAATATGGAATATTAATGAAAAGCTTGATACTTGAAACTAGATCAAGCGAAATAATGTATGCATCAGTATATTCAAGTCCATTCAATTAGTGGACATGTTTAACGGTATGCTATGAATAGAAAGAGAAAACAAACCCAAAGTAATATACATTGTGTATACTTATATCAATGACTGTATCAATAATATCATAATGAAAATATATCACAAAACCGATAGTATAGAGGGCTTATATAATCTAACTGGCACGAATTCTCATCGTTGGCACAACTTTGGTCTGGGATAAATAAATATAGACTACCAGTAACCAGTTAAACCGTTTTGCACCTGTGGACCCATTGATGGTTGTTATTTGCCACCGGATATATTCTAATGGTTTCCTTTCATTATCCAGTTAATCCCTCTAGTTCTGCTTAGGCAGCAGGACAATGGGCCGCTTGGAATTCAAGTCATATAGTAGAGTCGGTCATCAGCAAAATTGTGTCCTAGATCATCCAGGACATTATAATTACTGCTTCTAATATCAATCATCCTAATGGAAAAATACCACAATACCGATATTTAATAGTACTACGCTATAGTACTACGCCACCGCTGATTCTCACTAGTGAGCTGCGAAATAATGCGAATTTCTTCCAAAGCATCTAGGGCACATTAAAAGTACAGTAGTGCACTGCAAACAAAATGCTATGATCTAGATAGGGTAGTGCTTTGCCATCTGCGGACCGGATAATCGCATCTTTAGAGGACGGGAACGGCGTCCTCGGCGTCCACACAATCGAAAAGCCCTTAATTATGATAATAAGGATCGGGCGAGGTCGCAAAACATTAATACAATCATGTTTATCTACTAGCCTGCCGTATAGGCCTTGCCTCTGTACCATTGAGGTTTGGTGGGCACGCTATATACGGAGGGGTCCTTGAGGGCATGTGCCGTCACCAATTGAATGTGCCCCCCCCCCCCCCCCCCCCAAGGTGCATCCACTATTTAAAAAAACATGTGTGTGGAAACACAAATATCAATTGATTGATTGATTTGAAATTATTATCTATTTCCATATTTCACAAATTATACGTTTTTGAACAATCAAATATATAACAATTATTATTAAGGGACCCCATGGCAGATCAGCAATGTCTACATAGACGGCGCTGAATGGGCCATCCCTCCGAATCTATTATAGTTACTGTTTTACTTGTGCTTTCGGAAACTAAATGAATAAATACATTAAATATCCAAGCTAACACTTAAGCATAATATGGACCTTTTTAGGGCATCGGCAAAAACGAATGACTTGACCTAGGTTAATATCATAATTTTTTTGCAACTAACTGTGAATACCCTGTTTGTTTCAGGTGAAAACCTAACCAAAACACACACACTGGACAAAATAATCCTAGCTACGCAAAGTCTGGGCCTGCTCAATCTATAATGTACTGTATAATATGTCATGCACAAACGAGTAGACAAGATCTACAATTTGTCCTGCTGGAGTATCGTGTTCTCTTTGTATGCTAGCAAAATGCATTTCACTGCTTCGGATAGAATCGGTACATAAGATAGCTGAAAGTATAAAGTATGTAACAATAACAGCAGCAATCCGAATCGCGTTATTATTAACCAAGTATAATAGAGAGGACAGTTCCTTGCCGATTTATAGCCATTTTATCCTTACCGTTAGTTTGTTCGCCTTGCTCACTCGATCGCGGATTTGTTTATCATTTTAAAAGACTTTCCAGACGAATAGGCCTGCATAATTCAGAGACGTATATCAGGAACGTACGTAGCTACAGGGGCCGGGAAGGGGTTTTGCTCACGTGTGCGCCCACCCCCTAACAAAGTATGCTCATGTACGGTAAAGGGTGAAACTTACAACACAGGGAATTTCTAAAGTCATGTCATTTCAGGCAGAAATGCATATGATAATGTTAAGACCTAAAATAAATGGTGTTGATATTTTGTATGTGTGATTTGTTTTGTTTTGCTTGACAGTTGAAAAATGGGAATAACTGTATTATATACCAGTGAAAATTCCATACTTCCCCGTGCCAACCATGAATATAGAATAACCCCTGGTGCCTCCCCCTCCCCCTCCCCCTGCACCCCTGGAGAAAAGTCTTAGCTATATGCCACAGCTATATGCAAATTGAACGTTCCATATTTCGATTTTGATCTCGTAATTCGTCCTAAAATTCAGATTTCTAGATAGCTACGTAGCCTATTAATGCGCTGATATCGTTAACTCATTTTTTTAAATGGAAAGTGGATATAGCCCCTTTTGGAATTAAGCTCTTCATATATTTAACGAGTTTCTAGAATCTCCATTTTCTGTAATATAAATTTGTCACTTTCACAGATATAATTAATTTGCTTCATCGAAAATGTTACACCTTTTCCAAATAGTGCGTATTGGGAGCTTTCAGTGTTATTGTTCGTTATACGTATATCTCCGTATCGCTGATGTGGGCGTGGCACTTTCACTGTTATTTTCGGGTCCATTTCACCATGCATTTTTCTCTCTGACTTTGACATTTTAGCATTTTTAATGCCGAGCATCATTCATGTTGTTTTTAACAACACTGATTATGTGTTGGTAGCATAATTATATAGCTTATATATATCTAGTATAAAAACAAATTGATTTGAGCCTTTTTGCAGTTCCAGTCATTTTCGTACGAGACGTGTGGAGGCTATAGAGGGCTGCAGCCCTATACGGTATACAAGAGATTTGAAAACAGGAATATTCAAACAAAATCACCTTTAATATACAATTAAGCGATATCAAATAATTTGTAGGTAAACCATCTAGTTTAATTAGGGCAAATCAACTGATACGGGGGCAAACGTCACCGACAATCATTGACAATGCTTCTTTATATATAACTGAAACTTCAATAATTGTTATAATATAGTTATGCATTAAAAAATAACGCATTTTCGCGCAAAATGCGCTGTTATGTTACCGTTATTACCCTGTATGATTTAGCCAAGCTGCCCTGATAAATAAAGCTCAGCACGGATTTCGATGTATTAATTCCTACCAGGGGTGGAAGCAGCAATGCGAATGAAATGCCTTGCTGAAGGATATTAGCCAGGGCAGCGCATCGATATGTTTCGATAATCGTGAATCAATGTTTGGAAGTCAAGAGCCCAACTGACAGTGCCACAACATATTACACCTTCACCCCACGAAGTTAATATAACGATAAAGCACTAATATTATACTAAAAACAAAATAAATATAATAATGATTTACTTACCGAGTGTTCTGAAGACCATGCAGAGAAGAGATGAAATCTCCTGATGATCACCGCAACTATATTAGTTCAGGACGATACACAACAAATCTGCGCTTCTTTTTCATTTCCTTTTTTTTTGTGCAATCGAAACAAGCTTCATTGAACACGTTACGTAATGTTTTTTTTTCATACGTCTTAATATGTTTTGTTGTAAAAGCATTTTTTGGCGTGCTTTCCTGTGTGGGTTCATTCGTTGTTGAAGGTTCACAGCTCTAATCTACTTCCCACTTTTTTGATACGCCTCAATCAGTTTATTTCGTTATTTTTTGTCGGTGCATATGTTCATTCTTAACTCAACGTTCACCATGTTCACCATGTTCACAGCACTACTGTAATTTTGCATATATCATGTACATAATTATTTACTGGGCCATTCTTTGAAAAGTGAAACTTTTTCGGAAAAATTGAAGTTTTATTTTTCTGTAGTTTTGTTCCATTTTTGGAATGATCCATGTGTAAAGTTTCATGAAATACATGATTTGAAGTTTAAAATGAAACTTTTTTACTCATTTGCATAAATTTACATATTTCAATATTTTTCTAATAATCATAATTCAGAAAATAATCAAGATATCAAAAGGATAATTAGCAAGCTCATTCTTCTCACTTTCCTGAACAGGTTGATACCAACTTTGTAAAAATTCAACCTTTCATTCTTTTCTAAACCCGATATTATAAAATTCCCATTTTTCTATTCATATTGTACATGTCACACACGTGACCACCCCAAAATGTCACACACGTGACCAGACGTTGCCACATAATTAAGTACTATACAAAACAACGGTTTGATATAATTCTCTTTCATTGCTATTGTTGTACTTACAAATGTATAGTACTTCTCTGGTAATAAGATGAACATTATAGCTATTCATATTTTAAAGAATTTTCCAAATGAAATTTAGTTATGAAAAAAGCGCTCCGTGCGATGTCACACACGTGACCCATGCCATTTGACCTCTGACATTGAGTTACGTAATCCTTATAAAATCTTTTGTGTTAAGTTTGAAAGACTACAACATATTCAAGTCACATATGAAGTAAAAATCATTATACTTCTCATACTTACTGAAATATAAGCATCCCATTTCAAAATTTGTCATGTTTTGGGTCACACACGTGACCAAGAATGGCCCTACTATGTTCCATTTGCATTTGTAAAGGCTCCATTTTCTTCATGTTCACTGGTTCATTAATTAGCATTATTATTCTTAATATAACTTAAAGGCGTCTTGGGGACGAAAGCTCGTCGGTCAATAATTTAAAGGCATGCATGTAAAGTGTAAAATTCTGCCGAAAGAGAAATTTGAGACTTCAATCCTAAGTCAATATCATCGTAAAATACAATTGAAAGGTTTGTGAAAGTTTGAAAGAAAACGAACACTGTTTACCTAGTGAAAAAACGAATATAGGGGTTCATATTTTATCACCGAATACTGATGGCCTGCCGTAGAATTGTTGCAGTAATATTCATCCGTTTGATCTTGACGATATCCGCACCCGTGTATACATACGGTATGGAATTCATGGAATTTACGCACGCTCGGCTCAACAGTCGTATATCGGGAAGGTTTCCCACGCTCGCTGGCCGGACGTATTCAGCTACTGCGATTGTACTTTTTATCAAAACCGTTAGCTAACGCTTTTGAAATAATGATTTTCAATGATAAATATCTTCATACTAAAGGGACATTTTAAAAAATATAACCCTATTTTATTCTTCTCTTACCATAAGCTAAACAACACGGCAGAAGAGAAACGAGGAAGCTCCAAGTATTTTTCGTGGAGTTGGACACTTTACATGCATCACTTTAAGGTTAGTTGAAGCTGTAAATTGTGTATATGAATCTCCCTAACCAATTAAAGTTTTTTGTATCAAAGTCATTCTTGCGGAAGCAATTATTTTGTCAAAGGAAAATCGACAAAATCATGCCTTTTTAAAATAAATATCATTAATTTTCGGCAAATAAATGGTGAATACCTTCTATCTTCCTCTTTAACATGTGTCAGGTCAAAACATGTGCCTTTCACAGAATTGTGAAGGGCAACTTAACAAAAAATAGAGAAGACAAGAAAAGATGTTTGATACGACAACAAGATAAATGATTTTACTAAAAAGTGAACAGAAGGTAAAATAAAAAATAAAAACTATACGTATATAACATGGATAGATACATAGGATTAGGATGAAAATTCGTCTGTATTGGTATGAATTCACATTTTTAACTTGCACCATGACATACATTCCTAGAATGGACTTACATTATATGTGATAACAAACATAATAATACAAACAATGCAAGAGGACCCGAATCAAGATGACAAAAACAACATGAAAGGGTTTGATATAATGTCGAGAAAAAAACACAAAGCAATTACCGTATCTCACCAAAAGCTGAACGCAATATCATCACAAGTCAATAATATATGCGATGGAAAATCTCCATTAGGAAAATAATGTATGTGTATCTAGGTACGTAAAATCACCAGAGAGTATAATCATCATAATAGGCCGCTGTGCATGATGTTCGAAGGAATGGAAAACGCGCCAAAAAGGGTAATAATAAATGAGATGCTCGACTGCCTCGTTCAGTAACAACACGTCCAGGGTATAGGATGGAAAAGGGATGAATCGAGTGAGCAATATGGAGACTAAAATGAGGGTGATGGGTAGTTATTTGTATCGAAATGAAAATGCGCTTACCGAAAACTGAAGGCGCTGACAATTTACGAGACAATCCGAGGATCAGTAGAAATCGTCATTAAAATGTTAATGAATTATAGACCACTGTCCAGTGTCCACAGTCCAGACAGAATGTGCAACTTAATGATGCGAACTTCGAAGATGAGACTGAAGGCCTGCAGCCCCTACGAATTAAATGCATGAGCATGCATGCTATGATATAGCCTGCATACATATTTTACGACGTCCGGGTATTTTGCTCCGGCTATACATTATACCACGCCCCTCGGTCAAAAAGCAGATTTCGAAGTGGTGTAAATACATACACGTTGCTAGCATGTTTGTTGTCGTATAATTAAAATGTGAATATATTATATATATATATATATCTATATATATATGCGCCAACGACTGGCTAGGGCTGAGGGGTAATTAAGCCCCCCCCCCCCCCCACCCCCCCCCCCCCCCCCCCCCCCCCCCCCCCCCCCCCCCCCCCCCCCCTCCTCTCGTCTGTGTGTGGGGATTATAATTCCCCTTTGGCACCCTTGCATGTATGGACAGATAAGATGATGAAATACCATTTTGGGGGTCATAATACGGACCGCCACAGTACCCCTGCACCCATCCCCCCATATTATTCACATTGGGACATCTGTCTTGCCCCCTGTATAATTGCGCCCCTCCGTGCTTGATGGGCTTAGATACACCATCGATAATACATTATGCATTATATTCACGCGTGTTTCAGGGGAATGGTAATTACCCGTGCAAACGATAGCCGAAGCCCGAAGTCACCTTAATTAGCGAAGGACTATTATTATAAGTTATCCTTCTCGGCGACACACGTCTGAGTCATAAACAATTAATGAGGGTAAGTGGAAAACAACACGTATCGAATGTAGTTGTTTTTATCAGAGCGAACGAAAAGAAGAGATCATTAACCTGGCTGATCGAGGAATATCGCCGAGCACCATAAGAATATTCAAAATTAGAGATTTCAGAATAAAAAGAAGGAAGAAGAAGAAGAAGAAGAAGAAGAAGAAGAAGAAGAAGAAGAAGAAGAAGAAGAAGAAGAAGAAGAAGAAGAAGAAGAAGAAGAAGAAGAAGAAGAAGAAGAAGAAGAAGAAGAAGAAGAAGAAGAAGAAGAAGAAGAAGAAGAAGAAGAAGAAGAAGAAGAAGAAGAAGAAGAAGAAGAAGAAGAAGAAGAAGAAGAAGAAGAAGAAGAAGAAGAAGAAGAAGAAGAAGAAGAAGAAGAAGAAGAAGAAGAAGAAGAAGAAGAAGAAGAAGAGAAGAAGAAGAAGAAGAAGAAGAAGAAGAAGAAGAAGAAGAAGAACGATACGTAGATTCAAATTAGAATGGAAACGAGCCTGAGAGTTAGACTATATAAAGCGATCTTTGATTTCTTGCATAATTTGAAATCTGTACAACTGTGATCTTAAACATTTCACCAACATACGATATTATAGTATTCTTTTGGTTTATGGAATGTTTTACTGAATTTGCAGGTACCTACAAAAGAAGGACATCTGACATTTGTGTGGTTCAAACATGCGACGTTGGCCCTCAATGAGTTAAAGGGATAGTTGAGTGTTGGTTTAGGGGGGCACTTCACAAAATATTTGTTTGTGAGATAATGAAAAACTGACTGTCAAATTTGAAAGAACATACAATTTTAATGGCAGAATATATTTTATTTGAACAAAATCGGTTCAGAAACGGCTGAAATATCCATAAACATATTTGTATTCAAAAATTCTTCACCAGGGATATTTTGACTTTATAGAAAAATTAAAAAAAATGCTTAAAGACTACTTTGAACAAAATCTGAATAGGTTTTTAAAAAGTTGTTGATGATATCTCTATTGAATCATTATTTTAACAAAACATTAAATGCACAATTGTGTATGAAAAATGGCTAAAACCAATTATTTTTTTTAGAGAGCGCCCTCTTGAGTTGTAACGGCTCTTTTTGAATGATAACAGGGGTTTTACTTAGTCGTCTGTACTTGTGTATACTTTTCGAGCATGGTGAATTTAATATAACTATTATTTTGTACCGTAATGGTGCAGGTTTTGGTTACTAAAGTTCAGCCTTACCAAAATTGTACTACCCCTTTAAAGTGATCCCTGTAAAGTGTCAGATATTGCACAAAATGACATTTGAGACTTCAATCCTATATCAATATCATTCTAAAATACAATTGAAAGATTTGTGAAAGTTTGAAAGAAAACGAACACTGTTTACCTAGTGAAAAAAACGAATATTGAGTACATATTTTATCACCGAATACTGATGGTCTGCCATACTTTTGTCGCAGTAATGAATGATCCGTTTGAGATATTCGCACCCGTGTATTTTTACACACGTAGTACATAATTCATGGAATTTGAACTCGCTCGGCTCAAAGTTCAATCTCCGGAATGTTCTCACGGGTGCTGCATGCGGACGTTCTCAGCTGAGACAATTGTACTTTTTCAATTGCGTTGATTAACGCTTTAGAAATAATGATTTTCAATGATAATTATCTTCATACTAAAGGGACATTTGAAAAAATCAAACCCTATTTTATTCTTCTCTTACCATAAGCTAAACAACACGGTAGAAGAGAAACGATGAAGCTCCAAGTAATTTTCGTGGATTTGGACACTTTACAGGTATGACTTTAATAGAGGCCAGCACGTGTATGCACATGAAAGTATGGCCGCCTACCCTTACAAAGTACCTTTCCAACGGCTTTATTACAACAATTAAATACATTTGTTTCACTCTCTTTCTAATGGTTTGTTTCTTTCTTTTTTATTTGTATGTATGTTTCTTTTCTTTTGTAGGTGTGCCCTTTCTCCCTTTCTTTCTGAACGAGTTGAGTTTAATAGTAAGCATTACCCGGTGATTTGATATTATATATCTATATAATAAATTGTTATTTTTTATTGTATAGACTTGATTTAGCATTGTCATCTCCCATGCAAGAATACGATGTAAGGTACATATTTTGTGTAATTTATGATTGTTCCGGGAGCATTGTCAACCCAAAGAAAATGCTGTACTATCTTTGTATAGTATATTTGTATCCTTGTTATACTCATGATTGTGGAATGATAGACAATCGCACTATCCACTCTACCACCAACATAGACCGATAAATCAGTCCTTCTCCTCGTTAGTTCTTTCACTCACCACTTCGAGATGGAGGGGGATAGGGGATAGTATGACGTCATAATATTAAAGGACCCCAGAACGAGGTGGATTTTTCTGTCTACCACCAACAATGCTTCCATAATATCAATGGCCAGTATTCTACAAGTAAGTTTTATGATCTTAAAGCTAGACTAAAAATACAGAAATTACCATTGTAACTACATGAAGGTAAACTGTGCACCTGTGGAATTTGTCTTGCCCATTGATAGTTGTTATGTGCCACCGGAGATATGCTAATTGTTTCTCCTTACTGTCAAATCAAATCCCTCTGCTATAAGCCCCTTTGCAGAAAGAGTTGCAATCGATTGTAAAGTTGCTATTAATAATTATTGCAAGTTAGATAATGCGACTAAATGCTCAAATTTGATTGGTTCATATACATGTGCATATCTTCTGCAATATAATTGCAACATCAGGGCCCAGTAATATAGGTTTTCCCGCTCAATTTCGCGATTGTGCCATTCAAATTGGTAATAGGAGAAAACGAATTCGCGCGATTTACGATCGCCGTGTCAAAGCAGCATTCAAATTCGTAAATAGTCGTTCAAAATCACGTAGCAGCAAGTGAATTTGCACAAAGAGCATACCTTTTCATCAATAGTCATTCAAAATGGCACGCAGTGTACGCTGGCGCTACTGCACATTCGCGAATTTGATTGCCCATAAATGAACTCCTGTGTCTATTCACGAAAGCCTATGCGTATGCATGAATTCGCTTGCACTTATTCGAAATTTGAAAGACCGATACTAACGATTACGCGGTAATGCGTGAATTTGAATGACCCTTAATTATTTCGATTGAAAAAAGTGTACAATTGAGCGGGAAAACCTATATTACCCCCTTTTAATCCTCGGATCAAAAGGAGGCATAAACATACCCAGGATTTTTTCAAGGGGGTGTTTTAGCTTCTTTCAGTGGCGTAGTTGGGGTGAATACATAACAGTAATTTGTTCGCTAAAAGGGTGTGTTTAGCCCCCCCCCCCCCCCCCCCCCCCCCCCCCCCTCGGTACGCCTATGATTAAGGAGGTAATTTTGCAGGTGACCGGGTATCCTTCCACCAGAAGGTCAAGCAACCTTATGTCTATATTAATGTCCTTAAGTAGAGGGATTTGCATTAAAGAAACTTAGTAACATTGTCCAAATCCTCAAAATCCAATTGGAATTCTAGCGGTTCCCTCATACCTTGATGTATTCGTATTAAATATAACAATAAAAGCATGGGACAGGTTTTAGTTTTTTAAATTTCCCTTTCGTTAAAAATATATTTACGATTGAAGTGTTCAGATGTTAAATTATCTACTGGACTGCGAAAACCGTGTACAAAGTGAGTGCAATGAGTTAGTGAATATTATTTTGCATTTTTGCTCATTACTCGGCCATATAACGTCCATTTAACTTGAAATTTTCACACAACACCCAGTGGACATATCAACCACTCATTACTTTTTGCACATGTCAACAAAGTTACTAGATCCCTTTAATGGTGCATTACAACCGCCAATGGGCTAGTCAAATTTATCAGGTGTGAACCTTTTTTAAATGGTTACTGGTAGTTTCTGTCATTTTAGTCTGATAAATTTAGAAGAATACTAACTGGCAACCAATCAGTCTTGCGTCTTGAGTGGAGACAAATAACAAACATGAAACCATCAATATTGAGAGGGTTATGTTTATTTATTAAAATCTAATATTCAAGCCATCATTGTAAATTTTACTGGAAGAACAACAAAAAGAAAAAAAAAAAAAAAATTGAGAAGCGTGCATTTCTCCGATAAACAATGTACAAAGTTAATGTAAACCTTTCACTCTTAACTACACAGTTATAAATATGCAGGCATGCAATAATTATGTTTATCTATTTTTGTCAGCAGTTCCGCAAACTGGCAAAAGACTGCAAATATAGTATTTTTCAGTGTGGAAGCATATGTCAGTTGCTCCTTACCAAAGCTTCCAGTCTCAAAACTACTTTTGGCAAAGAATGCAGCACTTTGTCAGTTTGTAAACCTGCCACGGTATACATGTTCATAATCAAACAAAGCTTAATAATTGAGTAGTAATAAAAAATACAAGTTAATCATCCTTCCTCTTCTATCACCTTTCTTTTAAAAAATCGAGATGTTTACATCATCATGATTATACAAACATACAAGCTGTTGTTTTCTCTAAATGCATGCACACATTTGTATTACAATTTTACTAATGTTGTACATGTATAGTATTTTTAAAAATAACTAATTCCATATACACTTTAGGCTACAACCCTTTGCTCTGTAGACAAGAATCATTTTAAAATTCCCCCCCCCCTAAAAAAAAAAAAGAATATCGCAATTAAAAAGCCCTCCTAGTTCAGCATAATCATATTTCGTATACATTACATGCTAGATCACCAAATTCCACATTTCTTGTTCTAAAACCAAGAAATTGTTTACAAATATTATTCAGTGGACTACATGTATTTTAAAACACTAAACAAAAGTGCATCGAACCCTACTGTGAATTGCCAGCATATTTCTGAGGCGCAAATAGCACTAATGCCTGTTTGTTTCCTTTGTACCATAATGCATATATCGTTGGGTGAGAGCAAGAAGGGCGCTAGGTCAATCTTTTGGCTAATTTGAGTTCTGCATACCATCTTGTAGGTTGGAGCCCTTCTCTATGTGATGCCACATTTTCAGAAAATAATTCTAAGGCAAAACACAAAAAAAAACATGTTTAGCGTCCTGCTCTTTTGAAAAAAGGAAGGAGGAGGCCCTTTTTTTTTTTTTTTTTTTTTTTCAAAATGGCCGGCTTTTTTCAAAATGGCCGACTTTTTTCAAAATGGCCGATTTTTTTCAAAATGGCCGACTGACCCATTTATCCAAAATAACGAATGAGTCTATATTAAAAGTACGATCTTTTTCAAAATCATTTTTTCCCAAAAAAAAATCACGAAATTTACATTTTTTCCGGATTTTTCACAAAAAAAAAAGGAAAAAGAAAAAGCAGGCGGCCTCCAAAAAGGAAGCGGGCGGGGACGCTAAACATGTTTTTTTTTTTATTTTGCCTAATAACTAAACTGATAATTTGGGAATTATATAATTTGATCAAAAATTGAAGCGCGCTACATTTGCTTTCTACAAGTCTCCCCAAATTCAAACATGATTATATTGACAAAGTAAGAAAAGTGACTTAGCGACCTTCTCGTTCTCAACCATGATATTTTCTTTCCATTCTGGAATGAAAGTGAAGGAGGTATCGTCAAGAAGTACGGCGATGAATTGACCCACTCGATTGCATGCTATGAAAAGGAGGTATCGTAAAAAAAAGAACGCTGATGAATTGACCAACTCGAATGCATGCAATGAAAAGGACAGTGACCGTTACTATCTTTATTAGAATTTGAAAGTTCACAGTGATAAATGATTCAAATTATTCGAGAAAAACAAAAAACAATTGCTTTGTAGTCCAACTCTTGGGCTCATTCCTTTTTGATCTGAATAAATGTCCTCTTACAAAGTTGAAAAAAAAAATCATCCTGCTACAGCACAAATCCGATAAAGTCACTTTGATTGAGCTTTTACCATAATAATTTTTATATACATGTAGGTTTCCCCATCCATTTTAAAACTGTTATTCATTCAATTTTAAAAATTTGTTCTTCAATTTCGTCCCGAGAAGCCGAGAATGTGCCAATGCCAACTTCAATTTCGTCTATGGTCGACCAATTTCACAAAAGTCCTTTCAATTTAGTCTTTCGTCACGCAGTTTCGTCGATTACAATTCAAATTCGTTGGTCACAGTTGCTGAACACATCTGTGACTGACGAATTTGAATTCAATTATAAAATTGAATGACAAAAGTGTTAAATTGGACGAGAAAACCTATATTTTGTTTATAAAAAACAAGTACAAACATGAAGAACAATGAAGGGTCTGTTGTTGCTAGACTAATTTAAGCGTCTCTGAGACCAAGTATGTAAAAAGTCTTACTGTCAATAATCTTGCAAAAAAGTTATCTTCGAGAAGTTTGAGTCATATTAATCTTCTCAGGTAAACCCTGAAATTATGTTAACCTCAATATATGCTTAATACAATGGTATAAATTAATTTTGTTTGCCTTGTGGCTCAGTTGGGCAAGCGAAAAACAAGATTTTTAAAAATCAAGTGACCAGAAACCTGAATCTGGTGGCCCAAAACAAAGAAAATAACACATATTTTGTTGCCCATTTGGGCCAGTGGAATATAGCATCAATTCAATTTGGTGGCCCTAATCAAATTCGTAGTGGCCCCAGGCCAGCAGACCTGTGCTAATTCCAAGCACTGCGTAATATCATGCAACTTTTTATTTTGAGCCAGCAAAAAAGAGACTATGAAACTCGCATCTCCGTTAACTTTAGCTCTACTTTATACAAAAATACATACAGACAAAACTACAGTCTTACAACATATTTTGTTGTACATAACATATATAGTTAAATCAACTTTTTTTTTTTCAATGAAGCAAATTCTATTGGCAAAATCTAATAAATATATTACTGGCATAAATTAATGTAAAGGTGGTACAGAAATGCATTTATTTATGTACAAATGAAATATTGAAAAAATACACATTAATTATGAAACATTCAAATTAAAATGTAGCATTTTGATAGAAACTTATAATAGTTACAAATTTGCATGCATAATATCAAATTGAATGAAAACTTGAAAGGATTAGCAAAAAGACAAATATGAGGAGGAAAGGTATGTTTTTAAAAATAGATAATGGATAACTTAAAATGTTAAGAGAAGATGTAAACAGAAAATTATATATCATTGAATATACCTATATAATAAGGATACTATATTACATAAGTTGACTTTCCCATATTACAGTCTAAATCCATGGATTCCATTTAAATATTGTAATTATCATTATAACCATTTTCTCACATATATAGATAAAATGAGAAGTAAAATATAATGGACTTTTATTTAGAATAAAGTGTCATCGTTCCCTATTCGCAATATGGAAAACCTCACAAATTCTGTTCAAATAACATTTAAATATTATTTGTTCATTCGTTGATTAATCTTCAAACAAAAATATTTGGCAACCTTCCCTTACATATGCATCTCCATCAATTTGTTACCATAATGTCCAAAATAACCTCATGTTCTGTTTTTAAAATGTTAAAAAATGTCTCACTGCTGCAACTAGACCAAATATTTGCATTATGGGTGTACAAAAAAATGTGAGTAATTATCATTTAAATTCAAGGCAAAAAATATAGTAAAAGCATACGTAACATAAATGTGTAAACGGCAAACTGGAGTGACTCCTTCCTACAACTAAAGGTAAATCGGTTGGATTATTATCTTAGGGAGACATGATGTGGGTGGGTTGATACGTTATTTCAGGGTCCATATTCATAACCCAGTGCTAGCTTAGTTCCATAGTAAATGGCCCGGATTCACAAAGGAGGCTTGTACAAACCATAGTTTAAACCATAGAATTATGAATAAACAAACCAACCCGTTTATAACTAGAAGGCTCACTTAACGCGCGCAAGTCACGTGTCCAATAGACTTTGTACATGGGCAAGATGGCGGAGTGAAGCGATTTTTGAAGCACCAAAGGAATACCACTAGACGTCATCGCGTAGTGACCTAGAAAGACTTGACCAATCGTCATGCTATGAGGTGCGCGTAGACTATCGCGCCTATTTTCCTGCGCACTGTCCTTGTATCACGCTTGAGAACAATGGTACTGTATCTATGGTGACGTATGCATATGAACTTTTTTTATTGACCTCGATCTGGTGACGACGCGTTTGAACTGCTCTGTGATTGGTTTATGTAATTCCCAAGTATCCCATAATGCAACCTGCAGTGGTATTCCTTTCGATGATCAAAAATCGCGGCACTCTGGCAGAGTGACACCCCCCTGGTTTAAACCATGGTCTACATCTATGGAGTGCCATTTGTAAACTAATGGAGAAAGAATGTAAACTCCTTACTTGTTAACAATGTTGAGGGTACACATTTACTTAATGCACCAAATAAATGTTCGTCTTCTTAGATGGTGAAATTTGCTGGTAAGTAAGCACTAACAGTCATATCATTATAAACTATTAATTGTTATACTTGTATACGAGCAGCATTCCATAGATGTAGACCATGGTTTAAACCATGGTTTACACAAACCTCCATTGTGGATCCGGGCTATTCTGTTTGAGATGCTTTCTTAGACACTATGATTATCTGAGTAAGCATTTTACTACATTAACCCTATAATTGGCAACTAAAAATATACCTTGTTGCATACTTAGCCCTATCATCCAAAATAGAACTAGGCTAGGGTGTGGTTTTATGAATATGGGGCCCTGTAATGGACCTAAGCCACACCCAGTTACTAGGCAGCAGGACCTAAGCCCCACCCGTTACTAGGCAGGAGGATCTCAGCCCCGCCCAGCTACTAGGCAGCAGGACCTAAGCCCCACCCAGTTACTAGGCAATGGTATCTAAGCCCAACCAAGTAACAAAGCAGGAAATAAGCCCCACCCACTAACATGACAGCAGGACCTAAGCCCCGCCCAGTAACTAGGCAAATGGGATCTAAGCCCCGCCCCCCTGCATCAGCCTCATCACTTCTCGTTCTTGCCGAATTTCTTGCCGGCCGTCTCCGTCTTCTTCTGCCTGCGCTTGAGTTCGTTGGGGAACTTGTCGTAGCAACGCTTGCACACTGGCTTGAGGTCAAACTCTATAAACTTGCTCCTGCGAAACAGAGAGAGAGAGAGAGATAGATAGATAGAAATAATTGATTTAACATGTCCGCTACTATTCCTTTTTTATTTATTTGTCTGTTATGCGAGAGTAGTGTAGCTTTTTTGCTACTATTTTGTAATTATGAAATTATGTAACACCCCATTCATACTTGCATCTGGCACTGGTTTCTGGCAAAGCCAGCACCAGATGCAAGGAGGAATGGGTTAGTCTTAGCTCGGATTTTGCTTGGCCTGGCATTATCGTGACCCATGTCAGGAGGTGGTATATGTAGATGCCAGGCCAGTGCCGAGCCAGTGCCAGATGCAAGTATGAAAGAAGACACTGGCTCTGCCTTAGTCTGGAAATTTGATAATTCATTAAGGTTATTAATATATGTTTAATTTGTAATTTGTACTTTGCCAAGGCCATGTTCAAGTAAGAATGGGATGTAGGTATCTTTTGCTTTATCGTTATATGAGTATGAAAATCATGGAGCATTTCAAGACAAGCATTTGGCATCTATTGGCTCCACCACACAAGTTAAGATGTATATACAGTCAAACCTGTGTATAGTGACCACCCGAGGGAAACAAGAAAAGTAGCCACTGTAGACAGGTGACCTCTATAGACAGGTTCCATGACATTGATTTTCTCTCCAAGGGATCACTTCTGCTTGCCACTATAGGCAGGTTGGCTGCTATAGACAGGTGGCCACTAAGACAGGTTTGACTGCATAGATCACTTCTGCTTGCCACTATACTCTATAGGCAGGTTGGCTGTTATAGACAGGTGGCCACTAAGACAGGTTTGACTGCATGGATCACTTCTGCTTGCCACTATACTCTATAGGCAGGTTGGCTGTTATAGACAGGTGGCCACTATAGACAGGTTTGACTGTATTTTTTATTTCAAGCACTTCAAAGTGACTTACTTGGTAGTTAGCAGACTGTCACAGCACATGCAGAAGAAATGCTCCTCACACCAGGTCTTGCTCATGGTACACATCACTTTAGAGGGAGAATAAAAATAAAAGATGTTAATTAGTCTTAGTAATGTTGAAAAATAATGTTAAAAGGGATAGTTGAGTTTTGGTATAGAGGGCGCTACACAAAATAATTTGTTTGTGAGATAATGAAAAACCGAGTGTCAAATTTGAAAGAGTATACAATTTTAATGACAGAATAAACTTTATTTGATCAGATCACACCAATACACATTTTATTAACCACTCATCACTTTTTGCACTTGTCAACAAAGTTACTAGATCCTTTTAAGAATATAAGATTTTGTCATTTTTACAAATTAAACAAAATATATATTTTTGATTCTCCAAATGTCAATTACGTTGCAGAACTTCTCATTTATTGATTCTGAAAATGTTTTTCTAATGATCTTCTACTCACTCTCAGAAGTAATCGCCTTGTTGCATTGGAAGCACATGTTGCCAAACAGCTGCAAAAAAAAAGAAGAAAAGAAAATGAAAACTATTTATTAATAATAATAATATATAGCATCTATAGAGCGCCATGTATCTAGGTGCCCTATTCAGAGGCGCATTATTACCCTTGGTAATCAGGTACAGTTCAAACCTGCACAATTATCTTGTGCACCATCTCAACTCCCAGGGGAGCATACTAGCCATTAGCATTAGCATGGAAGTTCATACAGCAATCAGGAATAAAGTTATGAAATACATGCACCAGTGGGAAATAATCTTTCCTCATTCAGGGAGATTTTCACACTTGTTTGTTAGAAGGTGAGAAGACCTGTAAATTTTCATTGAGCTTCCTACAAAATCATGAAGACTTGGCAGCTCTGTGTTGGTACAGTGGAACCAAGGATATTGGTACGATGAAAATTCCCTCAATTTATCAGGTAACTTGTTGTATCAGGGTAAAAGAACACAAGAACATAAAAACCTACGGGCTTGGACCAGCAAACATTACCTTGTTACAAGTGGGATTTAATTCTTGAATTTTGATCACCATCACTATCATCATGATGATCATCATCATCATCAACATCATCTTCATCATCATCATCATCATCATCATATTAATCACCATCATCATCATCATCATCACCATATTTATCATCATCATCACCCTCAGCATCTTCATCATCACCATATTTATCATCATCACCATATTTATCATCATCATCATCATCATCATCATCATCATCATCATCATCATCATCATCATCACCATCATCATCACCATCACATCATCATCATCATTATTTTTCTGTTTATCTAAATCATTATTACCATCATCATCATCATCACCATCATATTCATCATCATCATCATCATCATCATCATCATCATCATCATCATCATCATCATCATCATCATCCCCATCATCACCATCATCATCACCATGTTTATGTACCTGGTTGTAATGAGTCTCGCAGTACGCCTTCCCATTCTTCTCATAATGCTTATGTCCAAGGAAGGGCTTCTCGCAGCGGGCGCAGACAAAATGCTAGCGACACAGATGGGTAAAAAAAGAGAAGTTAATCATCTTAATAATAATAATAATAATGGTGTTTATATAGCGCATTATACAAGGTCTCAATGCACTTAACAATTCATCCCTCCTTCTCAGCATCATCGTTCTCATCATTAAAATTGGGGGTACAACAAAATGATGCACAGGTAGCTCTGAAAGAAGGAATATGCACTATTATAAGTAGGTAGCCACTATTAAAACATTACCCCAAATTCACAAAGAGCATCTGAAAAACCACAGGTCCTCCATTTCATTCCGTTTCTGACGGGGTATCATGTTATAAGTGTTGCCCGAGGCAGTGACGATACACTTCTTGATGGGTTGATAGCAAGCCTGGTAGATCGGTATGCCTTCTTTTGTTCAAGTTCTTTGTTTACTTTTAATATTTTTACTCTTTAATGCACCGGATACAATTTTCTTTTTAGTTCATTAAGACAAATTATCAAAAGATAAAATTGAAATGGGCAAGGTTACCTCCACGTGCCAGTGTTTTCCCAAAGCGGTGACGATACGCTCCTCGTTGGGTCGATCGCAGACCGGGCAGATCGGTATGCCCATCTTTTGGTCAAGTTGTTTGTTTAATATATGTTTATCTTTTACTCTTTAATGCACCTTAAAAAATGTTTAAATTAAATTTATTTGACAAATTATGAAAAGTTGAAATTGAAATGGGCTAGGTTACCTCCACGTGCCAGTGTTTTCCCAAAGCGGTGACGATGCGCTCCTCGATGGGTCGATGGCAAGCCTGGCAGATTGGTATACCCATCTTGTCGTGGCACGGCAGGCAGTACAGCTCTCCACGCAGCTCACGGGCCGTTCCATTCAACTCCTCACTGGTGGGAAAAAGAAAATACAATTATTGAAAAACTCTTATCTTATTAAAACATAAAACTGCATAAATTTCCAAGGTTAAGAGCAGCAGGTTCAGATGGACAGCTTTCAACTCCAAACGAGGGGGAAAAGCATGGGCGTCGACCTTTACGTAATACCTATTCGTCAGGGGGGATGAATGAATAGATCATCATCCCCCCTTATGAATAGGTTACCAATAGCCCATGAGGAAAGTTCACAGATGGGTTCTAATTCTAATAACTAAACAACCAATATTGGTACTTCTACCTCCTCAGCAGGAAAGAAGGGACAAAATAATAATTCAATTCCCCTGGCAGATAACAAAAAAGCAGAACTTTGTAATATCGAGAGCTGATTTTGCTTTTATCAGTAAATTTTGATATAAAATATAAATCTTACTATTAAAGCAATGACAGTCATTTATTGACCATAATACAAATCTCAAATATGTATCATTCTTGACAGTAAAGTTGTTTCTAAAAAATCTGAACCAATAGTTTGATGAATAAATGATAACAAAACAAAACGTGTTGTTGAATACTAATCTGCAGTGGGTGCGCTTTCCAATCGTGAGATCCCGAGTTCGAACCCAGTGTATGCCCATCGCGTTTGTCCTTCAGCAAGACAATTAATCCACTATCGCTGCTCTCTACCCAGGTGTATAAATGGGGACCCGGTAGGAGTGGAATGTGTATGCAATTGTACTTGTATACTCTGGAGTGCGCTCTATGGCTGCCAGAATGCCTTGCTCCCAATGGAGCAGAAAGTGCATGTCATGTGCGGATTGATTTTGAGTGTGTCCGATGACCGGGGTAATAATATCATTGTAAAGCGCTTAGAGATGATTATCAATCACATTAGGCGCTATATAAATCAAAACATTATTTATTTTATACATACTGACCTGCAGTGAGTGCAGTTGAAGTGGTAGGCGTGGTAAGGCTCTTGTTTGTACTTGATCAGCACGTCTTCTTCAACCACTCCACTGGAAAAAAGAAAAAAAATCAATCAACAATCAAACTACAGTGATAAAGTTGTCATAAAGAGAAATTCCAGAATCAAAGTTAGTTAACATGTTATTTCTGTTTATATGCCATACATTTTTGAAGTTTATCTTGCATCCATAATTAAGACACAACATCATTAACATGAAGTACATGTATACGTTCATTTCAAAATCAATGTAAATGGATCTAGTAACTTTGTTGATATGTGCATAAACTGAAGAAGGGCTGATAAAATGTGTATTTCTGTGATCTGATATGTCCACTGAGTGATGTGTGAAAAGTCCATGGTAAATTAATGTCATATGACTGAGAAATTAGTGAAAAAGCAAAGTGATATTTGCTAACTCATTGCAATAACTACTTTGTACACAGCCGAAGTCTCCCAGGGAGACTTTTAAATCTGAACACTAAAGAGAAATTTGGAAAAAACTGAAACCTGTTCGATGTTTTTATTAGTTATACGAATACAACGAGGTATGTGAAAACCGCTAGTGTTCTACGTAAGTTTTGTGAATGTTGTCACTGTTACTCTTTAGAAGGGTGAAAACAAAATGTTCACCAATGCAATTGATTCAAGCTGAGGAAATGATATACACTTGGCTCAAAAAGAAACTTATAATTTTTCACATGGTCATATCTTAAAAGTCTGTCCATCAAAATTAACCAAAATGACACACGGGACTACTTAAATACCCTACTCCAATGACATGTCAATATCCAAATGGTTACCTTACTGACAGAACTGAAAAATGCACTGACATGGAACCGCTTCATGTATCACATGTCACAGCCAGGACATTTCGGCAACAGAGTTTAAGGCAGGTGAGGAAGTCAAAACAAATTGAAATGAAGGTAATGCCAGTTACCCAAACACAAACATCAATAGTGGGTGTGTCCACCATATGCTTGGAATCATTTAGTGCATCTGCTACGCATGCTGTCCACCAGGTTTCTGATACAGGCTTGGGAGATTGTTCCTCTCTTCCTGTAGAGCTGCTCTGAGTGTGTGCATTACCAGGCGGATTGCCCCTTATACTGTGACATGTGGAAGTTGTGGAAGTTGTTCCATGTCAGTGATATTTGCGGCTGAGTCATTGGGCAATTGCTTGGTTACTGTCATGTGTTTAGAGTAGAGTATTTAAGTAATCCTGTGTGTCATTTTGGTTAATTTTGATGGACAGGATTTTAAGATATGATCATGTGAAAAAGTATAAGTTTCTTTTTGGGCCCAGTGTATATACAAAAGAAGAATACTTACTGACAGCGATAACAAATATGCTTTCCGCTACCTGTACATGACAGAAAAGAATGGGGTGGGGGGAGAGTATAAATATGATGTTTACAAATGTCAATGGTCAATAGGTAAAAATACTACATTTCTTAAAGTGATCCATGTAAAGTGTCAGATATTGCACAAAATGACATTTGAGTCTTCAATCCTATATCAATATCATTGTAAAATACAATTGAAAGATTTGTGAAAGTTTAAAAGAAAACGACCTGGTGAAAAAAACGAATATTGAGTTCATATTTTATCAACGAATACTGATGGCCTGCCGTAGATTTGTCGCAGTAATAATCGTCCGTTTGACGATATCCGCACCCGTGTATACAGACGGTACAGAATTTGCGCGTGCTCGGCTCAATGCAGTCGGGTACATCGCCTCGTAACGGTTGCGCTGCCGCAGACCAGAGTCCGTGATCAAGTGGCACGCCGCCGGCTGCGCGTGTTCAACTACGGCAATTCTACTTTTTACCAAAAGCGTTAGCTTTTCAGATGATGATTTCAATGATAATTATCTTCATACGGAAGGGACATTTGAAAAAATCTAACCCTATTTTATTCTTCTCTTACCATAAGCTAAACAACACGGCAGAAGAGAAACGAGGAAGCTCCAAGTAATTTTCGTGGAGTTAGATCACTTTAACATGTTCAAGCATCACAAGGATTCCAGACCTACATGTACATGCCCATTTGGGGTTTTCTAGGACAATTTTTACCTTTCAGAACATAAAATTTACCAAAAGTACATCATCTATGCTAGAAATATTATACATATCCAGAGGTGTGGAATTGTATGCATGTAAAATAGCCTGATAACTATACAAATAATCCAGATGCACAAAGAAATTACATTGGGTGAAAGAAAAGCAAATGATTTTTTCAAAATAAAAAAAAAACGAGCATGGGTAGCTTTCGCTATTTTAACTTCAAAATAAAACAGTGTAAAAAACTCACTTGCTGCTTTCTCCTTCAGATGACATGAATGGCACAAGGCTCTGTCAGGGTAAATGGAAAGTATTGCAAAATATGAATTGACTGTGATTTTACAAAAATGCAACAATTATTTATTAAAAGGGACAGTGATTATGTTTACAAATGTAAACGGTACAAATATATATTTAATATATTCAATGGTTGAGCCTTTGAGGACCGGTCTAGCAATCTGAAGGCCTCGGGTTTGATTCCCTATTTTTCTTTGCTCATATTCAATCATTTTAAATATTTCTAGTCAGTTTCCTTTATATGTTTGAATTCAATATACACAATGTATGTTAATGTAAAATATTCTGGCTTGGCATGAAGTCTCAACTACAGAAAATTACTATTTTTTCTTCTTGCGTATGAGGCAGCACAGCTCCTTCGCGACATCACGCAAATTTTTAAGCCAATAAATAGTGTCGGGGTCCAAGTTGTTTAGGTCTGGGTTTGGTTGGGCGGGTGGGCGAAGGATTGGGCACTCATGAATGATGTGGGAGGCAGTTTGCTCTGGTGAGCCACATGTGCAGGCTGGGGAAGGTATGAGCCACCAGCGGTGCATGTTGGCGTTGACTTGAATTACTATTTTATAGGTACTTTCTCACAGTGGGGGAGGACAAGGTACAAATTCAGAGGTGAAAAACAATTTGAAAATCAATACATAATGTGTATTTACAGTCAACCTGTTCAAAACGTTGAGCCCCTCCTACCACCCACCCTCTCCTTACAATAACTATACCGGCGCTGTAGCTCTTATTAGAACTACAAGCTCAAGAAAGAATACAAACCATCCTTTCCAGGACTACCAACAGTCCTTTCCAGGACTACCAGTCCTTTTTCAGGACTATCCTAGAAGGAATACCAACAGTCCTTCTCGGGACTCTCTAATCCTTCTCTCTCACATGGTGCAACCACAAACCTAATGTGTGATTGTATGCATGCATGATAGCCTGATAATTATTAAAACAACGTGTTTATGCAAATTTATCAAGGTTTGAAAATGATGATTGTTACAGGTAATGCTTGTAAGAAAGCCAGTATTTTTATATTCACTTCATTTCATAGCCATCTTAGTATCTCAGCCAATTTGTTCAAGTTAGGAAATGCTTCACCCACCATTAATAAATGATTAAATAATAATTAAATAAAATGACCCGTGTCATTTTTAATTTTCTTACCGTCCACGATTCTTGACAAATCCAGTGTCGGCCAGCTCGCAGTTGCACAGCTCGCACAGGAAGCACGCTGGATGCCAGGAGTTGTTCATAGCCTTGATTACACGGCCAATCACAAACTCGTCTGAGAAGGGGGGAAATTCAAAACATTTACACATTTTGTTTGTTGTTGTTTAAACTTCCATCTGACATTATTTGAATCCAGAATTCACCTGGAAAGAAAGATGTAAAACAAACTCTTTCAAAATATGCGCTCTTCCAAGTATTACACTTACGTTTGTCATTACCTCACAAATTGATTATTTCTCAAAGCGCCCTCTAAACCGAAGCTGAACTATCCCTTTAAGAAGAGTAAACCTGGTAACGATAGCCAGCTGGCCAAGGAAGCATTGGAACGTCACCCGTTAGGTCCTAGCCTTGATCCACGGAAGAAAATGTATTTTAAAACTTATTGAGAGGAGGGTGATGATGTATTAATGATGTATGGTTTTCTTAAACATCAGCCAAACCTGTCTTTAAAGGGATCTAGTAACTTTGTTGACATGTGCAAAAAGTGATGAAGGGTTGATGCAATGTATAGTGTTGTTATCTCATATGTCCACAGGGTATTGTGTGAAATTTTCAAGTCAAATGGACATTGCATGGCCAAGTAATGAGCGAAAATGCAAAGTGATATTCACTAACTCACTGCACTCACTTTGTACACGGTTTCAAAACTCCGGGGGAGTTTTTCTTATCTGAATGTACTTCGATCATACATATCTTTGTAACGAAATTTGAAAAACCGAAACCGGTCCCATGATTTTATTGTTAATACGAATACAACAAGGTATGAGGGAACCGCCAGAATTAAAATTTTATTTTGAGGATTTGGACAATGTTACTAAGTCCCTTTAATAGTGGCCTCCTGTCTATAGTGGCCACCAAAAGTGATCTCCTCCAAGAACACAATGTAATGGAACCTGTGTATAGTGGCCACTGTTTAGTTTCCCTCAGATGGTCACTATAGACAGGTTTGACGGTATACTATATATCAAGAAAAACATTTATAATACATGAACATACAATCAAAAGTCAATTTAGAGGGAAAAGATGATTGATGAAAGCTGAAAGATACGTCTGATTTTGATAAGGAATGCAGTCTACCATCCACTCGAGCTCCCTGCTTATGATGGTTGATCTTTATTTACTTGATATAAATTAGTTATTGTAACATTGATATGTTATGATCGTATTGCTATTCTAATTTTCATTGTTTCCTTTAATTAAATATATACAGTATGAAAAAAAGATTCAGTGTATATTTCATTGTTATTTTGTTGATAAATTTATGCAGAAATAAATCTGCTGAAAAAATATAACGGAAAACGGGGATAATACTCACTGCATTTGCCGCAGCACGGCGCAAACAGGACGTGGAAGTCATGCTCACAGTACTTCCTTCCCTCAAACTGTGAAGGAAAGACAGCAAATTATCAAGGGTTTAATATGCAACAAAATGATAACTATATAGAAATTTCCAGCACTTGTAAGTGCTTTTTCTAGTTCAGTTGGTAACAGCACCGGTCTAGCAATCCGGAGGTCTCGGGTTCCAAATTCCAATCCTTTGGAAACACAATTTTCTTTTGTTCATTTTCATTAATATGTAATATACATTTCTGGTCAGTTTAATATATTTTAAATTAAAATTGTTACAAATTTGCGATAATTGCTGAAAAACAATGAAAATATGTCATAGTTTTAACTATAATATCAGTAGGGTATCAGTTTAAAGAAAATATTTTGTATTTTGTATTTTAAAAAATTAAGAAAAATAAATTCTTTATATCTTTTTGCATAATAATGTCATGCCATGCATTCTTATTTCTTATCTCTTTTTTCTTTCCCTTCTATTCTGACCTTTCACAAGCTGTGCCACTAATTTCTGCAATCTTATGCAGGAAACAGTCATTAAAATAAGTTAATGAATCAAATATACTGACAAAATGTGAGAGAAAAGGCCACTTAACCCGTTCCCTTGGAGATTCTAAAAATCCCCATAGACTTTGTAAGTAGCCCACTCGATTGTCATAGGCAGAAGTTTAAATATCTTAAATTGTTTAGTTGATACTTTGAAACCAATTCGTTAATGATTTATCTTCTTCTTTTTTTACATGATTAAAAGAAAATGTGGACAAAAACATAATTAAAGTTTGTCAACAACTGATTGAAACACAGAAAAAGAGATGGAAATTATAAATGAATACAAAACTTTAAAAAATAATGAAAGAAAAGAAACTCACCTCAAAGAAAACTCCATCTGGGAACGGCCGGAAACACTGAGCACATCTGCAAGAAGAAACAGGAAGTAAGGGTCAAAGTTTAATCCAAAAGGATCTACATGTTGTAGATCATCTACATGTAGTAATTTTGTTGACATGTGCAAAATGTGATTCTGAATGGTTGATACAATGACATATTGTTGTTATCTGAAATGTCCACTGGGTATTGTGTGAAAGCTTCAAGTTAAATGGATGTTATACATGTATGGCCGAGTAATGAGCAAAAATGCAAAGCGATAGTCACTAACTCATTGCGGTGACTTTGTACACGGTTATGACTATCCAGTGGATAGTTTAACATCTGAACACTTCAATCAAATTTGAAAAAACCGAAACTTGTCCCATGCTTTTGTATAACAAGGTATGAGGGAGCCGCTAGAATTCTAATTGGATTTTGAGGATTTGGACAATGTTACTAGATCCCTTTAAATGATACTAGATACACCCAGTGTATTAAGCACAAATAACTATAATCCCTAAAGTCAATTGGATATTTCGCTTTACTCTTGTGGATCTTGTTACATGTCAGTGTTCAGAGTTTTAGATAATACAGCAGGGATGTAAGTGGAGCTATAAAAAAAAATCCAGAAACTGGGGGTCCAGGGGGCAGCAGCCCCCGTTTCCCCTGCAGGAAAATTTTGCAAATTTGCCTTTGAACTTTGCAGTTTTTAGTAACATGATGGATAGGTTTTGATTGTAATTTGTAATTACGGACACGTTTGTCGATAAAAAAAAACACACACAAAAAAAAACAAGAACAAACAAAAAACAAAACAAAAAACAGAATTTTAGAAAAAATCTGGATTTCCGTCCAAATCCGGAAAACTTACATCCCTGATACAGAAATGCATGTACAATAAAAGGAGTGTTTTGGTTGGTTTGAAATTAAATAGTGCCAGTATTGCCTAGGAAACATGTAGAACTTTCCTTACATTTCTGCATTTAACTCTGAGCGTGCCAGGGATTTTAATGTCTAGATGCTGGCAATTGCGTATATTGTAAGTTCACACAAAAATGCGAGCTTGGCACGTTAGGAGTTAATGTTAGATAAATTTAGATTTTACCATAAACCTAGCTCTGTCGACAAATAATTTTGGCTAATAAAGTTGCTTACAGTGACTTTCCCAGTGCTGTTTTGTTGTTGTTGTTGCTTTATATATCAAAGATGTGAAAGTAAATGTATCATTTATCAAGGACTTATACATGTAGATTCTGAAAAAGGATTACCCTCCAAGTACTTGCATATATGGGCAATTCCGTGGTAACGGAATTACAATTCAGAGAAATTTTGCTCATTCTTTTTCATAATATGGATTAGTCCTATGACCTAAAGGCTTATCAACACTTTAATAAGTTCTGGAGATATACCTGCTGTCATATAGAAACAAAAATATGGAAATTTCATACATGAGGAAAGTGCTAGCACGTATGATACGTCGGTAACGGAATTACGGCAGAGAATGGGCCTTTTTTCCCCACCTTCAACTTTAACATGAATTCCTCTGAAATTTAAAAGACATTTTGTGTAGATTTATTTTAAAATTCATTGCTATGGGTGTCAACTTCATGATAACATTAATTTTTTCCTTTATGTTCATCTTGTTTGGTCGTAACTGACCATGTTTCCAAAAAAGGCAGCGGTAACGGAATTACATAAATGGTAACGGAATTACGCCTTCTGAAATTTACCTTAAAAAGTTTAATTTTTTGAATACCAGATAAGCTAAAATCCCTTTAAAATGTTATTTTTATGTTCAAACATTTATAAAAACCAAAATGCAAGATACTTTTATGCCAAATTATGAAGTAATATATGAATACGCCTGCTTAATTTGTTAATTTGGTAACGCAGTGTGAAATTTCTAAAAAAATTACTATTTGTATTTGCGAAATTCAAGTCAGTCTTCGTTTACATAGTCCTTGTTATCAAACTCTGCAGTCCTGGCTCAAATCAATGGTCACATATTTCTCTATTTATACTAGAAAGCTATCTAATGAACATGGTAACGGAATTACACTAGTAACACTGCTTTGTCAATTATCCACAAATTCTTCTAAACTATACGTATCCATTGGATAAATATCACTTCTACCAAAGTATTTCATACACATATACTACAAAAACACTTTTTTGATCATGTACACTTCCTTATATTATGCAATTTGGACAAAACAGATTGGGAAGCAAGTGTATAATAGCAGAACAATAAATCAAAGTCAGATGTCAAATGATGCATGTATCAAGGGTAACATGAATTGCTTGAAGTATATCATGCAATACACAATGTGTACAACTTGATATTAGAATTCAGAAAACCCTGGGAAGACATTGGACATGTACTAACAAAGTATGTAACCATGCTGGTAAGTTTAAAGGGGACCACCAGGCAAAGGACAACACATTATTATATGTTTTGGTACCGTTTTGTGATATCAAATAGATACCCGACATTTTGCAAAGGGTTGTGTAATTCATAAACAAATCAATTAATTTCCACCACTTACGGAACCACTGCTATTTCCTGGTTCCATACGGGCCAAGCATTTGCGAGTGCGCCAATGCTTTCACACGTACGTCAATAGAATCCCGGATGATTCGTTCGCTCTGCACAGAGCGCTCTGGCTCTGCACGCATATAGTCTTCGCAATTCAGACCGCATGAAAGCATGGTTGAGAATGGTGATGCTTTTTCCAATTATATATTTTTTTCTGAAAACATATTTTTGTGAGCTTGTTGAAGGAATGGAATACTAAAGATGTTACCTTTCTATAATAAGAATATTATTTTTGGGTGGTGGTACCCTTTAATGGCCAGCACGGATAGGGTTCAATCCTATTGTCTGAATGTTAATACCAATAATTCTGGGAAGTTAAAAGCCAGGAAAATAATTAGTATGTTATGAGTAATTATATGAAGGAAAGTGTATCTCTTCTGTCCATTTGTGGCTCATTGAGGGTATCTATGATATGCTATTAGACCTGTAAATAATGTCTACCTGTATGCCATCTACTAAATTGTTCTAAATTAAACTCATCCATCTGATCAAAATCACTACTACTGAAGAATACTACCAAGACACTTTTTTGATCATGTACACATACTTGATGCAATTTGGACATAATAAATTGTTAGAAGCATGTACAAGAACATTAATTTATAGTCAGAGATAAGGTGATACATGTATCAAGGATACAATTAATTGTTTGTAGTATATTATGTAATGCACAATGTGTACAACTTGATATTAAAGATGTTCAAGTTTTAACAATCCTAAACTTATTTATAAATTGTACTAACAAAGTATGTTACAATACTGACAAGTCAAATGGCCAGCAAGGATAGAGTTCAATCTTATTGTCTGAACTTTAATTCATCAGCAATAATACTGGCAAGCTACATTTTAAAGCCAGTGAATAAGTTAGCATGATACATGCATTTATATGAAGGAGAGTATATATCTATTCTGTCTGTTTGTGGCTCTTTTACATATCTAAGACCTGTGAATAATGTAATTGGCCCGAATTCTCAAATCAGTAGCTCAACTTGAGCTTGGCTTAAAAAGACAAAACCTACCGGTAACAATATTCACCAGTAGACCTATTGTGTAGTATATGGTGCTATAATATTTTAATGGTTTCCTTTCATTATCTAGTCAATCCCTTGAGTTCTGATATTAGGCAACAGGACAATGGGCCCTTTGAAATATAGCCGAAGTATAGTCTGTCATCAGCCCAATTGTGTCTGGATCATCCTGGACATTTGCAGGTGACCTCTTATAATATTGACAGAATTTCAAAGGGCCCATTGTCTTAATGCTTTTAAGCAGAAGCAAGGGATTGACGAGATAATGAGATGAAACTTTATACTCAATACTCCTGCTGGCGCAAAGTGGTACTGGTAGTCTTGGTCTTTTTAGACCAATCTCAAGTTAAGCAACTGATGAGATTTCAAGCCAAAGTCATCTACTATGTGGCCAACCATACTTCTCTGGTACTGTTTGCTTCAATAATTTGACAGTGATGTTACTATCCACAGCTTCTATCACTTGGCTAATTAATTTTTTGGCATTTTTTTCTTTGCAGTGTTGAACTACCACCCATTTCAATTTGAGGTCCTCCATGCCGCTGCTGATGACATTGCTAATATAGACTGTGTTGTTGCTTTTTCCTCTGTTCTGAGTGTTCTTGCTGTTATCTTGGACACTATCTTCCTAAATACTACCTGCAGTCTTAGACTCCAACAAGGGGAGGGTGTTGGGGTTGGGTGATCTATTTTTTTAATTTTCTTGCCAAAGACTGCAAGATTTTGTTTGTTTATACTTTGTGAAAACTATGCCTGACATATGTTTAATAGATAAACTGTTTCTCAACTATTTTTATGGCAAAAGAACAGAAGGTCATAAGAGAGGATCTATCTCATTTAATATCTTCCTTTATATTCATAATTTGTTTTTTACTCATCAGAAGTTGGATTTTGTTTTCCCCCCTGTATAGCAGGTGGAGTTCCTTTCTTTCAAAAACTTCCTACCCACTTTGAAGTCAAATTAATGTTGCGTCCCCTACCGATGTAATTCCGTTACCGGTGTAATTCCGTTACCATGTAATTCCGTTACCGATGTTTTCATAGAAATGGGTGAAGATATTAAAGAATTGGGTGTTTGGGATTTCAAGGACACATATTTTAGCATTGGATTTACAATTACAGAATAATTCATCAATATTAAAGTTCTTTAAAAAAACTTTCTTGGAATTTCGGTAACGGAATTACATACAAATTGGAGTAGATTTGGTCATTCTGTCCAGCAAATATTGGTTCCGGTTGGAACAAGTGCTTTACAAAATAAGAAGATTATCCATATACTAGTATAACTGCAAAGTATACAAAGGAATAAGTTCAGGGATCAATGATTTATTGATTTGGTATTGAATTTAGTCATTTTTTCAATTCTGAAGCCTAGAAAACCCAAAAAGTTCAAACACTGCTTTCAGAAAAACAGATTAAGTTATTCACAAACGGTCTTCTATTCACTAATATATAGGACGTTGTCCACCCAAAACATGCTTTGAAATTGTATTTCATAAACTTTTAAATTTTCTATTTTTGGCCTCTCTCATCCGGAATTGCCCATATACATGTACAAGTTTGTGAAAAGTTGAATTGGTCCATGGGAAATCACACAATCAATTGCATATTAAAGATACAATATAATATTTAGGTTTTCATAAACTATACAACATGACTGGCACACTGTATTACCTTAAATGTATTGATAGGCATATTTACATCCAGCTACATCTAGTACAGCAGGGCTCGACACTAGCACTTGCCCTATTGCCCAGCCCGGGGCAAGTAAAAATTGATGTTGGGCAAGTCAAATTACATAAATGGCCTAGTTTGTTTGCCCGATTGGGCAACCAAATTATTGGTCAACTATGAAAGAATAATGTAATTCCAGAGGTTTAAATCTCATCTAGAAGTAAGCGGGCAAGTTAACTTTCTCTCCGGGCAAGAGAAATTTTTTAAAGGGTACGATTTTACTTGCCCGAACAGGCCAGTAAGAAACAAATGTTAGTGTGGAGGATTGTAGTACAGTATGCTTGATTGGTACATGTAAAAGATATCTCCCAAAGTCCACTGGATAGTGTACAGTAGTAGTAGCATACCGACCCTCGTGGATCTCATTACATGGGGGGTGTTGATAATGAATGCCCGGGCTATCTGGTAAATCACTCCTAAATTCAATTACCTGCCACAAGCCAATCACTACGGTGCAATATCAACAGAATATACATGTATGCAGGATCACAGCCTCCCTATTGAACTAATTAAGTGTACACTATGAACAAGAACATTTTGACATTAAAGGGATGTAGTAACTTTTTGGAACATGGGCACAAACTGATGAAGGGTTGATTAAATGATTATAATGCAATGCTAGAAATTAATCTTTTTACCTCTGGCAAGTAAAAAAAAAAAAAATTCAACTTCTATTGGCCCCAAACAAAGAAAAACATAACAAATTTGATTACATTTGCTTGCCCGTACGGGCCAGTAGAATTTGGGATCAATGCAATTTGGTGGCCTGAAGCTAATTTTTAGTGGCCCCGGGCCAGTGGGCCTATGTTAATTTTGAGCGTGATATGATATGTCCATTGAGTGATGTGCACAAATTTCATGGTAAATGAGTGTCATATGTGTCATATGACAGAGTTATCAGTGAAAAAAATGCAAAGTGATATTCACTAGAATTCTAGAAAATTTCAAATCAGAACACTTCAATCATACATATTTTTTTTCCCGAAAGAGAAATTTGAAACAAACCGAAACCTGATCAATATACTGTATATCTGTAATACAAATTGAAAACGGCCTGATTTTTACATTTAATCATGTTGTGGACAATGTTACTACGTAGATCCCTTTAAAGTAGTACAAGTTCATAGCCTGTGGGCCTGGCACTACATAGTTGTGTCACTGTATATATAGTAGAAGTTTGATTATGCATGTATTTGTGCAGTGTGTTGTGCATACATGCAATGCTTGGAAATGTTCTTTCTCTGTTTGATATTATGTATATCATTGTGAAGTTTTTTTGTTAATTTAAAATATGGACTGTGTACACTTTTTGTTCAGGCAAGTCAAATGTCAACATTTATGATTTTGCATTTTTACATGAACAAACAGCAAAGCAGAGAGAACAAGTTTATGTGAAGGCTTGGCATACCATACATTGTATGTGGATGTATGGGGGAGTGATTTATGCATGTAACATGCATTCATAATCACATTACTCATTGACATTGGATATGGGAGGGTGAGGTACCAAAGTGTAAAATAGGGGAAAAACAGGGAAACATTCGTGATATTGCAATACACATGCTGTATTAATTTGTATTTGTTACTTACACAATGTTTGGCAAAAGCTTTAAATTAGTTAAACTTAACCACATCTGTATTATTTAAAAATAAAGATAATTGGAGGGTATGATCTGTTTGTGTTGTGTTGAACTTAGATTTCTTCTAAAAAAAACCTACAACAAAAGCACACACAGTCACACACACACACTGCTTAAATTATATATCCTTATTTTGCTTTTTTACAGTTTATGAGCAATGTACAGTGTAGAATTAAGGTGATCCATTAACTTTGTTATTTATTCAACCCAAATCTCTTGGAGCTTTCACATCTCCCTCATATCTTGTTGTTTGGCTTATGGTCATAGAATAATCAAAATGGATCTTGAGGTTTCAAATGTCTCTCTAATTAAAGATATAATTGAATGAAAAGTGTTCCTTGAACACTTTCAATTGTCTGTACGTCAGTCAGATTTACACCTGGGCCCCGTTGCAGAAAGAGATACAATCGATTGTAACTTGCAATTAATCGTAAGTCAGATCACGTGTTCTAGATGCGGAAATCTGATTGGTTGAAACGCGTAAATTTTCTGACTTACGATCAATCGTAACTTACAATCGATTGTATCTCTTTCTGCAACGGGGCCCTGGACTTAGTAACATTGTCCAAATCCTCAAAACTCACTTGGAACTCTAGTGGTTATCTCATACCTTGTCATATTCATAATTCATATTAACAATAAAAGCACAGGACAGGTTTTGGTTTTTCAAATTTCCATTTTGTTCAAAAGATATTTACGATTGAAGTGTTGAGATGTTAAACTGTCTACAGGATAATTTAACCCATGAACAAAGTAAGTGCAATGAGATAGTGAATATCACTTTGCATTTTTGCTCATTTCTCAGCCAAAAAACATCAAATTAATGTGAAATGTTCACACATTACTTTGTGGACATATACAGTATCATATCACACCAATACACATTTTATTAATCACTCATCACTTTTTGTCAACAAAGTTACTAGATCCCTTTAAATGGCAGGGGGTGATAAAATCTGACATTCATTTTCTTGTTTGTTTTCACTAGGTACTATACATGTAGATGTTCTTTTTCTATTACAGATCATTCTGAAGAATCTTACAATGATATTAGTCACTGATTGAAGTCTCAACTCTCAAGTATCACTATGGGATCACTTCAAGACTAAGTCATGATAATTGTTCAGTTTAATCTCTAATGTCATGTATGCTTTACAGGGAAAGAATTCTTTTATTTTTATTTTAAGGGGCTACTTTTTCAGTCTGATGGATGTCACACAATATTTCACCGTAATACCCTATCAGTTTAGGGGCTAACTACTGATTTCAGGGTGCTATTATATTTTGAAAATTAGGTCAGAAAAATCACCCTCAGCCCCCGTGTATTTCCTACCCTGATAGAGAACTTGCAATGAGATACCAGTAGATTGTCAATTTTAGAATGCTTGATAGTATAACATGCTTATGTTATGTTCTATTTCACTTTCATATTTCATGCATCATGTTACAGTACTTATTTAACCCACTGAATACGAGAACCTGGTGGGCCACGAGTTAACTTGATGGGGATTGCAGAACACAAACAAGTTTAGTGTGGAGGCTTGCAGTACTTGGGCAGCATGACTTGCACTTAGGCAGCATACATATATTTACTTTCATATTCCTACCTCTGACTCACCGTTTCTCATTGATCAAGATGAGCGACAAGCTGACAAACTGTTTACAGTATACAGTGGTCTAGTAGGAAAAGTCTGGTTTTCAAATGGCATAAACTTTTTATGTTTTCGGTCAATGTGTGTGACATCACATTTTTTTTCTTACTAATTTTCTTTGTAAAGAAAAAAAATGCCAAAAAGAGTCTCCCCCCCACATACAAAAAAAAAAAAAAAACAGCCATCAAAAAAAGTTTTACTGGGGATCGAGGCTTGCATTAGTACAATATTATTTCAACTAGAAGTAGAAATTCTATGAGTTCAATACTCACACAAAACACTGCTCGTGCCACACTTCCCCGTGCGAGTTGACTATGCGCTCGTCCTGCCGGAAACCCCCGTGGCACCGAACGCACACTGAATTCAACAGCGACATCTCGGTACTGTAGATGTGAAGAGAAAAATAGAACACAACTTCAATTTTATTGTCGGAGCTTTTGCTTGAACTTTCAAACCCCTGTGGCACCGAATGCACACTGAATTCAACAGCGACATTTCGGTACTGGCTATGTGAAGAGAAAAATTTAAAAAACACAATTTCAATGTTAAATTATTTGCATAATTTATTGTCAGAGCTTTTGCTTGAACTTTCAAACCCCATGGCACTGAATTCAACAGCGACATTTCCAGAGATGCCAGCTTTGGAAAACCAGAATTAGGAGGATTTGACAACTAATCAAAAAGTGCGCGTAGCGCATATCATGAGCGCGAAGCGCTAGTCCAGGGCCCACTTAAGGGCCCTGGAAGCTCAAGGGTTCTAGATCATGCTCTCTAGTGGAATCTAAGCCTAATTTTGGAGCATTTTACAGGTTTATTTAGTTCAATATTTTTTCCATCTTGTTTTACATAACAATAACACATATTTTACAGAAAAATTATAAAATGTGCACTTTTTGGGAATATACAAAACTACATGCTGAAGCGCACAATATTTTGCATTCAGTTGTGGTTGTTGTTGTTTTAATAGCGGTAGTACGTGTGTTTTATTACTCAGTGGCCAGTACGAAACTGTCGCAAACAAAAAATAAAATAAATAAAATTGAAAACAAAAATTTAAAATATAAATTTTTTTTTTTTTTTTTTCTCGGGAGGATAAGGATAATAATCGGGAGGGTGGGAGTTGGGGTGAATTTTCGGGAGCCTCCCGATGAAATCTGGAGGGTTGGCATCTCTGCATTTCGGTACTGTAAATCACTAAATTAGTAAATGTGAAGAGAAAAATAACAACAAAATTAATTCCTGCATTGATGGTTACAAAAGCTATAATTTCAAATGACTACATTTGATTAGTGCATGCCATTGATTGACCATATTGCAATATTGTCACCTTTTCTTTGTCAAATCATTATCAATGACAATATCAAAATCAATCAATGGCAATGCAATGGTGACTGGTGTAAAAATGAAAATCAATTGAATTTCAAAATCGAATACGGAATAGATTAATTATCATGATCATGACTTTGAGAAACGGTCACAATTTATTCATTTAATTTTAAACATGCATGATATGATAATTAAGTCACAGGCAAGCAGTGGACATAAGACTGAGCCACGGCTGGTCGATGGTATGAGCTGTAAAATAAAAATGGTCAATCATTTCAATGAAAATGATACGATTGCCGCCTGCGCCTGCGGGATTTGACCCCTTGGCCGCGGACGTGCATGGGGGTGCTCTCCGGTATGCGAGGCATGCGAGGACCGCTGCATACATGGACTATTTTTCCCTTGACTCACTCACGCTGTGTAACGCGAAAGTTTCCAATAAGATGTCTTCCGTGGATCAAACCAAGCTACACTAAATGAAAAAAATCGACCATAGAAACAATAAATCGACACATCAAATTAAACTCATCGTAATCTAATAACGATACGCTAGAATTTATGTTCAAGAACTTACGTTTTTGTCATCGGTGCAGCGGAAAATTCTCAATATTGCCACTCCTAAAATTGCACCGCTTTTTAGCGGAAGTCACCACATAAACATACAATCTAATTAATTTGCTGTGCTCGGCTCTCCGTTGCTTTATGCACACGATATCCTTGTAATATGACCCAGCGAAATGTTTGCTGCCCTCTTCTGTTTAAAGCAAAACAGTTTTGTAGTACGCGCGCATCGAATGGGTGTGGTGTATATCGATGTATGAATGAAGGATACTGTATACTGTAATATGAATTAAATGAATGAATGTATGAATACCGATTTTCACTCGATCAACGTGCAATTAACTCATGGACATTTAAAAGCAAATGAGCTTTCAGCACGGGCGTAGATCGGGGGGGGGGGGGATATAACCCCCCCACCCCCACTTTTTGGTGCGGGGAGGATGACCTGTACAAACATACCCCCGTCCCCCCCCCCCCCCCCCCCCCACACACACACACACACCACACGCACACTTTTCAAAAGTTAAATCTTTATAAAGTTCATAATAACAACAATAATCACTAATAATGATAATAATAATGATCATAATAATAAGAATAATTATAATTAGTATAATAATACAAATTATAATAATACTACTAATAACCAAATAGCTATTTAAGTGATATTTTAAACACCAAATTAAAAAATTCATCCACATGGGAGGGGGTAAAAAAAAAAACCCTCCCATACCCTCCGCCAAAATGGTATCTTTACCGTTGACATGCATGTATAGGGTATGTGCGTGTTCATGTGTGTGTATGGGTGGGGTGCATGCCGCGTCAACAGGAGCCTACGGTGAGACACCCCCCCCCCCCCCCCCACACACACACACACACAATGCAAACACATTTGAAAGTGGAGGGGATTGCCCCCCCCCCCCCTTTTTTGCACATTATGTACATTATGTTTGAATACATAGCTTGTATTAAATATAATATCAAATTTCTGTCTCAGGTATGCACAACATTGCACAATTTCAAGACCCAAAATGCAAAAGCTCCCTTCGGTTGGAGGTGGGGACACTCCCCGGCCTCCCACACCCTCCCAAAAGAATACATAAACGGTGCATGTGTTTCCCCCAATCTGTCTGACCATGCTACGCCACTGATGATTGTGGTGTTGTTGGTGATGATACTGCTGATCTGAAAAAAGCATCTGCCAATTTGTATGTTCCGAGTATGCATATCATCAAAAAAGAAGAGGTTACAAACGGGTTACAAAATGTTAGTTCATCCTATTAAAGCTGTGAATTAGTTGCTATAATTCTTGCTTTTAATTTGCTTGAACAATATTGGATAATGAATTTGTATGATGGAATTGTTATGTTTGAGTGCCCTAATGGCGATAAACAATTGGGAAGAGAATTTATACCGGCGGTTAGTGAAATATTACAGAAATTAATTATTTTTAAACATCAAGGAATCCATATATTCCTTCAGTGGATTCCTGGACATTGTGGTGTATAGGCAACGCGATTGCCGCGTCTCTCTGCGAAATAAGCTATTGGACATACCGTATTGAAACAGAAAATAAATTAAATGAATTAGAAGTAAATGCAAGATTGTCATTATAATATGTTATTAATAGCTGTGGCAGAAAAGATGAAAATACCTCGAGTAGTGTTTTGACAAAAGTGAAAAGAACGTTGGCTAAGTATAAAATAAATTAACACATAGTGCTCTAAAAATTGAAAAAGGAAGTATTACTATACATATGATTATAATGGGATGTCTTGGACTAAATGCACATTTATACAAAATTGGTATTAAATTATTTGGTGATTGTCAGTTTTGTATTTATACTGAAACTTTTGAAAACTTTCTTTTTAATTGTTCGAAATACATAACTGAAAGGACAATGCTGTTATTGGTAGAATTATAGGAATTAATGAAATACAAGATTTATATAAATGTTGGAACTATTTGATACAAAGTTTCAAATGGCATTGATAAATCATATTCATGGAACTAGGTATTTGATGAGCAGCGATAAATGATTTGGTATTAACTATAATATTTGCTTTATACATGTAGTATCTCTACAAAATATTACCTACAATTTGATGTATTCTGTGTAAAAGAGGCCACTGAATGAGTGACTTATTTTAATATGTGTTTGAAATTGATTGATTCAAGCATCTGAGGGGTCTAGGCTCGGCTTGCACGCATACTATACCCCTGGTACACTTATATAGCGTACCTAGGATTTTTTCAAGGGGGGGGGGGGGGGGGGGCTATTTCGTCGACCAACATTTTCGAGGGGGGGGGGGTGTCAATGAAGAATTTTTTAGGGGTGGGGGTGTTGGTGAAGATTTGTCTTGATCTAGCTCATAGAATTATGAATGAACAAACCAACTCGTTTATAAACGAGTTGGTTTGTTTATTCATAATTCTATGAACTAACTAGCTTGTCGTAGAAGAAAGTTTTTGACCAATGAGCTGCGCTGATCTGAGCGACGAGTACCGAGTAGACGTCATTGCGCGCACTGCATGCGCTTTATGCGCGCGTGCAGTTCACGCGCGCAGAGCCGTAATACGGCTCTGAGTTCACGTGATCGTGACGTGTTCTTGTGATATTAAGCAAATAATTACCATTGGTGAAGGTGATGGGACAAACTATCACTTCCGAGGCGATCTGGATGTAGCTATCTTTCCGAAGCGCAGCTGAGGAAAGATATAGCGTATACATTCAGATCGCCGAGGAAGTGATAGTTTGCCAAAATTCGCCTGAAACCAAAAGGTGATTATTTGCTTTATATTCCACATCAATTATTTTGATCACAAACGACCTATAACTAACACAAAGGGCTAACATTTTTGGAATATTGAGCAATTGATTGAGTCTTTCAATTTAAATTTCGTCAATCCTGCACATGAACAAGATTTATGATTAAAAGTCAAAGACGCTTATACCATTGTCTATTAAGCGTAGCCGCGAGTAAACGTTGCGCACCAGCGCGCTACCTTTCTGCGCACTAAGGCGCGCACGCGTACTTGCGCGCGAACAATTGAGATAGTACACAGTGCAACACACTTTCACTGAATAATTTTATATATTTTTTTTTGTATTGATCTATCACTTACTATTTACTTTTTTCTATTTGTACTCATTGTATTATAATTATTATAACCATATATGTATTGTTATATTACTAATTTTACTATCATTATTGTAATGCTTTTTGTTTTTTTGTGTTTCTAGTTTTAATATTTCTCTATTTTGTTTGTTTACCGTTACCAATTTAATTGGTTTGTATCTTGTACTAGTGTAAATATTGTATATAGTTATCGATATTTTGAAATTGACTGTTTACTTTTTCTCCAATACCCCCATCCTTGGGTGACATGAGAAATAAATAAATTTCATTTCATTTCATTTCATTCATTTCATTTCATAAATTTCATTTCACTTCATTTCACCGAAGATAGTAGTGATGTGCAACGCACTTTCACCCAAGATACTGTACACAGTGTAATGAACTTTTCTTCTCCCATCATCAATGATGGGCGAAACTATGTTTCATCACGTGATTAACTTTTGACCAATCGTAGAGCATGCTTCTTAGTACGGAAATATAAGGTCGATATTGCATATGATAATAACAAAGATCCTAACCTAGGATCTTTGATAATAAAACTTCGGCGTCGACGATGCGCGCGCGCCGCGCCCCGATATTAGAAGTACATGCAACATACGTACATGTACGTACGTACGTACGTACGTATACGATATCGATCTTCAGCTACCGACCGCGCCTTCGGCGTCGTGTTCGAAAATCGAGGGGATCGCCTCGGTGGTATACTGCCTGGCTCGAGTCTGACTGATGATTGTGAGTACCTAGAATTGCTGCACAACACTTTTGACTACATGCACTTCAATGTGTAATATTTAATGGCATGCAACAAATTGAGTTGGCACATGCACCACTGACACTGTGCATATTTTGAACGATGTGACTGTGAGTACGAGTGTGACTGTGACTTGTGCATGTGTCAATCAATGACAATGTAATTGTAAACTGGTGAATGGATGCGGTACATACGTGAACATAAATAATAACACGTTAGACACAGATAATCAAGGACTGGTTTTCAAATGTTCACATACACTACAGTTGAGAAACGTACGCCTAGCCCTAGGGCTAGGCCTAGCCCAGGCCTAGGCCAGGGCGGCCTAGTCCTAGGCTAGCCTAGGGCTAGACCTGCCTAGCCCTAGGTCAGGGCTAGGCTAGGCCAAGGCAGCCCTAGGCTCCCGGCCTAGGCTACTCTAGACTCACTAGTCAGTGCCTAGCGCAGCCAGACAAGATCATACTCTAGTCCTAGACTAGTCATACTCGGTCATAGTCATACTCAATATTTATAACTCAGACTCAGTCAGAGACATCAGTCATCATACTACTCTAGACCTAGTAATTGATACAAGTTACAACTAAAGTCTAAAGACAAGTTTAAGAAAGTGGAGAGTCCGTGGACTTGAGGCTTGAAAGTTGAAACAGTATTTGTTTAATTAATCACCAAGGGCGGGCAAGGCCAAGAGATCTATCTTAAGTATGGACTATGAGTATGAGTATGACTGAGTGAGACTGAGTAAGCTTGAACTTTGAAGCTCCTGGAGCTGGCTCTGGGCAGGCCCATAGCCTAGGTCAAGACTTGGTTCCACCGGGCCGAATGTATTTTCTTGATTCTAGTACTACTACTTAATAGTATAGCTAGACTTCTTTCTAAATCATTAAATGAATGTTTGTTTTTTTAAGTTATTTTTTTACTTTCACTCAGCACTAGAGTCCAGCCTAGGCATAACGTATGCCAAGTTTAGGCTACATCTCTGACTTGGAGTTGGAATGGAGCATGATGAGGCTTCTCTCTCGCAAGGCCAAAGGACCTTGGACATGGACTCGTTTCCTCTGATGAGCAGCATGACGAGCATTAAGACTGAGCTGGATGAGATGCGACTCATCGAACCAAGGCAGTTAAACTTAAACATGGGTAGGTCTAAGTATAGGGCTAGGTCAAAATTTAGATTTTTCCCTCACTCTCTCTAGGATAGGACTAGTTCCATGTCCTTAAACCAGTTTACTCCGCAATTAAATACTAAAATAGGCTACTACTTCACTCCCCTTGCACAATATTTGTTTCATTGACCACATTGATTCAGTATAGGCTTTAGCAAGCAGTAGGCTACAAAAGTGCTCAGTATTTCCAGCACCAGACTCGAAGGGGTTTAAAAACTAATTTGAACACCGTGTGGCTTTTGGAAGAATTATATGTTTCAATATGAAGAGAGTGTCAGCATTTTACGTTTATAATGCACATATGTTTTATTGCAGCCTTCTCCTTGGTCACATCAACTATAAAATTGATCCATGTTCTTCAACATGCACAATTTATTACCCTATTTTATTGGAAATAAGAGGGGAATTGGATATATACACCTTAATCCCAGTATACTATAATCTTCTTTTTACAAGCTGCCAAAGCCAAAGGGTTATTGCATCGATAATTAAAGGGATGCCTGTAAAGTGTCAGATATTGCACAAAATGACATTTTTTGAGACTTCAATCCTATATCAATATCATTGTATAATACAATTGAAAGATTTGTGAAAGTTTGAAAGAAAACGAACACTGTTTACCTAGTAAAAAAAACTAATATTGAGTTCATATTTTATCACCGAATACTGATGGCCTGCCGTAGATTTGTCGCAGTAATAATCATCCGTTTGCGATATCCGCACCAGTGTATGTTTACAGACGGTACAGAATTCATGGAATTTGCAAGCGCTCGGCTCAAAGTTCAGTCGGGTCGGGAAGGTTTCCCACGCGCGCTGGCCGGACGTGTTCAGCTACGGCAATTGTACTTTTTATCAAAAGCGTTGCTAACGCTTTTGAAATAATGATTTTCAATGATAATTATCTTCATACTAAAGGGACATTTGAAAAAATCTAACCCTATTTTATTCTTCTCTTACCATAAGCTAAACAACACGGCAGAAGAGAAACGAGGAAGCTCCAAGTATTTTTCGTGGAGTTAGACACTTTACAGGCATCACTTTAAAGGGACAGATCCACTTTTACAAAACGTCTGAACAGCTTTCAGTTGACGGATAGGGATCAATGTAACACGCAAAAGAAAAATCAGAGCGAACAGCCCTCTAATTTGGATTCTACGAATGAAAAACGAATGCGTCCCTCCATTTAAACTATATATCGGTCAATAAAGGAGTTCAACTGATTTAGCATAATATTACAACAATATAGTACTAATTCTCGTAAAGGTATTGTGAAGCCGACATTTGTTAACATATGTCACGGAAAAAGATCTCAAAAAGAAAGAATATATAATTACATGTTGTCAGTTTAAGCGAAGTTTGGGTATTTTGCTTGGTAAACGCTCACACATTAGTACTTATGCGCGGCTCACGTAGCTAGCGGGGGTCACGTAGGGGTCATGCATACCGATCTGGCGCTCCGTGAAATCTATGTACGAACTTACTCACCGGCCAAAAATACGTATGTACATAATTAACCGACGTCCCTCAGTTTATTCAGTTTTAGGTCTATAACTCCACGAAAAAGAGATTTCAAGCCCTAATTTTTTCAGGCATGCTATTAAATGACATTTCCTTTCATATAAGACAATAACCTCGCAACTTTTGAATTTTGGCTTGCAAAAGTGGATCTCTCCCTTTAATAAATGGATTCAAGTATTTTGTTGTTTCTTTTACAGGAGACAAAATTCCAGTGCACAATGAGAAAGAGGATGTACATTTCATCACTAAGTGTTTGACTCCAGATGAAATGGTCATACAAAGCAACCAACAGGCTACCACAATTTACCGTTGGTAAGGAATTGTATTCACATGTGTAAATGGCATCAGTTAATAAGGTTCATTATAATCATCTCTTTGATATTTTCCTGTAGACTCCAGTCAACCCATATGGCACATACATGTAGGAAATGAAAACGTTAATACAAAAATAAAAAATGACCAAAGAAAGGTGTATAATGGGAATTCTGTATATTGTGCATTAAAAAAATAAAAATAAAAGAATGCTGAATATTGGTTAACTTATAAACAACTATTTTTGTGACTGGTTTCTATTTTTAGAAATGATATGTCGGTACTAGTTAGTGACACAAGAATCTTAAGGAGGGCTCTCCCTAAAGTTTTTCATTCAGGCGGCCAAAATGACAACATGTAGACACCGACCAACAACTTTGTAGATCCTAAATTGTTTGTGGCCAAACAAGTTTTCTAGTGGCCAAATTGAATTTCTGGTAGCTATTGGCACCCGGCCCACCGCTTAAGGCAAGCCCTGGCAAGCCCTGCTTTAGTTTAGTGTTTCAGGGCTCTACACTTGTACTTGCCCTATTGCCGGAGCAAGTAACAATTATTGATGTCGGGCAAGTGAAATTTCATAAATAGCCTAGTTTGGTTGCGCCAATGGGAAACTAAATTATTGGTCAATTATGAGAGAATAATTAGATTCCTTCTAAAGAGTTTAGTCTCATCTAGAAGTGAGCAGGCATGTAATATTTGAAAAAAAATTGATTTTACTTGCCCGACGGGCCAGTAAGGAAACGGGTTAGTGTGGATCAAGGCTTGGTGTTTTACTTAAATTTACTTTGGCTTGTTTCTTTTTCCCTCGTGAAGGTTGATGGAGAACTACGAAGCAGCGCCCGGCTATTCGCTGCCCAGGTGTATCGTCTATGAACATTACGACGAATTCTGCCAACGAAACGGCCTACAACCAGTCAATGCTGCCAGTTTTGGAAAGGTATTGTATTCTCTCTTTTTAAATTTCTTTTCACTTCATTCATATCTACTCCAGATTAAGAAAAAAACAGATAAATGAGAGGAAAATTTCATTAATTACACTACAAGCAAAATCAGTCAATAAATTACAAGTCTAAATTGATGTCAGGCAAGTAAAATGTCATAAATGGTTAAGTTTGGCTGCTCGATCAGGCAAGGAGATTATTGGTCAGGAAAAATGTGATTCCTTACATGTATGAAAATCTCATCAAGAAGTAGAGCGGGCAAGTGTATTTTCTGTTCGGGCAAATAAAATCCACAAATTATGTATGATTTTACTTGCCCAAATAGGCCAGTAGTTATGTGGAGGCTTGTTGCTTACCACACTCGGGGATATAAAAGCCTTTGCTTCCGCAGCACCCAACCTTTGGAATAAACTACCTCTCACCCTCCGCAACCAATCACCATTTAATCTTTTTAAAGAACAATTGAAAACTCACCTCTTTCAATTATATGAACCTACAGCGCTTTTGAACATTTTAGATGAAAAATGTACTATATAAATTCATTATTATTATTATTATTACTTCTTTCACATCTACTGAAGATCATGGTGATAATATATTTGTTAATAACTTATTATTTAACACTAACAGATATCCAAGCAACATACACTATTTTTTGCCATGGTCATAAATACAGTGAAAGCCGTCATACTAATAAATGTGCACCCTCTCCACTGCCCGGTGAGCATTCGATCCTGAGGAGTTGATTTGAGATATTATGAAATACAAAGACTTCTAAATCCCGTATCCATTGATACGTACCAGAGTCGGCAGTATCAAATATGTACGAACCTTGATATAAGTGGTAAACCTACAATCTCCAGTTTGACAGCCAAACCCTTAAAGATGAATTCCAGTTTTGGGAAAGAAGCCGAATACATCTATATTGATCATTATTGTTGAATAAGTATTGAAATAGGGCTTGTGTGTTAAAATCGGAACCTAAGCAGCGTTAAATACAGAAATATCGGAAGAAATCCAATATCCGCCTGTGAAATTTATAAATCCACCGCCAGTTCGGACCTGTCCACGCCGCTTGCGCTGGGGGAGATATCGACAAGCTCGGGACAAGCACGTGGTCATTGTACGTAGCGTATGGGCGATTCCGGAGTTTGCGATCTCTATCTGCAGCAGATCAAGTTATAATTTTGCAAATATATCAATTAGTAGGCGGTTTCTTGGCCAAATTTGGATAATCCTATATTAGTACAATTATATTCTTTCACATTATTGATAATAAGAGCTTCCATTTCATTTTTTTGAGAGGGGGGCGTTTCCAAAACTGGCCTTTACCTTTAACTTAATATCAACCAATATACCACAACGATCTAACAACTTTGCACGGTGAATCTAATTGCGTAAACTACACCAGACACAAGACCATAAAGAAAGATTTTAATCATTTTGGGTTTTGCCAAACCTTAAACTTAAATAATATTAACCAATATATATCACAACGATCTAAAAACTTTACAGGATGAATCTAACTGCTTACAAGACATTATTCACAGCACTATAAAGAAATTTTTAAATACATTTGCAGAGCCTTTTGGAATAAATGTGCAATAATTTTCCTTGTAATCTGTTCACCAGGTATAGTCCTTTCTAACTTTTTATCAAACAAATTTTCTTCAAAACTATAATCACAATTCTGATTACAGACGATTCGTCAGGTGTTTAGCCAGCTCAAGACGCGCCGGCTCGGCACGCGTGGCCAGTCCAAGTACCACTACTACGGGATCCGAGTCCGCCACGATTCCCCGTACTACGGTCAGCTGGTCACCTCCCAGCGTATGTCGCTGCCGTGCCCCGCTCCTGGCACCGTCGCCGCCAACAACCAACTCAAGAGCTTCGACTTTGGTCCGTCGCTGGGGATGAGCAGTTGTTTAGCTCCATCGGCTGCAGTCTTGGGTGACGGAAGGCATCTAGAGATGGGTGAAGGTGGAGGAGGAGGAGGGGGAGGAGGGTCAGGTGGGGGCGTTGCCTCAAGATGCCTTCCCATGCTCTTGTCTCCGCAATGTGCTGGCGGGAAGCCGAGAGAAAATGATGGGAACTTCGAAAAGGTAATTTAAGACTGCATTCGCAGAGCTCTGTATTTCGGGCGAGAATGAAAATGCAGCTCATATTCATTCTTATGTGATTTTGTAATTGTATATTTACAGAGTGCATCTAGATTGTAGCCTATCCATTCAACTAGTAATAATGTAATATGGGAACAAAACTTGGAAGTATTTCTACAGGTCCTAAATGAAATGGACTGGGTGGAGAAAAAGTAGGTTTTCAATTAGTTTTTAAAACATTTCTTGGAAAACCTGTGAATTCTCTTTGACTTCAATAAATGTATTTACATGCCCTTATGATTGCCCAAATGATTGGGGAACACCTTTTGTTTTTTTACACAAATTTCCCCCTTATGTTTGTATTGTTTTCGGCAAATTATTTGAGCAAACTCAAAATTCTTGTTTTTTTTATTACTCAAATAGCCTTAATTTGTTTTTTGTAGGACCACTAGGCTCAACTGCATAAACCCTCGATAAAACCTCAAGAAAATAGATTTCTCCCATATTTCAGGGAATTTGTCTTTATTTTTTATTTGTAGGACCACGCTTCTCAACTGTCCTAGCCCTCAAAAATAGATTTCTCACTTATTTCTAGACATTTTGTTCATTATTCTTTATTTGCAGGACCACGCTGGTCAACTGTTCAAGCCCCTGATCCAGCCCCCAGGAAACTCCCTCCTCCCAGACTTTCCCGCTGCCAGTGATCTCGTCAACCTGCCATCCACCATCGACAAAGCACAGGTATTTGTTGGCAATTAGACTCATGATTAACCCAGGGCTCGACACTAGCACTTGCCCGCTTGCCCGTGGCAAGTAAAAATTGGTGTCGGGCAAGTGAAATGTCATACATTTCTCAGTTTGCCACTTTGCCTGCCCAATCGGGCAACTAAATAACTGTTCAACTGTGAGAGAATAATGCAATTTTTGACATCAAAATTTCATCAAGAAGCAAGAGGGCAAGTAAATTTTATATTGGGGGAAGTAAACCTTCAACATTTATAATTTTACTTGCCCGAATTGTCCATTAGAGAAAAAAGTTAGTGTGGAGCACTGAGTAACCTGTTCCCTACTAGATTTTGCAATACCCATATAGAGTAAATACAGGACCCACTAGGTTCTCGTAGTCAATGGGTTAACTTTGTTACTGATTTGGGCAGTTGAATGCAGTAATTGTTAAATTGTTTTATTGTGATATTGTTGTGCCAAAAAAATAATCTGATATGTGATGGAAATTATAATACCTTCATTACCTTGTCATGGAGATACAGGCAGCTTAATTGGAATTATGTGTAGTGTGTGGTGAAAGTTATGCAGGTGTCAATTGTATGACGCACCTCTTGACCCCCTCGAAATGTGCGTCATGGATGCATCATGTACTCCCATATTGATGACCCACAGTACCGTCATGGAAGCAAAATAATGCTGTTATCCGATCCGGGAATGATCCGATTTCCCGGCGGTAATTGCTTCCGAGAGGAGAACGATCCGGTTCCGAGAATTACATTTTCTCGGTAGAAAATATCGGAAGATTTGCCGACCCATTTTCTCCAGTAATAATTGAAAATGTGTATGTTTGACAGTCCATTAAGTAGTGAAATTTAAATTAAAAATGGGGGAATCCATATTGTTTACTTTATGAGTGGTTATTTTGGAGAAATTCTTGGTTCGTTACTTCGTTTCGCAGTCGAAAATTGAACAGGATGCGCAAAATTACTAGTCATTTGAACGATATTGCCCACGGATGTGCACACAAAGTTAGGCCGACACTCCCGGGGAGACATGTGATGGATATCATCTGTATGATCGAGCTGATGAACCAGTGCATTCAAAAAGTGGCTCAAAATACATATTTTGGTAATTTGCACCATTTTAAAATGTTTTGATATTCTACTTACATGATTTCATGGCGTTTGAAAGCTAAACAAAAAAAAATGAGCCCCAAAACAAAGAAAACAACTAGGCAAAATATCGATAAATAATGACTATAACGTATCGCGGATGAATCCGGCGTAAGAACAAAGACCGCCGCCCATGGATCTCGCGTAAGAAAAAAGACCCGTAACCTGCACGCGAAGCTCGTATAGTATACGAGCGATATGCGTGAAACAGCGCCCCGAAAACTTACTGCTAACTTCAACCTTCGATATTAGCCGTCCGGCTCACTGATGGTCCGGCTTCAGTTAACCTCACGAATGTACTTTGGAAATTTATTGATATATTCAGCACAGTTTTTTCATTGTTTTGGGGGTCATTTTTTATTCTGTTCAGCTTTCAAATGCCATGTTATCATGTAAGTAGACTACCAAAATGGTGTTGATCACAAAAAGGCTAATTTATAGCCACTTTTTGAGGGCAGTGGCTCACAAGCGCGATCGTACAGGGTGTTGTTTCCCCCCGACTGGCGGGCTGAGTTTCTGTGAACCTGTGGCGCGATGCTGAACAAACGATCGATTTCTAGGCCCAATTCACTTCGGAAAAAATACTTTTCTTGCGAAACTGAGTTAATTCTGAATAGTCTGTAACTATTTTACTGTAAAGATTGATATGTACATGCCTCAAAGTGTCAATATTGTTAATATTATTGGCATATAAAACAAGAAAGATAAGTCTACAACGCTGCATTTTTTTCAGAGCAAATTGCAGTATTATTTTTTTCCGAGATCCGAGACGATCCGAGAATCCTGTTAGCGATTTTGAATTTTACCGGTCCGAGAACGAACCAGGATTTTTTCTTTACCTGACAGCATTAAAGCAAAAGGTCAGTCACAACACTGACCCATGTGTGCATCATAGTCAGTCACTTTACCGTGAGTGCATCGCAAGGTTCGTCAATAGGACCGTCATGTAATGTGGCAAGGTTGCTTTCCGGTGCGCAAAATGACGTGCGTCATGGGACGGTCATTTTCATAAAATGGTGCGTCACAATTTTGACTCAAATATATGTGTCAATGTTTCCTAATGGTAAGTCACTTTTTCTGACGGAGGGTGCGTCATGGTTCATAAAAGGGTGACACACATCGGTACAATGACGCACCTTTCCTGGGGGTCAAGAGGTGCGTCATACAAATGACACCTGCAAGTTATTGTTACGTCTATAAAGACCACTAATCTTGACTTACTAGGAAGCAGTTAACATTTAAATGAACCTGTGTGTAGAGAACGCATGTTCATGAAGGCCAACTTTTCTGTTTCCCTCGTGTGGTCTTTAAAACACAGGTTTGACTTTATTATGAAACTCATGATACTTCGGATGAAAAGTTTACTTTGTTTTGAATTTTAAACGAGTATGCTCTTTTTGTTTTGCTGCTGCAGATGGATGATTTTCTGAGGGACTACAGAATCCACTGCACCATCATCATAGATGTCATTTTGCGAGGTGGTCTTGATCAGGTATGACAACAACAATTATATTTGTCTGTTGTTAATTGTTTAATTTTGGTAGATTGAAAAATACTCTGAGGTTTAAAGAAATTTTGACATTACAATTTTGGTAAAATTTTCACAAAATTGGTTCATTTTTATTATATTTTTGGCTAACGGAAATTAACCCAAGCCAAATATAAAACAAGCTACTAAAATAATATCAGTAAAGTTGAATTAGTACTTGTCCTTGTAACTTTAAGTATCATTAAGTAATGTATTTTTATGATCCTTATAAAATGATATTATATATTACTCTACTATTATATATTTTTGTTTTCATATTATTATATTCCATCAAAGGTGGACCTCCACATCCAGAATTTCTGGAGCAATATGCTCCCTATTCAACAGCGTCTTGTAGAGAATGTGCATGTGTGTGAGGCTCTGGCCGTCTGCGATACGTACCTCTATCACACCGTAGTGGGAATCTTAATACCAGGCATTCTTAGCCCAGTTCCTTCAAGGTAAGACTGACATGTGTTAATGTACATTTTTTCTTTTGTCAAACAACAAAAAAGTGACCAGAAATATATAGAATGAATGAAAACAAGCAAAGAATCCAGAATTTCTGGAACAATATACACACCTTTTCAACGGCGCCTGGTCGAGAATGTGCACGTGCGTGAAGCTCTGGCTGTTTGCGATACGTACCTCTTTGTTGGGGTCCTAATTCCAGGCATTCTTAGCCCTGTGCCTTCAAGGTTAGAAAGACACTTGTTCATTTCCCCTTTTCCTTCTTCAAACATAACAGAAACCGGCCAGAAATATATTGAATAAATGAAAATGGGGGGACATTCCCATGAAACCCTTTTCATTGCTTGAACACTTCACAGTCATAAGCAATATGAACCGGGCACTATCCATAGGATAATTAGATCGACTATTCTTAAGAAAGTGCGCAGGATCATGCGAAGTAATGCAGCTTTTTATTCGTTGAATTCAAACATAAAGGAAACTGACTAGAAATATTTTGTAACAAATCTTTCTCTACAGTTTGTTGCAGGGAATTCGTCAGTTTTCTTGCAGGTTTCCAAGGACCATGGAGGCAGCGCTGGCTTCCACTCCTAAACAGGTTGCTTTGAACAAAATGCCAGGTAACCATTTTACTCTTTCCTTTATAATGCATGTTAGCCAGGTTTCCACGAACCCACTTGCTTACTTCGCTTGTCAGGGGCAAGAGAAAATCAGTTGTGGACAAGTACAATTTGAAGTCACTTGCTCAACCAAGGCAAAACAATACAATATAGATACTTATACGAGTGCTAAATACCCTGGGTTTCATAGTAGTGTGTATTCAAATAATGAGAGAATAGTTGAATTTTACAGGACTTGGTGAATAAAATTCATCTTATAAAAAGCATCTTATTTCTTGTCTTATGTTGATCACAAGGACACTACAGTGGAACTCTGGGATAAAGAGCTCTCCTTTCCTTTTTACTACTTTTTACAGTTGTCAAGAGATTTTCTCAGCTCATGAAGAGGAAGACATCACTTGTTCATCTTTCGCAGGTAAACTATTCTTACTAAAAAATTGTTAAAAGGTGGGTTGATTTTAATTTAGCCCCAAAAATGTCCAAAAGAGCTTCCCTAAATCCCCACCTAAATCATAAAAAGAGCCAGCCCTTTAGCCTTTAATTAGTCATTGAGTTTCAGGTAAAACAGTATGTGGAGTGTTAATTCTGTATGCAAGTTTGGAAAGTTGCACACCCCCTCCCCCACCAAAAAAAAAAGTTTTACATGACTCTTCTTGCGTTCTGCTTTTATGATCTCTATTGTGAAAAAATAATACTTTGTAACCACATTCTGAACACCATCAAATTAGACTCGCTTGGTTTTACATGGGTTATTTTCATTAAATTTTATTTCTAATAAAGATTATAACTAAAATAATAGTGCCATACATTGCCTTATAGATTTGAACTTCCCACAGAGCCAAATTTTCACACTGGGACGCTTCAAGACTTTCTTTATTTAGAGTCTTGTGCATCTTTTGATACCAAATTTGCATGCGTGGCGACTATGATTTAGTGTCACTTGTCATTTTCAAGTTACATGACACACATACAAATGTAAAAAAGGTGCAGTTTCCCATTCATTTGTGTTTAAAATGCAGGTTAATTACAATGAAGGTTAAGAATTAGGGTTATTAGAAGTGGTTGATCAAATCCTACCCCAATAATTGGAGTACGATCTCCATCCTTTTATATACAGGCAAGTCGTAGTGCACTGGCGGCCGATGTTGACATCAACCAGATGCAAATGGACTGGGAACGACGGACCGAGCACGACACGGTCTGCTCCCAGCTCGTTTGGACCATGCCAGAGCTCGGGGGCGCTTCGCAGACGGAAATACGGAAGCGTGAGTTTTAAACCGACTTTCGTCTTGGGTGCCGCGGGGGGATGGGTGCAGGGCTGCCAAGTCTTCCTGATTTCGCAGAAGACTTCCTGAAAATAGACAAATTGGGCAATTAAATTTCACTTGCCCAAACGGACAATTTACTTGACCGCTTACTTCTAGATGAGATTTTCATGTAAGGATCTACATTCAGATTACTGCATCGGATAGCCAATCTTCCAGATTATCAAAAAATTATTGTCATTAGATTTTATGTGTTTTATAGATATCTTCCTGATTTCTGATGAAATTTCCCTACATCTTCCTGATTGTTGAATTTCAATGTTGGTAGCTCTGTGGGTGTTCTATATCCACATTTAAAAGCCGTATCCTCGATTCCTTACAACTATGGCAGAACAACGACAGAAGATATACCCACTGTTATAGGGAGGAAGTAACACATTAGTGAGGTGTTAATTAGTCGGAAGTGAGTCACTTCCGATGACGACGTCACAAACAAAGAGGTGTGCGTCATGGTGACTAGGTGTGAAAGGAAGTTAGTCACTACCGATGATGACGTCAAGGTGTGAAATGGTCATATCCATTGTCTAATTAATGATATGTCTTACTTCCAATCCTACCTATATTCTTTAGGTTGTGATTGGCTGAGTAATTAATGAAGTATTTTGTGATTGGTGGAGGAATACTTAGTATGCTGTGAATGGTTGACGGGAAAAGAGGGTTGGTGCGTGGGGGTGAGTGGATAGGGTTTTTATGGTGAGACAGTTGGTGGTGAAAAGTCATTCTTGAACCCTCTTTGGAACTGCCTCTTGGATTACAACATTTGCTAATTACAACGATCATAATAGTGGTATTTAAAAGTATATTTCTGTAGATTTTCACACCGATTTGTGTTGTTGTTGTTGTTTTAAAGATAGTGATCTTTTCATTCATTCACACAATTAAAAAGTGGCTTATATTTGTATGTCTATTACTATACCTTTATATATGTATACTGTATTTATGTTTTTTTTTTCAAGTATATGATATAATCGACACATTAACATTATTATCGCCTGAGAAGATTTAGTGTTTACAAATAGAGTGTTTTTGACAAACCCGTTTGTTAGCTCAGTGGTTGGCGCATTCGGCTCGGACACCCGGGATCCCCGGTTCAAAACCCACTATCGGATGAGTCTTTTGCAAGGCAATAAATTCGATCGAGCTAACTCCTGTTGTGTGTTACCGCCCTCCCCCATGCTTCTGATGCAGGAAAAGGATTATATTCACCGAAAACACTCTGTCCCTCGGATAGGACGTTAATTGAGGTCCTGTGTGTGAGACAGTCATACATCATGCACACTAAGAACCTAGTCTACTTCTCGAAAAGAGTAGGTATATCCCGGTTGACTAGCCCTGCACATCACACTCAAACACATACTACAAGAATCTTCAGATTTGAAGATGGCAGTCGTGCAAAGAGGCACAAAAGCTAGCTATAACTTTAAGCCTACCCCCCCCCCCCCCCCCCCCCGATACTTAAATGAGATTTACTATTTGTAACACAGAGGGCAGTATATATAGCTTTTTACATATGTGCTATATAATACAAATATGTATAGATATATATATATATATATTGTGTCAAATTTATGTGAGTGGATAGAATTATATTCTAAAGTGTAAATGAACATGGTGATTAATTGAGGGTAGTAGCGATTTGCCCTTTTAAGGAGATATTTTCATCAAGTATTGATAGCACTTTCAAGATTGTATAAACTATCTTGTGCAAAGCAATATGTTGTTTTTTTCTGTTTTTTTTTTCAAACGAACAATCAACAGGCAGACATGTTTCAAAATGGACAACACACAAAATTGTAGGCAATTACACAGTCATTTCTTCATTTATATTAGTTTATTATACATTACGTTACACCTAGTACATAGGCAAATTTGAGTTATTAAATTGTGAATCAGTTGATTTATTTGTTGATTATAATAATACAATACAGCTGTTTTTTTTTATACTAACATAAGTACTACAGATCGTCTTTATATACCTTTATTATTGTCAATACTGGCATATTTAGGGTAACTATACGATTGCAAAATGTTGAAGGGGTAGAACAAATACAATAATTTTATTTTATAAGTTAATGGGTACTTGTTTGCAATCATTGGACAAAATATAGGTATCATTCTATCATGCTTGAAAGACAGAATTAATTATAAATGTCTCAATATGAAGCGGCTTTCTTGGTTAAGTCATTACAAGTAGTTTAATGCATTATCAATCAGCGTCCTCCTCGCCATCTTCCTCTAGATCATCAGTTTGATGGAACAAGGCATTGAATTTAAAATGATGTTTTGGTAACACTCTGCGTAAGGCTTTGCCAAGACCCATGCCTTTATCTATCTTCCCTTGGACTTCATCAACTACTTCTTCATGAGTTATGTCATCTTTAAGATGAAAATAGCTGAATAGAAAATCTTTATAGGTATCAAAAAAGCATCTTTGGACCACCCACATCGTTTTTACATCTGCCTTTTCCCTTGCATTCCCTTTACTCAAGCCTTCTTGTATGTACTTTTCATATTTCTCAGTCCATGCGTCATTTGTTGTTTCTTTGGCGTTGTCCAACCAATCTTGAAAAGCCGCATTGTCTTCTAGATCAGAACTATATTCAGTGTCTCCTTCACTTTGTGACGAGGTATCGTCTCCATCAGAGTCGTTGTGTTCACTATCGATAGATTCGCTATCGCTTCTTTCCAAGGCTCCCGCATTGATCATCGTATCCTCGGTAAACCGTTTTTTATGACAACCTTCATTGTACATTTCATGTTCATTATTATCCATTGTAGACCCCTCTTCTGCATGGATAGTTTCAGTGTGTCTTGTCAAATTATACTGTCTGCTGAACATTTTGTGACACAGTGGACAGGTATGCATTTTGACCGATGAGGTAAAAATTAATGTTTGCTCTTTGAACGCGTGTTAGTGATTAACAAGGAATGAACATAGTCATTCAGTAACATATTGACGAGTTCGATTTGAAATCTGTCAAGTCACTGTTTGCTAGTATGAGTGCTCATCCCTACTCGCATGATTGATCATGGCACTCACACGACTGCTAAGTGTACTCACCTTGCAAGATTGAAGTTATTATCACCTAGACAGAATGATTTTCGCAGAGGTCGTAATATGGTTTGTATCAATTTGGAACAACTCGGAACAACTCGGAGCAACTCGGAACAACTCGGAGCAACTCGGAACAACTCGGAGTAAACTCGGAGTAAACTCGGTGTAAACTCGGAGTAAACTCGAAACAACTCGGAGCAACTCTGAGTAAACTCGGAACAACTCGGAGTAACTCGGAGTAAACTCGGAGCGACTCGGAGCAACTCGGAGTAAATTCGGAGCAACTCGGAGTAAACTCAGAGCAACTCGGAGTAAACTCGGAGCAACTCGGCACAACTCGTAACAACTCGGGACAGCTCGAAAAGGGGTCAGAATAATTCAAACATATTTGAAATATTGACCCGAGCTTGGATCGGCTTTACAAAACTAAATGAAAATCACTTTGCATATAATAAATAAGGATGATTACCCTCAATGTCATTTGAGACTCGATATTCTCAACAAGGGGATCAGGACATGTTCAAACATGTTTGCCATTATCGTCGAAGAAGTATACTCGAACTAACTCGTGTATACTAAACCTTGCTTGCAAGGTTTTCTTCGACGATAATGGCAAACATGTTTGAACATGTCCTGATCCCCTTGTTGAGAATATCGAGTCTCAAATGACATTGAGGGTAATCATCCTTATTTATTATATGCAAAGTGATTTTCATTTAGTTTTGTAAAGCCGATCCAAGCTCGGGTCAATATTTCAAATATGTTTGAATTATTCTGACCCCTTTTCGAGCTGTCCCGAGTTGTTACGAGTTGTGCAGAGTTGCTCCGAGTTTACTCCGAGTTGCTCTGAGTTTACTCCGAGTTGCTCCGAATTTACTCCGAGTTGCTCCGAGTCGCTCCGAGTTTACTCCGAGTTACTCCGAGTTGTTCCGAGTTTACTCAGAGTTGCTCCGAGTTGTTTCGAGTTTACTCCGAGTTTACACCGAGTTTACTCCGAGTTTACTCCGAGTTGTTCCGAGTTGCTCCGAGTTGTTCCGAGTTGCTCCGAGTTGTTCCGAGTTGTTCCAAATTGATACAAACCATATTACGACCTCTGCGAAAATCATTCTGTCTAGGTGATAATAACTTCAATCTTGCAAGGTGAGTACACTTAGCAGTCGTGTGAGTGCCATGATCAATCATGCGAGTAGGGATGAGCACTCATACTAGCAAACAGTGACTTGACAGATTTCAAATCGAACTCGTCAATATGTTACTGAATGACTATGTTCATTCCTTGTTAATCACTAACACGCGTTCAAAGAGCAAACATTAATTTTTACCTCATCGGTCAAAATGCATACCTGTCCACTGTGTCACAAAATGTTCAGCAGACAGTATAATTTGACAAGACACACTGAAACTATCCATGCAGAAGAGGGGTCTACAATGGATAATAATGAACATGAAATGTACAATGAAGGTTGTCATAAAAAACGGTTTACCGAGGATACGATGATCAATGCGGGAGCCTTGGAAAGAAGCGATAGCGAATCTATCGATAGTGAACACAACGACTCTGATGGAGACGATACCTCGTCACAAAGTGAAGGAGACACTGAATATAGTTCTGATCTAGAAGACAATGCGGCTTTTCAAGATTGGTTGGACAACGCCAAAGAAACAACAAATGACGCATGGACTGAGAAATATGAAAAGTACATACAAGAAGGCTTGAGTAAAGGGAATGCAAGGGAAAAGGCAGATGTAAAAACGATGTGGGTGGTCCAAAGATGCTTTTTTGATACCTATAAAGATTTTCTATTCAGCTATTTTCATCTTAAAGATGACATAACTCATGAAGAAGTAGTTGATGAAGTCCAAGGGAAGATAGATAAAGGCATGGGTCTTGGCAAAGCCTTACGCAGAGTGTTACCAAAACATCATTTTAAATTCAATGCCTTGTTCCATCAAACTGATGATCTAGAGGAAGATGGCGAGGAGGACGCTGATTGATAATGCATTAAACTACTTGTAATGACTTAACCAAGAAAGCCGCTTCATATTGAGACATTTATAATTAATTCTGTCTTTCAAGCATGATAGAATGATACCTATATTTTGTCCAATGATTGCAAACAAGTACCCATTAACTTATAAAATAAAATTATTGTATTTGTTCTACCCCTTCAACATTTTGCAATCGTATAGTTACCCTAAATATGCCAGTATTGACAATAATAAAGGTATATAAAGACGATCTGTAGTACTTATGTTAGTATAAAAAAAAACAGCTGTATTGTATTATTATAATCAACAAATAAATCAACTGATTCACAATTTAATAACTCAAATTTGCCTATGTACTAGGTGTAACGTAATGTATAATAAACTAATATAAATGAAGAAATGACTGTGTAATTGCCTACAATTTTGTGTGTTGTCCATTTTGAAACATGTCTGCCTGTTGATTGTTCGTTTGAAAAAAAAAACAGAAAAAAACAACATATTGCTTTGCACAAGATAGTTTATACAATCTTGAAAGTGCTATCAATACTTGATGAAAATATCTCCTTAAAAGGGCAAATCGCTACTACCCTCAATTAATCACCATGTTCATTTACACTTTAGAATATAATTCTATCCACTCACATAAATTTGACACATTATATATATATATATATATATACATATTTGTATTATATAGCACATATGTAAAAAGCTATATATACTGCCCTCTGTGTTACAAATAGTAAATCTCATTTAAGTATCGGGGGGGGGGGGGGGGGGGGTAGGCTTAAAGTTACAGCTAGCTTTTGTGCCTCTTTGCACGACTGCCATCTTCAAATCTGAAGATTCTTGTAGTATGTGTTTGAGTGTGATGTGCAGGGCTAGTCAACCGGGATATACCTACTCTTTTCGAGAAGTAGACTAGGTTCTTAGTGTGCATGATGTATGACTGTCTCACACACAGGACCTCAATTAACGTCCTATCCGAGGGACAGAGTGTTTTCGGTGAATATAATCCTTTTCCTGCATCAGAAGCATGGGGGAGGGCGGTAACACACAACAGGAGTTAGCTCGATCGAATTTATTGCCTTGCAAAAGACTCATCCGATAGTGGGTTTTGAACCGGGGATCCCGGGTGTCCGAGCCGAATGCGCCAACCACTGAGCTAACAAACGGGTTTGTCAAAAACACTCTATTTGTAAACACTAAATCTTCTCAGGCGATAATAATGTTAATGTGTCGATTATATCATATACTTGAAAAAAAAAACATAAATACAGTATACATATATAAAGGTATAGTAATAGACATACAAATATAAGCCACTTTTTAATTGTGTGAATGAATGAAAAGATCACTATCTTTAAAACAACAACAACAACACAAATCGGTGTGAAAATCTACAGAAATATACTTTTAAATACCACTATTATGATCGTTGTAATTAGCAAATGTTGTAATCCAAGAGGCAGTTCCAAAGAGGGTTCAAGAATGACTTTTCACCACCAACTGTCTCACCATAAAAACCCTATCCACTCACCCCCACGCACCAACCCTCTTTTCCCGTCAACCATTCACAGCATACTAAGTATTCCTCCACCAATCACAAAATACTTCATTAATTACTCAGCCAATCACAACCTAAAGAATATAGGTAGGATTGGAAGTAAGACATATCATTAATTAGACAATGGATATGACCATTTCACACCTTGACGTCATCATCGGTAGTGACTAACTTCCTTTCACACCTAGTCACCATGACGCACACCTCTTTGTTTGTGACGTCGTCATCGGAAGTGACTCACTTCCGACTAATTAACACCTCACTAATGTGTTACTTCCTCCCTATAACAGTGGGTATATCTTCTAACGACACGGCCTATTGGCAGGGCGGGCTCGACACTAGCACTTGTCGCTTGCCCGGGGCAAGTAGAAATTGTTGTTGGGCAAGTAAAATTTCATAAATGGTCTAGTTAGCTTGCCAATTGGGCAACTCAAATTTTGTTCATCAACTACAAGAATAGAATGTAGATCCTTATATTAAAATCTTATCTAGAAGTAAGCGGTCAAGTAAATTGTCTGTTTGGGCAAGTGAAATTTAAATATGTATGAATTTACTTGCCCAAATGGGCCAGTTCAGAAAAAAGTTATTTTGAAGGCTTGCTACAGGGGTTACCCATATTGATCAATAGCAGATTTTGGGCGCAGGCAAGACAGAAGACACACAACATTTGTGGACGTGGTGTGATAAGATTGGTAGAGCGCGCGCTTTCCGATCAATCCACAATTGCTGCTCTCTACCCAGGAATACCATGGTCAGGTCTCACTTAGCCTTCGTGTAATTGGCAGCATATGGCTAGTATGCTCCCCAGGGAGTTGAGAGAGTATGCAATATCATTGCGTGGGTTTGAAATGTACCTGTTGACCATGGGTAATAATACTTGCGCTTAGAAACCCTGTATTAAGTGCTTTACAAATGCAAGCTATTATTATTATTATTATTTGTAGCCATACAGATATCTAATGAAGATGTGGAAACAGTGATACATTTTCCTAATTTTAAATACTTTTATAATAAGCATGCCGAGCATTGTCCAGGGCATAAAAGTAATCTATTATCTGATGTATCATTCCAGGGGGTGTTTCACAAATATTCAAAGCTGACCTTAACTCTAAGTTGGACCTAACTATTATGGAAAGCTGTTAGTTTCTTGGTTAAATTGATGAAACAGTTCTTTTTTAAATGCATACATTTTGATGAAAAACAGTAATACTTGTTTTTATCAGGGAAGTAATTGATATACATTTTTGTTGGAAGTCTCAAATACTTGTATTTTTTTGCTTTTGAATATGTTTTATTCCAAGACTACAAATGGCTTTCCATAATTGTTAGGTCTAACTTAAGAGTTAAGTTCAACTTTGAATATTTGTGAAACACCCCCTGATATTTTTTGTTGCAGAGATGAACGTCTTCCAAAAGCTGCTGGAATCACAGGCCTCTGTAGAAGAGCATGTCAAGTGGGTGGAGGAGGTACGCACCTTCTTTGTGGAAAAGGTAACTAAGTTCTCACAAACCTAGTAGTATTTGTATTACCAATAGAAGCATGGAACAGGTTTTGGTTTTCCGAATTTCTCTTTCGTTATGAAGATATTTATGATTGGAGTGTTCGGATTTGGAAGTCTCTATCCCCATTAAAGTACCCATGAAACAGATCTTCTGTTTTCTATTTACAGAAAGTTTAGGATAATTACCTTTCCAGTAGGCGCATTATGTGTGAGTTGACAATATTGCTTTTTTTCATGGCTTTCTCCCAATTAGAGAATGCAAAAGACAGCAACGAGTATCATAAGCTACAGAGAGATTGTTTCTAGCCGACTGGAGCTACATCTATACAGCTTGATTATAAGAGATATAGATCTTCTGTTTTCCACTTACAGACAGTTTAGGATAATTACCTTTTCGGTAGGCGCATTATGTGTGAGTTGACAATATTACTTTTTTTTTCATGGCGCTCTCCCCATTAAAGCACCCAAAAGACAGCAAAGAGTATCTAAAGGCGGAGAGATCATTTCTAGCCGGCTGGAGTTACATCTGTAGTCTGATCATCAGAGATCAGACGCTGAGAAGTGCCACAAGCTTTGGTAAATATCATTTTTATACTTTCTGTTTCACCTAAAATTTCAGCAGAATCTTGCGGTGAAATTGGTATATGATTGAAGTCTCGTTATAACTTTTGGAAAAATATTTTCAAGTTAATGGATCATGTTCATTTTTAACTTTCATTGTACAAATTCACAATTAAACATGCTTAAACTGCTTCAGCTGTTCAATTAGTGTAAGATTAGTATTTATGATGTTCAAACGTTCGCATTATACACTTTCTATCCACTGTTATACTTGTTGATTTGTTACCATGGAATTGGGACGGAAGGCTTTTGGCCACTGTTATTCAGTTAACTTTTTCCAAGCCCTGGCATTCCAGTGGTTGCAATTTCCTTACTTTGTTACACTTTTCTTGTGTAATTGATTTGCCTAATAAATAATAATAAATAATAAAATAATATACTGTATTTCCTCAGGCTCTTTCCACCTCCTCAACATGCTGTATGAGGAATACCTTCTGTTTGTAGCCGAAGTTCACCGATACCAACGAGAGGAAATGGACCTTTGGCGCCAGGTCATGGGAGACAAAATTGAGCGTAAGTTCACCGCAAGGGAATGCGTCAACTTATCTATAGCGGAAGGTAGCGGGATCCTTTTTGGAACGGTTTTGCGCACATTTGAGAAAGTATCAGCACAAAAAATCACTACAAGTTGGAGGCCGCAGCCTCCCGCTTTAATTATAGCTAGTGCGCGCTAAATGTGCATTTTAAGTCCTCACGCATGAAGGCGCATCATATATCCCTAGCGACCAGAACGCATTTCAGTAGAGCTCCTATCACAATCTGTTTACGCAGGGTCCACTGCAGGATCCCGCTGCCTCCCACTATACAGTGGAACCTCGTTATAACGAGGTCCTTGAGACCATGACAATTACCTTGTTATTTCAGGTTTCTCATTATATCAGGGTAAAAAAACAAAGAAATATAAAGAGCTGGGACCAGCAAAATTACCTCGTTATAAGAGGGTTTTGTTATATCCGACCTCTTTATAACAAGGTTCCACTGTAGATGGTTTTGATGCCTTCCCTAAAGCTTTCAAAGTACAGTAATATACCTGATTATTTAGACAACTTTAATAGCTATTATGTTGGAAAGGGTTTCTGGGAAGTACATGGGATACAAATTTGAGCGTAAGTTCACAAAAAAAACTCTAAAAACGCAGTTTATACCTGATTATTCGTACAACTTGAATAAGATGTCAGAAAGTATTTCTGGAAAGTACCACCATGGCTGTCATGACGTGATTGTGCCATTAGCTTGTCTTCCACCATCGTGGTGATCAATTTTATCATTTTTGTTTCCGTATCGACCACATTCTTATCAGTTTTATTACTGCTGTCAACAATCCTAATCCTCTAATCCTCTGCTGAGACATTAGCGCCCAGGGGCTAGAGATAAGAAGTGCCAATCCTGATAAAATGTACTGGATGCAAGCTTGAGTGCTCAAAAATCACTACCGCTCCTCAGCCCTCCAGGAGCGGTATTCAGCTAGCTATAGAATTACCTAATGACAATTCCTGGCAAAGCCCAATTTTCTTTGCTCATCTTTCATTTAACTTAAATAAGAAATACATCAAAAGTAGGCTGGTGTTGGGTTTGATTTGAAGATTGTTTTATTCAGAGATTCATTGACTTAACAGAGAATTAAAACATTTTCTGGAGTTTCTCGGAATATGTCAGAGCTTTTGATAATTTTACATGACTTTCTCTTGTTTATGATTCATTTAATATGGCTTAATTGTACTTATTTTGTAATGATATGGATTAATAATAATGTCGGTCTCTTTTTCTTTCTCGCCCCTTCTTCATTAGCACCAGAAGATTTTCTCCAGATGGACATCGATCTCGACATCGACGACTGTGACGATCTCCAGGACTTTTTCCCTAGCCCAACAAAGTTGATGTCATCACATGATGGTGATGTTTTCAATATGGACATCACCCCTGGGAAACAGGGGTTGAAGGAGGATGCAAGAATGAATACAAAAGAGGTGCTTAGTTTATTATTTAATTCTGATTATCATTTTAAAGATATACTCGAGTAATTTTGTTGTGGAGTCTTTCGCTTTTATTTCTGATTTTGACCAAGTCTTAGATTGAATCATGCAAATATAACCCTGCAGTTGAATTTTAAACAATATTTCTTCATCTTCTTGGTTGTAGAGCATGTCTTTAGCAACTTTACAAACCTCAACCATTACTTAATTATACCTTTATAAGTAGAAAAATGCCTTCTATTTTTGCAAATCTATAGGTTTGATTGCTTATAAAAGTAATTTTTTAATGATGTTCAAGTAAAACCGGCAAATTACTTTTCCCATTGCCTAATGCAAGAAATTATATACATGTATGATATGCATTGCAGTAATTATAAGCCTTACAAAATGACCCCTCCTTAAAAAATTGTTTGTCCCTTTTCCGTGAATTGGTGATCTTTTATACTGGTTTTAATAAAGCCACACCCTGCTGCAAGGAATGTCTTACAAACTTCAATGTCCGCCTACCAGGACATAATGACCGCTAGCCCAGGGCCAGCGGTCAAGCAGTCTGACATCATTCCACTAGCCTTCGCCGCATCAGCCAACAGCGGTGATATAACAACACATTTTACTAACCCATTCCCAAAACTGATGATCTTATATTCCTGTTTGATTGCAGCCACACCCTGCAACAAGGAATGTCCTGCAGACTCGAATGTCCGCCTACCAGGATATAATGACCGCTAGCCCAGGAACGGTGGTAAAGCAGACTGACATCCACCAGCGGTCATCTAGCAACATATTTTTGTTTCCCTCTCCCCAAAATTGATGATCTTGTATTCCTGTTTGATTGCAGCCACACCCTACTTCAAGGAATGTCCTACAAGCTCCAATGTCCGCATACCAGGACATAATGATCGCCGCTAGCCCAGGACCAGTGGTCAAGCAGTCTGCCATTATCCCACTAGCCCTCATCTTGAATTGATAGCATTGATAGCAAAATAACCCCTACATTTTTTGTTTGCCTCTACCCCCAAATTGCTGTTCTTTTATACCTGTTTAATGAAGCCACAGTTGCCACACCCTGCTGCAAGGAATATCCTACAAGCTCCAATGTCCGCCGCCTACAAGGACATAATGACCGCTAGCCCAGGGCCGGCGGTCAAGCAGTCTGACATCATCCCACTGGCCTTCGCCGCATCAGCCACCAGCGGTCATCTAACAGCGCCCATCAAAGGAGGCAATCGGCCCGACAGTTCTTCTAAGGAGTTTGCGTATTTGTCCCCAGACAAAAGTGCATCTTCATCGGCTGCATGTGGTGCGACTTCTACCGCATTCATCACAAGACAAGCCAAATTATGTAAGATTTTAAAACACATGTATTAAGTTATTTACATTTGTATGCCTCCAACACAAAGTGGATGGGTTGGAGGTATGTTTTGGGTGTATTTCCCACAAATTTTGTGGTTTTAAGTTAGCGAGCGTAGCGAGCTTGAAAAATTTTGCAATTTCACATCCGCAAATCCCAAAATCCTGTATAAAAAGGGGAAATATGAAAAAAGGGACCCATGTCTAAGGATTTTTTTAATGAAAAGGGGACCCATGTCTAAGGATCTTTCTTGAAAAAGTCACCCTTCCCAGCGGCACATCCCCGTATACTCAATATACGTGAGTACCCCTCCCCCCCCCCCCCCCCCCGGGGTATGGACATCTATTCTCATAATCTTGTTAGCTCAAGAAATTGGCAAATGTTTTTATAAAGCTTGACCAGTCGAGAAATCTGGATGTCTCTGGTACGATTATCATGAAAAAAAAGTTTAGTTTGCTCTTTGTAAATTTATTTACCAAATATTTCTGGGGAGTTTTTTTTATTTTTTATTTTTTTTTAAAGTTATGCAAAATCAAGAGGGGAACGATTGTGGCAGGAGCAAAATTGTGCAGATTGATAGTTTGCTACCACTGATATTTTATACAACAAATTATTCCATAATAGCTTGCACCACACCAGAAGTGAAATGTCGAAAGCAGAGCACTCCTACACGAGCCTCCAACTTTGTTGCCAGCAAACTGGTACGTGCCACGCTGCTGACTGTAGTGCCCCCATCAGCGCCAGGTAGTGAGGGTAGCCAAGCAGGCTCATCAAAGACCGAAGATGGTGGACCAGCACCTCCGGTTATCACGCTCAACATCCCTTCTGTTCCAGGGCTGGATCTTCATCAGGGTCAGGTAATTATAGTGATGATGATGAGAGGGCGGAAGAGGAATAGGAGGAGGAAGAGGATGGTGATGATGGTGAGATCATGGTGATGATGATGATGATGAAGATGGTGATGGTGATGGTGATGATGACGATGGTGATGGTAATATGATGATGGTGTGATGCCTTTTAAAAGGACTTTTACATTTCTTTCAAAGATACTAACGGCTTTCCATACTTTTTAAGTCCAACTTAGCGTTAAGTTCAACTTAGGGTCTTTGTGAAACACCTCCCTGAACTGTGACATCATTATCACAAAGTACAGTCGGGATCAAAAAGATCCTATTCATCTCTCTTCTTAATTTCAACTTTCCAAATTTGTATTCAGTTTCTGACGGCTGCAGATGGCAAGAAATATGTGATCAATGATGTCCAGGCCGTCCTCCAACCATCCGATGCAAAGTGATGCGAGCAACAAGTTTAGGAGCAGGGATGGCAGATTTGGGGCAAAAGTCTGAATTCAGGCCCTGTTCACCTAAAATTTAAAGGTTCTTTTGTTAATAAAATAGTCCACACAAGCTGCAAACTGCAACATCATCATCATTACTTCTTTCAAATTAATTCATGATTTAAATATTCCTGAATCGAGTTAGCTGTTGCCATTGCATAATTGTACATTTTTACAAAGCTGATTGTATATTTGTTGTTGTATTCAAGTACTACTTTTTCTCATTAATTGCTTTGTACTTTTCAAATGACCAAAAAATGTTGTATATGAGCTTTGTTCATATTAATATGCAATTTGTACACACCTTGCCAATATTTTTGTACTACATTTGTTCAATTTTTTTAGTTGTTTTATACAGTGTTTGTCTTTTTAAAGTTTGATTGCTGATGTTTTATATAGAAAATTATTTCCTGACAAGACAATTCAGACTTTTCTATAATAAGATAAAACACAAATTTAATCTCATTTCTTTTGTAAGTGGATCTAGATTGTAAATAACCCTTAATCTTTTAGCTTGAAACAACATTTCTCAAATAAAAAAAACATAAAATGAAATAAAAAATGAAATATCAAATATGAATTTGGTTTAAAGCTTTAATATAATTGTTTGTAAATGTTTGTATAAAGTCAAGTATGAAAAGACATGTTAATGATACATGTAACCAAAATAGGCATTTGACAAAGATATACAGGAATATATGCTAGCGTCAGTTTACTATGCGCAATTCATACCTCATTTTGTATACAACTTTCAAATTGACTGAAATAATGCCAAAAGAATGCGCAAATGCAAATATTTGCACTTTTATTCACCTCTTGCCAGTGTTTGAATATTATTCAAAGTTGTATTGCAGTTTCCTGAAAAGACAATTCAGGCTTGTCAAGAATTTAATAACAAACATTTTATATCTTGTTTCTGGGAAAGTATTTTTCAAACAAAGTATTTTCAAATGCCATTAAAACTTTAACCCTAATGCTAACTGGGGGAGGGGGGGGGGTCAATTTGACCCCCCCCTCGACTTTTTGCGCGATAATTCCGCAATGTGCGCCGATATTGCCGCGCGACTTCATGAGTTTTTTCATCGAAGTCTTTCGCAACTTTTGAGACCAAATTTGCGACGACCGGGTACTCTGTTCTAAAGTCACATGACCTTTTGTAAGTGAGCGTCGGCCCGAAAATCGCTAAATTTTGTAATTTGTGTACAAATCCTATGGAAATTGGTTTTTCCTATAATAGACAAATCCTTCATTATTTGTCATTCTAATCACTGCAATCATTTAATTTGGGGCTAAAAATACTTGGATAATGGTCAATAATTTATTCCATTGAAAAAAACAATAAAAAACATAAGTCGAAAAAACAAAGAAATACATAAGAAATTCCAAAAACAAAGAAATACATAAAGAAAATTGTGGCTATCGCAATTTATGCACAACATTTGCATATTCTGAGCAACATTTAGTGATTTACAGACAAAAAGAGAATTTTTGCATAAATTAGCGTACTTCGGTAATTAATATGCGCATAATTTGCATATTTAACATTGGATCGTTTAAAGGGACTTAGTAACATTGTCCAAATCCTCAAAATAAAATTGTAATTCTAGCGGTTCCTTTATACCTTGTTGTATTCGTATTAACAATAAAATCATGGGACAGCTTTCGGTTTTTCAAATTTCCCTTTCATTACAAAGATATGTATGATTGAAGTATTTAGATAAGAAAATCTCCGGGCGAGATTTTCATCCCTGTACAAAGTGAATGCAGTGAGTTGGTGAATATCACCCAATATCACTTTGCATTTTCGCTCATTACTTGGCCATACATTGTCCATTTTACCTGAAATTTTCACACAATACCCTGAGGACATATGAGATAACAACAGTATACATTGCATCAACCATTCATCAGTTTTTGCACATCTCAACAAAGTTACTAGATCCCTTTAAACGAAAACATGAACGTGTCGCTAATACTTCAATGTACCTCCATGCAAAATTGTGCGTGAATCGGACAATCGGTCTTCGAGATCTTAGGGGGGGTCAAATTGACCCCCCCCCCCCCCCCCCCAGTAAAAACCTGGTCTGAAATAGCCCAGTTAGAATAGGGTTAACTTTCAACATGAAACAGTAATTCTCAAATAAAAAGATATCAAATGAAATATCAAATATGAAGTTACCTTAAGTATGGTATAATGTAATCGGATCAAATGTATACATGTTCAAAGTTTACTATGCAAAGACATATTAATGTTTGTAACTAAAAATGAGTGTGTGACAAGGATAAAAAGAAGATACATACAGTGTATATGCCAGTGTCATGTGCAATTCATACCTTTGTTTGTATACAACTTCTTCCAAATTGACTGAAATCATTCCGTAATGCGCAAATACACATTTCTGCAATTTTATTCACCGGTTGCCAGTATGTTTAAATATTATTTAATGCTTTATTGTTTCCTGAAAAGACAATTGAGACTTCTCAAATATTAGATACAATATATTTTAAAGCTTGTTTCTGGGAAAGTATTTTTTAAACAATTCTTTCCATGTGGATTTATAATTCCATAAAATAAAAGTTTCAATATGAAACAATAATTCGCTAATAAAATGTTATAAAATGAAATATCAAATATGAAGTTACCGGAAGGTAAGGTATAATGTAATTGGCTCAAATATATGTAAAAAGCTTACTATGCAAAGACATGTTAATGATACATGTTACCAAATTAGTGTGTGAGACAAATATCAGACATTTACCAGTGTTGGTTTAATGTGCTATTCATACCTTGTTATGTATACAACTTCTTCCAAATTGACTGAAATCATTTCATAATGCGCAAATACACATTTCTGCACTTTTATTCACTTCTTACTAGTGTGCGTCTTACTAATACTGTTACATGTTTTATTCAATGTTAAAATATCAAATGATTTGATAAATGTTCAAAGATGTTCCTGATGATTGGTTTGTATTTTGTATAATAAAAAGCATTATTTAACTTCTTTCAATGTTTAAATATCAAATGATTTGATAAATGTTTCAAAGTACTTCAGATTTTCATGATTGGTTTGTACTTGTTATAATGAAGAGCAACTTTCAAATGATGGACATTCTTTGTGTTGGGTTTATTGTTAATTATTGTCTTTTCCACTTCACCTGATGTAGGTTATACACTGGATGCTCGGTGTAATACACTTATCAATTGTATGACGCACCTCATGACCCCTGGGAATGGTGCGTCATGGTTGGGTCATTTACCACAACATTTTTGACGCAGGTACCTTCAAGGCAACCCTATGGTCCGTCACATCATGACGAAGGGGTGCGTCATTGTTAGTCAGTTTAACCGTCATGGTTCGTCAAAATCAAGACATGGTGCGTCACAAAAGTGACCGTATATACCGTCATTGTAGTTGAATGGTCCGTCAAAATTTGGACACGGGTGCATCATGGTATACTGAAATCCGACTCGCATAGGACCAATGACGCACCATTCCCGGGGGTCATGAGGTGCGTCATACAATTGATAGGTGTATAAGTTTGGCTTTATGTGTGATTAATCATTTCAATGTTGTTGGTCTAGTGGTTATAATGCTTTGCCTAGTAATCAGGAGAATGTGGGTTCAATCAGCACCCAACTCCTCTTGTGATTTCTTTCACAATAATAACTGAAATAAATATTACATTTTTATGCAAACTATGCACTTTGTTAAGATCTTGCCAAATGTTGATACCAGGGTATTAAACAGCATATTCATTGATGTTTTTTTTTTATGTGTCACAATTTCTTGAAGTACTGCTTTGTAATGTTTTCAAGTTGACTGGAAATTTTGAAAAATATATACACTTTTCCTGATAACTTTTGTTTTGTACATGAAAAAAATTGTTTGATAGAACAAAACGAAATAAGTGAAAATATTTACTTTTCAGATAATTTTTGCTTTGAATTGTTAATGAAAAACATTGTTTATTAAGAGATCATTAATACTGATAACCTACAATTCTTGTTCTGTGAAGTATTTTTATTGTATTACATGCAAACATTGCTCTGCCCTCCTACTAAAGGCCTGGTCATACAGGACACGACTAGACCCACGAATGCAGTACGCATTGGTACGAATCTATGACAAGCCGTGTTTAACATTTATTCCTAATTCTTGATATATCAAAAAATCAAATATTTGATATCAAGAAATGCATTCTTGATATCAAGAAATACTTTTCTGTTGTTAAGCATTGGTAATTCTTGATATCAAGAAATGCATTCTTGATATCAATAATTCAATTCTTGATTATCAAGAAATAGGAATAAATGTTAAAACGGCTTGCCATAGATTCGTACCAATGCGTACTGCATTCGTGGGTCTAGTCGTGTCCTGTGTGACCAGGCCTTAACAACAGTAAAGTCCTCCTCACACAGAGCTGACTCGACCCGATCCGACTGGTTTTCAGTCGGTTCAGTATACATTGCCTCAGGACTCCTGTTTTGTCGGTCAAGAGACGGTCGGAGATCATTCGAGGCCGATTCAACATGTTGAATCGGCTACAACTGAGCGAAACCGACTCTAGCCTGACTGAAAACCAGTCGGATCGGGCGAGTCGGCTCTGTGTGCGGAGGGCTCTAAACCTGTCTTAGTGGCCACCTGTCTACAGCAGCCAACCTGCCTATAGTTATTCAGTGCTCAACATTAGCACAGGCTCGCTGGCCCAGGGCCACTAAAAATTAGCTTTGGGCCACCAAATAACATTGCTGCTAAATACCACATATAACATAATTTTGTAATGATTTTCTCTGTTTGGGTCCAGCAGCTTTAGGTTTCTGGGCCACTGTGATAAAACAATGCTAGAAATGAACATTTTTGCCTCCTGGCCCAGTCGGGCAAGTAAAAACAAGATTTTCAACTTCTAGTGGCCGAAACCTATATCTGGTGGCCCCAACCAAAGAAAAACAACAAATTCTGTTATTTGCTTGCCCGATCGGGTCAGCGGGCCTATGCTAATTTTGAGGACAAAGCATGTTTTTACTTACCCCAAAGGGCTTTGTGGCACAAAGGTTAATTTCTTACATTGCTGTAGTTACAAAAAGTGATCCCTTGCAGAGAAAATATTGTAATTAAGCTATAAAGGTCATCTGTATACAGTGGCAACTTTTCTTGTTTCCCTTAGGTGGTCACTATACACACGGGCTTGACTGTATAAAAATTGTCCATGTTCAGAAGCTAAGATCAAAAGGCAAAACTATACACATTGGGCTTTGAATGAAGTTTGGTGAGCCATCATGTTCTATGTTTTTAAGCTTAAATTCCACATAATCTTGTGGATGGTGTATAGAGTGGTGAAGTGTGATGTCATAAATGATGTCATAAACATTTTTTTTAGAATTTTCAAATTTGAACTTCATTTTCAGAAAGAGCATAACAAATAATGTCCAAATACCGAAAATCAAAGGAATAGGTTACGTATTGGCCGAGATATGCCCATCCGAATGATTTTTTGGTCAATGGGCAATCAGTGTTATAGTGCACTGGTTCCTAAATTTAGGAACCAGTGCATTATAACACTGATTGCCCATTGAAGTAAAATTCATTCGGATGGGCACATCTCAGCCAATACGTAACCTATTCCTTTGATTTTCGGTATTTGGACATTATTTGTTATGCTCTTTCTGAAAATGAAGTCCAAATTTGGAAATTCTAAAAAAGTGTTTTTATGACGTCATGGCTTCTGTACTCTATTCCGCTCATTTTGACTTTCATACATGTACTAACCTTTTTCACCAAAAACATTAAAATTTTAATTAAAATACAACAAAAAGTGAAATTACAAGATGCATCGTCAAGCTTGAAGAGCATACAACATAGTTCACTCACTAACGTTCCCCCAAAACATGGTAGTCCATTGTTTTACCTTTGTCTCTTCAGTTGTAATGATCAAATCAACACTGCATTGCCAATTTGTGTAAAGTGCTTTGTCTCATCAATTGTAATGATCAAATCAACACTGCATTGCCAATTTGTTGCTTTGTCTCATCAATTGTAATGATCAAATCAACACTGCATTGCCAATTTGTGTAAAGTGCTTTGTCTCATCAATTGTAATGATCAAATCAACACTGCATTGCCAATTTGTGTACAGAGTAACCTCTTTATAACAAGGTCTTGGGTACCTGATATAGCGAGGTAATTTCATAGGCAAGGCTCGACACTCGCACTGGCCCGGGGCCAGAGAAATTGCACTTGGGGCCAGCAAAATGTATAAAAGTCATATCCTGGTGGCCCGGTCGGGCAAGCAGATTTTCAACCCGACATTGACAAAATGAAAATATCTTGTTTTCTTTTATGTCATGCTTCATCTGTAATCACATGTTTGATAAGGAAAGAGTGATATTTTGAATAGTAAAAAGCTTACTCATAAAATACAATTTTGGGGCCAGCAAATTTTCTTTTGGACCACCAGAATAGGGGAAGAATCTATTTCACTGGCCTGACCGGGCCACTGACTAAAAAGGTGAGTTTGGAGCCCTGTCATAGGTCCAGGTTCTATGAATTTTATTATCTGTCGTCTTGATACAAAGAAGTAACTGAAAGAGGAAATTCCCATGGGCCCAATGTGCTGGTCATAAAGAGGTTTCACTGTACATATAAGAATTTGGGAAATTGTGTAGACCTTACATTTACATACATGTACCTATAATACATTTGTAAAACTTGCCAAACTCAACAAACAACAAATACATATAAACGCAATGAAGGAGTTAAAATTTGATGTATTTTATTAGAAAACTAAGGCTACAAAGTTGTCCAACAACATTGGATGATGAAAATAAAACATTGACACTGTCAATAGAAAATTTAGTACTGGGAAGAGCTTCATGCATAGCTTCATAAGTTACTAAGGTGGGCATGTACATTTTAAGTACAAAACATTTCAATTCAGCACACTTTTTTTCAGCGAGTAGCACAATAAATACATAATTTACTAAGGTGGGTATACATTTTAAGTATAAAACATTTCAATTCAGCACACTTTTTTCAGAGGCTATCACAATAAATACATAATTTATGTCCTCATAAATAATTAAACATTTATCATGACTGTAAAACATAAATCTAATTTTTTAGTACATGTACTACTATAAAAAATGAACATGACAATCCTATTTCAGCATCCCGTTTTCGCCATTCAAACTAAACGTCCATAAACTGTAATGAATTAGTGTTAAGTTTGAACAAAATAACATTGTATTTCTTTGAATGGAACATTATTTATTGATGATACATGATTGACCATACACCATGTATTCATAGTTACTAAATATATGCACAATATTTCAGTTTTGCACACTTTCTTTTAGCTTGAAACAGCATTATAATACACAATGTTAGTAATAAGTTGAACACTGAAAAATATATATGAATAACTTCTTTCCAGAATAGGCAGGGTAAATAGTCCCCTGTTCTACAGTACACATTGTACACTTTATAAGGCTAAAATAAATTCTTCAGGTAGTAGCACAATAAGTTATTTTCAGCACCATAAATAAATGGAAACAAATAATAAGGGGGCTTTCATCAACACTTGTGGGCAATTCCAAACAAAGCATTACAGTGTAAATTAAGCCCTTAGCCAGTGCTCTAAATTAGCATAGGCTCGCTGGCCCGGGGCCACTGAAACTTAGCTTCGGGCCACCAAATTTCATTAATGCTAAATTCTACTGGCCCAATCCAGCAAGCAAATACAACAGAATTCATTGTTTATGTGTTTCTTTGTTTGGGGCCACCAGATTTAGGTTTGGGGCCACTAGAAGTTGAAAAATATTGTTTGTACTTGCCCGAATGGGCCACGAGGCAAAACGATTAATTTCTAGCATTGCCTTAGCCATTTGAATCCTGCCACTATATGGCTACTACAATCCTAGAAATTAACTTTTTTGCCGTGTGGCCCAGTCGGGCAAGTAAAAACAAGATTTTTAAACTTCTAGTGGCCCGTTACCTAAATCTGGTGGCCCTAAACAAAAACAAAAACATTACAAATGTGGTTACATTTGCTTGCCCGAACGGGCCAGTAGAATTCATGATCAATACAATTTGCTGGCCCAAAGCTTAGTGGCCCTGGGCTAGCGGGCCTAATGCTAATTTCGAGCACTGGCTACTAGCCTACTGCAAGCATTGTTTGTGCTTACTTAAAATAATGAGAACATAAATGTTTGAAGGATTCAAATGCTCAAAGGGTTATTTTGAGGTGTAACACTGTCATCTTTAGAACATTTGCCCTCAAACTGCTCTTATTACACACTCATACTTGGCGGCTTAAAATATTGTATCATGCAATATTGTTAATGCTAATTTTTTGTCACTGAATTATTCCACACATTGATTGCATATATGAAATATGTGCAGGCTGAAATAATGCTTTCATTTGAATACAATTGTATGTGACAGCAAAAAAGAAAGTACATGATGCACATTATATTGCAATAAATGCAATATTGTAATGCTAATTGTTGCAGTTGATAGTTTGTCACTTTGAATTATTCCACACATTGATTGCATATATATACTCCGCAAAAAAAGAAACTGGATACTTGTATAAGTTGAAATATTTCATATTAATGTACGATAAAGTGTACATGATCATATATCAAATTAAAGGGAATTTAGTCCTCTACATGCAAGGTATAACTTAAAGGTGTAATCGTTCATGCATGAAATGCCATGGTCAATTAACACTAGCAAGGTCTGTTTTCAAAAATAGCAAAACAATGGAGGACCACACCATTCGACTGAAATGATAGTAAGCGTTCCACTTAAAACAAGATGAGCGGGGCAAGTAAATTATGACATTATTCAACTTTATTGTTATGAACAAACTCTGGAAATACAAATTTGTCAATAAAACAGGGCCAGGTTATGAGAGCATTATCATACTGGTCTGTATTACAGGCATGAAGCTTGTCTATTTCATGTGTCCCCTGCAATTTTAACCATAGTAACCTAGAGAAATGTCATGTTAAAGGCTGCCCAAATGTTTGACCAATGATGACATCAAGTTTTGAAGATCTTTGGACTACGGTATAATTCTTGAGAAGAATTTATACCATTTTCATGCTGAAATAAGGGCACAAACTGTGGTTTTGACTAATAAAGCTTTGCCATGGAATTCCCCATTTTGTTACTTTTGGATGAAAATAACAGCTATAACGTTCACAATTTGTCTTCATTTATACTCTTTATTGAGATGAAGATAGAAAATGTCACATTTGTAATGCAAAATTATGCCATCTCATGAATATAGCGTTTTAGATTATGCTTATCAACATTTATATGGTTGAGTGGATGTTCCATTTTTGCTATTTTTGAAAACAGACCTTGGTGTGGTTAATTGACCGTGTCAAGTCATGCATGAATGATTTCATCTGGATTTCATGCGAATATTGAAGAGGGTAATTTTATCTTTAATTTGATATACAATATCATATATTTTATCGTTAATGAATACGAAATATTTGGTCTCATACAAGTGTCCAGTTTCTTTTTTTGCGGAGTATATACATGTATAAAATATGTGCAAGCTGAAATAGTTATTTCTTTTGAATACAATTGTCCGTGATAGCAAACAAGAAAGTACATGATGTATGTTTATTGCAATAATTGCATTTCAGCACCTTTAAACAATGAAATGCATCAATCACCAACATGATTTTATGACATGTATTTTAAACTCTATGACCTGGCACAATGAAGCAAATATGCAAGAATTACAATAATCTTGCAAAAACACAGAAGTTGTGCAGTATTTCAGTAAGTAAAATAAAAAAGCTACAGGTGTATCATTTTAAATGGTCAGTTATTGGTAAACCTTAAATTAATTTCAAATTTACTCACTTTCTCTTAATGAACAAATGCCATCATCAACATGATGGTGCATTGTAGAAACAATTCCAATGCAGTAAATAAGATCACAGTGAAAAAAATACATGGGGGGGGGGGGCAGGGCAAATTAGCCCTCAAAATGCTAAAAAGAGCCCTATGTGCATAAATTTGAATGCAAAAGAAATTTTATAAACAATTTTAGAGATATATAATAGTGTAAGACACATATATGTACTTTGCCTCATATTATTTGTCTCTTCAGCCATCCCCACCCCTTTTCATATTTCACCCATTACACCCTTTTTCATGCCTTTCTCCCATTTGCCTCTATTCAGTTTGCCTCTATTCAGTATGCCTCTATTCTGTATGCCATTCTCTATTCACTGGTTTCTTTCACTCTTCTCCTATATAGTGGTTCCATACATGTACATTCTTGACTGATTATTCGTAGTCCGAATAATCAGTTCTTCACCAGTAGTCACCTCATCTGCATATTCTTTCTCCACCCAATCATATGTTGCCAGCCAGGTCTTGTTCATCATCCTTCTTCATGTTCTATTGTTTGCACCTCATGCTCTTCTCATCCTTGGTTCTAATTGGTTCTTTCATCCTTTAATAGTCATGTGTTACTTAAGTTGTTTCTGATTGGTTATTTAATGCAGTTAATTTGGTTATGGGTTTTGGTCATGTACCTTGCATGTTGCACCATGCTGGGTGGTTCAGTTGAGCTTATGACGATTAAACCAAGCAGTTGTCATACTTACTCTCGTCTCTCCGAGTACTTATTTTGCCTTCTACAATAGCATGCATCCTGCTCCTCTCAAATGTTGTTTTTATTTATGTTCTGTTGGCTATACATGTACGCTCGTCTGCCAAGGTCATGTGTCCAGCCAGCGATTGACCTTGCACCATAATAATTGTTTGCGAAGTGTACTAAGTTAGAATCAGACTTTATTTGAGTTATGTTAAACGATAATAATTACGTGATGTAATTGTAGTTTTGTTTCAATTTATTGTTGAAATTTCGGACATGCTTTTCGAAATTAAAACCATGGAATACCGCAAATTTGGTTGTTTGTTGTAGTTTATTCGTGGTCTGGATTAGAGTAAAGCATGTTGATCTATGTTGGTTAGAAAAAATATTGCTACAATGGACTTCGATTGCTGAATGTTACTTTCATTTGGAGTTTCAGTGACAGTCAATATAATATTCTTCTTTGAATTTGAGGCAACTTTATAATTGTTAATATTCGTATGCTTACTTCGACGATATGGTTCGCGTGTGACGGGATTTGTTTCATTTACGCTTGGAGGGAAGTTGATCACGGTTTCATACACATCCTAGTGACATTGGCATATTATATCCTTTCTCTGACTTTGACTATAGCTGCAACTCGAGCTGTGTGATAACAATTTACATGATTGCCAGATCATAGCAGCAATTTCTTTGGTCTTTCTGGCCCTGTAAACAAAAATTTTGTCGCGCTCTAACTGTGAGGACTCTTCCCTACACACTACAAGATGCCAAAGGCCAAGCAGAAGATGAACTCGAGGAGAGGTGTCCCAGCTAGCGCCACAACGTCATCTCGGGCAGCCTCCTGACGTCCTACTCGACCACGGCGAAAGAATGTCCATACACCAGAGTTGCCCGCTGGACTGGATCCTAGACCAACGGCCATAGATACAGAGCCTGTCAATCTCGGTGAGTTGTCATGGCCTATCATACCTTCTAGTATCAATATTGAGCATGATATGGGGGTACCTCCCCCTTCCTTCCCATTGTTGTCGGCGGATACGACCCCGTCCGCAGCTGCCCCGGTGGATACCGTGCTTTGCGGCGTAGGAGGCGAGGCGAGTAGCCGTTACCCACCAGCAATGAGCTGCGTTTGCGATGAGTTATGGGCGGATGTAGCTGGGAATATTAAGGAGAAAATTTGCGGGGGGAATATGTAGAGCTGGGGCTGCTGGTCAGGAAAGATGCTGGGCGGGGTGATGATTCCCCCACATTCAGCTTGGCTCCAACCGGCGAATCTTTGATGCTGCGACCGCAGAAATCGGAGCGATCGAGCAGTGGACTTCGGCGTTCATGATCTAGGGAGCTGCTAAAATATATGGATATCATCAGGTCCATAACTCGGTCTGGGGGGTTTAATTGGAGGTCGTACGACGTTCAATTTCGCCTGCGGCAAGCGCGTCAACCACATCGGTCATGGGCCGTTATTGATACAGAGTTGTGGTTGGCAGTCGCCGCCGTTGGTCCCACTGCAGCCGCTTCGGTAGCTCGCAGCTCGCAACGAGCAGTCAGCCGAACGCGGAGCTAGGGGCCCAGCAGGGCCCACGTACCCGGGTAGACGTCCCGGTAGCTACGGCGGCAATAAGACAGCGTTGCACTGCTTCGCCTTTAACGGAGGTGGGTGTACCCGCTTCAGCTGCCAGTAAATGGAAATGGTCCAAAATAATAGGGAGTTGGCTCCAACCCCTATAAAGTTAGATAAGATAGCCCCTTTCTTGAGAACGTATCCTAACCGTGATGATGCATCGTTGTTAATTAAAGTTTTTCGTTTTGGTTTTTCATTGGGATTTCAGGGCGAGCGCCTAGCTGTGTCGGCCACGAATTTGTTATCTGCGCGACAGAATGAGGACATTTTGATGGCTAAGATGAATAAGGAGATACAATTGGGCCGTATCGTGGGCCCATTTGTAATTCCCCCTGTCCCAAATTTTCGTTGCCCGCCCGTGGGACTCGTTCCAAAGCAGGCCCCCGGGGAATATCGCCTTATTGAACATTTGTCTGCACCCCGTGGGACCTCGGTTAATGATTTCAGGGGGGTGTTCGACCAAAGGTCCTTTGCAATTTCTACAAACACGAAACCTCTTGTCGTTTTCTCCACCACAAGAACTACATCACTTTTCACTTTCTGCGTCTGATAATTCCGTAACATAATTATGAACATGATCTACATTTAAATCGTCATTGTTTTTATGTTCAGTCCTAACACAATGAATGGTACGATGTACGTGTCTCATACACCTCATTTGATGAAGCGGTCAAGCTCGTGTCTGCCATAGGTTCCGGCACACAAATGGCTAAGGCTGATATTAAGTCTGCATTTCGCTTATTACCAGTCCATCCGGCAGATTTTGAGCTCCTCGGTATTCGTATTGGAGATAAATAACAATTTCATGCAGGTGTAGGCGTAGGCTCCACACCCCCCCCCCCCCCCCCCCACGTTAATAGAAACATTGTCATTACCAGTGATAAGTTAACCACTGATTTTGTCAAAATTCAATATATTGAAACAAAATTTAAATGATATATCAAAAATTTAAAAAAAATAGATAGGCTATGCAATCGGCTGATCGCAAATATTAATATCAACAAGATCCCTACTGTATTATTGGGACACCCCCTAGGTCCCCCTTTCATTACTAGTTACTTTTACCATGCTTTTACATAATTTGCTTCCTGTTTTTTTTGCAGATGGAAACAAGAAATGGACGATGTACTTCTAACTGAATTACTAATGGCAACCCCGTACAAGTTTAAAGAATGAACGAAAGACAGTGGCAATGCCTGGTCCTCGGTTGCCACTCGCAAGGGGGAGCTTGGCATAGATGGGATGAATCAGAGGGCAGTACGGCAAAGGATTGGCCTTCTGATGGACAAGGTGAAGAAGAGTAACCGGGAGGACAAGCGAGCAAGTGGGATAGGGACGACGCAGACGGAGAAAGAGCTAATATTTCAAAAACCGAGACTCGTGGACTGTCGGCAAAATAATCTGTGAACAATACGTTTACTAGATGATCAAAGTTAATACTTGATCACCTAATTTTTTCTCATTCAGTATGCTAGGGGGGAAAAGGTATTTAAGTCAGGAGTATGATGAATTATAATCATTCCTATATAGTAAATCACTGCGCGTCTCGCGATACTTGTTCGTTATTCATTACTTTACTTCCATTGGAATACTCTACAAAATATACCTATCCAGAGTACACTTTTTTATTTGGATATATTACGTTTTAATCGGACACATCATACACATATTTGATCATCATGTCTCGCATGGCAGCCGTAGTGAGACAGAACCCACTGACGTGGTCTAACCTCCACGCCAGACTTCGATCATCCCCGTTTGATTATGGAAAACTCTTCCCAAAGCAAGTGAGGACATATTTTAAGGACAACGCGCTAGCTATTACTACATGCGAAGGTTATCTAGTAGACAGCGTCCTCACGACGACAGCGTTCCTTATCTCTGAAACGTCCGACGTGATGTAGCCTACAGTGGAATGACGACAAAGGCGAATTTGTACGTTGTCCTGGTAGGACCACCGTCCGGCAAGTCCCAAGCTATACAAGGCGGAGTGAAAGATCCGCTAAGCGCCATCTCCAACGCATGCGATGACCCATCGCTCGACATCGGGAGGGCTACATCAGCGGGACTATTGCAAAGATTTTCACAGGGCAATGATATGCTCATCGACAGCGAGATACATGTACACGACGTAATGTTGAAAATGGCAAAGAGCGACTTCGAAAACGCAAGCGGGGACATCGCTACGCTCTGCCATATTTTTAGCGGAGAGAAGGTCTCTTCCACATATGCAACTCAGAGTAAGCGTGAGATCGACGCAGGACGCGCCTTTTCCATTTTAGGAGCTACCCAACCAAAACCTGCTGCACATCTCTTGACAGCCCTCGACGTGGGCAACGGATTCATCGAGAGGCTCATCGTCCACGCACCCGACTGCCTGCATCCTTCACCCAGCCCCACACAAAGGGCCAGACGCAACATCGAACAGCAGCCATCAATCACGCGTGTCCTGCAAGTGGTAGAACGCGTACACGAACAACGTGTTACATACACTTTCGCGGACAACTGCCAAGCGGAACTTGATAAAATTAACGAACAATACATTGACAACATCAATCAGGCCATCGTCGACGGACAGACACCTCCGCAATCAGAAAGAATCGACTTAGTCCTACGGTTAGCCGCGCCGATACACATACTCACTTCAGTCATAAAAGGACCTGATACAAGGCAACAATCCTGCTCCCCCGTCACAGGAAATAGTAAAGGACAGCCTGGATGCTGCCTTCGCAAACGTGGACTACGTCGAGAGCCGAAAATAAAACCTTCATAACGGTAAGTTTTTCCCACTTCAATATATAAAAAAAAAAAATATATAGATTATTATCGAAAGAATAGGCAGAGTATCAAACAGCTATGGGCTGGAGCGAGCACGCAGAAAAGAGGTAGGCGCAGAGGAGGTCGTGGACGAGGACGAAGTTGAGGACGGGAAGGTGAAATGACGGACGATGACTCAGAACCCCAAAGCCAGGGAGGGGCAAGATGACTCTGAGTTATAGTTGTCTCCGATTGCTATTCCACATGAATATTATCACTTATTACATATTTTTCTTTATCATTGGTTCATGTAGATCTTCCAGCTCATCATAGACGAAGTAGCCCTTCTGATCCAACGAACCATGTGGAACGATGCGTACAACTTGGAGGAAGAACCCCAGGAACCAGGAGAAGAGAACAAGTGCATGCGCCATGCTGCCTACCAATATTTTATCTTCTGGCTGCATGGGCACCTAGGACAAGGTACCAGGCGGGTTATTCAGAGCTGTTACGTGACAGAGATCCGAGGGATGTACCCTAGTGGACCAGGCCGGGCACGTTGCTGTATGATGCGAATAATCATGTGAATGCAGACTTAAACTACCATGATAATCAGCAGTTTGATACCGACAACTACAATGACGATGAATGTACGGTAAGCAAATTGTTTTCTTACTTACATACCACTTCATTAATATCCATGATCAGCACACGTTCCATAAGTTCCATGCTGCCCTCTCAGGTAATGTCCTTTCTTTACTTCATTCACACAATTGATTATCTTGCAGTGCAACATAAGAATGTTGATAAACTGCCAGCGTAATCATAAGACTTCAATAATTAACCCATTTTCACACACAGTATACAAATAGACATATCAAACGTATGATTCATATATGAAACTAATAACTTTGATTTTGATATCTGGCTCAGTCCTCAAGGCTAAACAGGTAAAATGCTTCATTAATGCATTATATCAACATAATCTCTTTTCACTTGTGTTTACAGTGCAGAAACAATCAGAGACAATGGAGGCAGATCTGGAGTCGTCCATTCTGTAAGGACCAGGTGATGAGGAGGACGAGGAGGAGGAGGAGGAGGAGATGGGAAATGCTGAATTAGGTAAGCTCTTACATGTATGTTGCTACATTATGAAATTACCATGTTCAAATATTGATACAGTATTTTATGAAGCTGGATGTGGTAGAGCAGACATGGACTGCGGAAGAGTACCATGCTGCCCTCTCAGGTAATTTCCTTTCATTACTATATTCACACAATTGATTATCTTGCAGTGCCACATAAAAATGTCCCATAAAAAGTCAAAGCATAGCTGTTAGCACACTCCCTCGTTTTCAGTAATCACACGCATATTTGCTTTTCTGATGTCATACCATATACACACAGTATACAAATAGACATATCAAACGTATGATTCATATGAAACGAATAACTTTGATTTTGATATCTGGCTCAGTCCTCAAGGCTAAACAGGTAAAATGCTTCATTAATGCATTATATCAACATAATCTCTTTTCACTTGTGTTTACAGTGCAGAAACAATCAGAGACAATGGAGGCAGATCTGGAGTCGTCCATTCTGTCAGGACCAGGTGGTGACGAGGAGGAGGAGGAGGACGAGGAGGAGATGGGAAATGCTGAATTAGGTAAGCTCTTACATGTATGTTGCTACATTATGAAATTACCATGTTCAAATATTAATACAGTATTTTATGAAGCTGGATGTGGTAGAGCAGTCATGGACTGCAGAAGAGTTCCATGCTGCCCTCTCAGGTAATTTCCTTTCATTACTATATTCACACAATTGATTATCTTGCAGTGCCACATAAAAATGTCCCATAAAAAGTCAAAGCACAGAGCTCTGTTAGCATACTTGCGGCCACATTTTTGCAAACAAGAATGTATTTTAGGAAGTATTGCTATTAGACGTACATGTCCGCTGTGTTGCCAGCATGTCGATCAGGAGAAGATATTTCCATGTCGCATCGCAGATGAGTTTCAGCAAGAATTGTTCCCAGGAACGCCACGAGCGCGACAAAGAAAAGACATCTTTCACTTGCCCTTTCAAATGTTACGGTTCAAGCAATGCCCCAAGGCATGACCAACAAAGAGTTTAATGAAAAAATAAATGCGAAATGTGCCTCGGCTAGGCGAGAAAGGGGCCCCAGCCACATTCCAAAGATGGGAAACAAACTGAATTAAAGAAGGAATCCTTAAAAAGCACCGGATATGTTTTACACGAAAACGCCCAGGATACCATTCAACATGTTGCCACATATCGAGCAAGCTGATGCTATAACGTGTGAATCATTAGATGCATCTATAACTTCTTGCATGAACAAAGAGATAAATGAAGACCTTGAAGATAAAATTATCTCTGATATCAACAAATTGATAAAGGGAGGGGTTCTTCAGTATTAGTTTTAGGTTTTGCAAAGGAGGGAGAAAAGATCATCAAAGCCCAGCTAAACTCTATATTGCCTATAGATGATTTTCCCAGTGTGTCTGATATTTGCTTTGCTTATGGTAGGAATACATGCGGTCAAGTTCCTCAGTCTCTGCCGAGGAGAGACCGCCAAGGAGACGAAGGGAAGAGGATCTCCGATATCAACAAATTGAAAAAGGGAGGGGTTCCAAGTTTACAGGACTTACATGAACGTCCTGCTAAGCTTGTTTCAGGAGCTCTCAACATTAAGATATGGGGTAGAGACTTGAAAGATGTACCGATCCAATTTTTTTCTGCAGACATTGGTAGCACTCTACCAAGGGGGGCAGTCGATCTTGACGGACGAGAGGAAGAGGGAGGCGTTCCGCAGGGGGCCTACTAAAGAGACGCTCCTTGCCAGCCTCCTTGACGTAGTGTTCGGGGAGGCGAGGATGGCAAGGGGCAATGCCTGCGGGAGAAGGACGGCCGCGAACAAGACCTCTTCAGAAGAGAATTCTCCTCTTCCCCAGGACCTGCTGACGGAAATAAAAGGTAGAATATATCGTACAAATCAAATTCTCTTTTGTCTTTTTCTTTTGAAGAATGGTCAAATTGTTTATAGTACCTAATGTGAATGTGATAGTGCTGTGCTTATATAATAGTACTGAATTTATATATTTCATTTTGGAATATTAAACAAAATCTAAAATTTTTGTAAAGCTGGAGTGTAATTATCACATTAATTATTTATACATTTCAGGATTCATATTTATTTTAAAACATTCACAATGTCTTCAATTGGATCACAATTAGTGAATTGACATTGTAAGTGATATACAGGGAAACCCCGTTATAACGAGCTAGAGCTCGCTTATAACGAGGAGAATCCTTTGGTCCCGATTCATACGTTCATTTAAATGTTTGTTATTAATTTGGCCCTTTATAACAAGGTAAATTTGATAGTCCAGACTACCTTGTTATAATGGGGTTTCTCGATACCAGTATTCTGAATAGTTGACGTTTTAAATTATTATTAATCTGTTCTTTTCTTTTACAGAATGTGTCCTGAGGAAGTTTAGGAACCAAGCAGGGATACCCTGCATGACATTGAAAGAGTTCAATGAGAAGATAAACGCCATTCTAGACAGGATGGGATACTCGAAGCGGAAGGGGACCAAGGGCATTAAGAACCGTCCCGATGACGTTGATGAGATCAGTGGCCTGTTCCATTGCAGGATTGGGAGGCGAGTCAGGAAATTTTACATCCTCAATGAGCTTATCATCAACTGAGATCAGACGGCAGTGATTCCGGCAATGAAGTGGACGATGCAGCCCAAGGGTGACCCTCAAGTGCCCATCTGAGGCGGCGGAGAAGAGAATTTAAGCTTTAACGGACATATATGACGAAGACTTTAGACTCATGAGAGACAGTCATATTCACCGCACCATTCATTCAACATATCCACATATCGAGCAAGCCGATGCTAAAACGTGTGAATACATGTGAATCACCTATAACTTCTAGCATTTTGACGATGAAATTATCTCCGATAACAAATTGAAAAAGGGAGGGGTTCCAAGTTTACAGGACTTACTGAACTATAAACAAGTTAAGTGGGTAATTGAACATCCTGCTAAGCTTGTTTCATTGGTAAAGACTCTATGTGTAATAACCGAATCTGAATCTAATAATGAACACAAAGCTTACCAAATCGCAAACATGCAAGAACAAATCTATTTTGCAAGGAATTCAAAATTGAGCTTACTCCAAGCACTTCAAGAAAATTGGTACCATATACCGTATCAAACGACAAACTTGCATCTATTTTCCGTAGTTTTAGCCACGCGTCACCCTCAGAATCTCTGTGAAAGATTATTTGCAGGCTGAAACGTGGTTCATACGTCCCGATACCAAGATGATGCCAGTTTGCACCCAACCAATTGGATGTGGAGGAAGCCTTCTGAGGAGGAGGAGAAGAAAATTTTAGCATTGACTGACATTTACGACGACGATTTTAGACTGACGAGAGACACACACATACAACGTACCATATATTGTGTTTGGACTGAACATAAAAACAATGACGATTTAAATGTAGATCATGTTGATAATTATGTTACGAAATTATCAGACGCAGAAAGTGAAAAGTTATGTAGTTCTTGTGGTGGAGAAAACAAGAGGTTTCGTGTTTGTAGAAATTGCAAAGGACCTTTGGTCGAACACCCCCCTCCCATCATCCCGATCGACCAAGAGAGAAGTCAATCCCCTATGACGCATTCGCGCTAGTCGAAATTATACAAAACGATAGCAGCATCACTCCAGGTGATTTGGATCCCTGCAATCCCAATAGTTTTGCAACTATTTCCCAGGTATTTTGGAATATTGGGAAACGTGCAGGGATCAAACAATACGGTGATGGAACATTCTTTCATTTAGTCGTTGTACTGTCTTATATTTGATTAGTGAACCTTGTATTGGGTGCTGGTGACTGCTGTACCTTGTTTTCAACTACACAGTCTCCGCCATTCATCTGAGATCAGGGATCTACTGAATCCCTGTGCGTGCGCGGCTGCGCGCAACAGGATCTACTGAATCCCTATGCGTGCACGCAACAAAGAGAAGGCAGCTTTCACTTGCCCCCACAGATTTACCAGATTGAGCGGATGCCCCAAGGAGAGAAAAGGGTTCTGACCACATTCCAAAATTAGGAATCAAATAACGACGACTATCAAGAATTATCGTGAAGAAAATGAACTAATTGCAAAGAGGACAACTTACATCTGCATAAATTGCATCAAGAGAGTTCAAATTGAATTAGAGAAGGAATCAATCAAAAGCACCGGATGTATGTTTTACATGAAACACCAAGGATGCCATTCAACATGTTAAAGAGAATCCGAGCAAGCTATTGCTATAACGTGTGAATCATTAGTAGCACCTACATGTACATTCTAGCATGAAAAAATGAGATAATCGATGAAGATATTGATGACGAAATTATCTCTAATATCAACAAATTCAAAAGGGAGGGGTCTCAAGTTTACCCAAATCACTTCAAGATAATTAGATATCGTATTCTATTCTGTATCAAACAGTAAACTTTTATAAAATTCCATAGCCAAGTCACCCTTAGGATGCGTGCTCTTTGGAAATTTACAGGAGTGCTATGCTAACTTTAGTTACCCGGTAGTTTTTGTTTTTGCTAATTTAATGCCTTTGTAGAATGGGTGATTTCACTTTTTGGTCAGTTAGGGGGACAAGAGAGATATTATGGGATGGAAGTATAACGTGGCAATTTTTGTTGGTAGAATGAGAGGAGAACCATGTGCTACCAGAGGGAGAGGAGTGTTTTGTTTCTACGCTCCTCAATTCTAGCACCATATAGCCTATAGCATATCATTACATGTATCTTTAGTATTCAAGTACATGTATCATGGAGAGAAGATTTGGGAAAGGGTATGGTTATCCTATTGTTATATATTAACTCTGCACCTAGATGGACCATACATGTATATGATTATATGAAGTTATCCAGATTTTTGATCATCGAACAGTATAGAGCAATATACATACCTCGACCTGAACTAGAAGCTGGAATGTTGTGTGCTATCCCCAACAAGTAAATAATTTTGAACGCTTTGCTCAAGCTCAAGTGGGAACCTTTTGTTAATAATTATATATATTCACATGCTAACTTGACTTTGAACGCTATGCAGAAGTTAGAACATTTTGATTTATTTTCACAAGCTAACATGATACCGGTAGAGGACCGCGATAACAAGCTTACCCACCAGTTCATGAGTGAAATGAGGGACTAGGAGGTCTGCGGCAGACTTGCACCAATGAGGCCGAGGATGATGACGTTCCGTGGAGGTGCGTCATATCGCCAAGGAGCGCGCCTCAAGGCGACAGCAGGCTCGTGGCAAGGGACACCTCAATCAGCCTTTGGTCGCGATGTTTCGATCGACATGCCATCAGACAGCGATGAGAATGACCAGCTATCGTCGACTGGGACAGTCGAAAATCAGATCAACACCCACCCTGATAATGGCGATGCATCGGATTGCGTCGAAGTCGAAGAAATCGACGTAGACCCAGAGGTCCAGAGGATGTCACTACATGCGATCTCTACTGGGTTACAGAGTAAGGATATCCAACATGAAATGAAGACAAACCTCCAAGGTAACATCTCCGATGAAGTTCTGCAGGAGGTTCTCACCACAGCTGTCGCTCAGGAGAGCCAACGACAGAACAAACTACGGCCCAGGCAAGGACGGGTTGCTTTACTTGAGGAAAAAGAGGTGTCCGACTGTCCTCAGAGGACAAGCCAAATAACAAAGCAACCAAGGCACCACCGGCGAGGCCGGAGGCCATCAATTTACAATCCCCGGAGCACATAGCAGGTGTCCAGTAGTAAATCGCCCTTCCCCTTCTCTGAACAACACATAATGAAAACTTTCGCGCGTTTGCCCCCCGTGCGAACCGCACGCTCGCTATAACATGGGAAGTACACATAATTTCAGCTACATTTTCGTAATAAATCATTCATATCTCTGTAAGGAGCGGGTGTTGTACGATGGGGTGAACGGATTCTGAAAGTTTATTTCATTATCTTTCCACTGATATATATTTCGTCTTATTTCCGTCAAAATCCAGTGATCATTTTTTTCTCAAACATGTCACTGTTAAGCGATTTGCCTATGAGAAATGCTCAAAATTTGCGTGAATTTTGAGACCCTGCAACCTTTATTCACAGATCATGCGTGATCAAAAGTTCGTTGAACCATGGGGTGAACGGTTATGGAAAGTTGGATAAATTCTCTTTCCGATGATATAAAACTTCTCCTGATTGGTCAACAATCCAGTGATCATTTTTTCTTCAAACTTTTCTCCTAATCACAAAAGGAGTACGAATTGTGCACCGATGACATCATTATTAATCTGCTCACTTTTGACCCGCTCACTTGTCAAAACCAGAGGGATTTGTTCATCGTACGTTTCGTTTCCACAATTTTATGATTTGAATGACAATTTATGAACACTTTGCTTGTCGACTGACGTATTTTCAGCATTTTTCATCATGGATTGGAGCTGTGTGGAGTGATTTTTCAAGTATTGCATATTGAATTTCTTCGCTCGGATTGAACGGAAATCGCGATACCACTTCAACAATAGGGATGAGTCGTGTGTACGTTGGGTGAATTGAGCGATACAAAAACAGTGCGAACTGAGTAGTACATGGTACACGTGTGTCGTGTCAACATGGGCTATGGCAATGTGTGTGTGTGTGTGTGTGTGTGCGTATGTATATGTACATGCGTTGTTTTCTGTGTGAGCACGCAAGTTTGTATACATGCTTGTTTTGTGTGTGAGCGCGCGAGTCTTCTAATTTAAAGAGAGAGAGAGAGAGAGAGAGAGAGAGGATATAAAGAGAGAGGGGGAGAGAGGATTTCTGTGCAGAGCATAAGACACCCCCATTTACGCACGGTGGAACAGGCCGAACACTACCTTGGTGGATGTTCACTCGTGCATTACACGATCCGCACACAAAATGTGCAGTTTTATTTTTTGCTCATTTCGGCCCGAAAGTTTTCATTATGTCCCTTGTAGTTGTATTGAAACCACCCTGGTTTAGCTATATATCGATGTGTGCCCCTGGATTAAGGGGAGGCAGCTCAGACCTTCACTGAGCTAGCACGTGTGCTTATTTCTTCTGAGTACTTATTATACCATACTGTTTCATGTGAGAACCCTTTTGAATACTCTAAAGTTTAGAGTATAAATAAATATCTTGATATTACATGTACTCCGGAATCACCTGTGTCATTTGCTGCATTATTATATACCTCTCCTATCATCAAATATACGAACCGATCCCAAACATAACACCAGCATACAAGGCGATTAGATTCACATTTTAACACCAGCAGAAATTAATCCGCGGAATCTTCCCACACTTCTTCTAGGACACCTACATGAACTACACTATTGCAGAAAAGTTTAAGAGGAATGTTAGGGAACAGACGGGGTGCCATTACTCTAAAGCGACCCAATATGAACTCAGTTAGGTGGTCAAAAGTTTGCGGTCGTCAAAAAATTCTGTGGTACTCCCTATGTGAACATTACAGAGTACTACAAAAACAAACAGGCAAACAATAATCGGATGCTACCTGGAAAGAAGGGCATCAAAATGACGAATGAAAACTGGCAGCGGTTGTATAAATCCGGTGCCAAGATCAATCTCGCCCTAAATTCAATTCTTCTTGGGAAGGAGTGGGATGAGAAAGTCCCGGACTCTATCCAAGCTGTCCGGAAGAGCGGGGGAGCATAAGCACCAAGCTGATGCTAGCAGGGACAATGGGCCTCCTCCAGGCAGCAAACCACCAGTCCTGAAGGAACATGAAGGCAGCGTAGACATTGACAAGACATGGGCTCGATCCATTCTGGACAGGATGGGATACTCGAAGCGGGAGGGGACCAAGGGCATTAATAACCGTCCTGATGAGGTTGATGAGATCAGTGGCCTGTTCCATCGCAGGATTGGGAGGCGAGTCAGGAAATTTGACATCCTCAATGAGCTTATCATCAACTGAGATCAGACGGCAGTGGAAGTGATTCCGGCAACGAAGTGGACGATGCAGCCCAAGGGTGACCCTCAAGTGCCCATCTGAGGCGGCGGAGAAGAGACTTTAAGCTTTAACGGACATATATGACAAAGACTTTATTCACCGCACCATTCATTCAACATATCCACATATCGAGCAAGCCGATGCTAAAACGTGTGAATACATGTGAATCACCTATAACTTCTAGCATTTTGACGATGAAATTATCTCCGATATCAACAAATTGAAAAAGGGAGGGGTTCCAAGTTTACAGGACTTACTGAACTGGTGGGTAATTGGACATCCTGCTAAGCTTGTTTCATTGGTAAAGACTCTATGTGCAATAACTGAATCTGAATCTAATAATGAACACAAAGCTTACCAAATCGCAAACGTGCAAGAACAAATCTATTTTGCAAGGAATTCAAAATTGAGCTTACTCCAAGCACTTCAAGAAAATTTGGTATCAAATGTAGTTTTAGCCATGCGTCACCCTCAGAATCTCCGTGGACGATTATTTGCAGGCTGAAACGTGGTTTATACGTCCCGATACCAAGATGATGCCAGTTTGCACCCAAGCAATTGGATGTGGAGGAAGCCTTCTGAGGAGGAGGAGAAGAAAATTTTAGCATTGACTGACATTTACGACGACGATTTTAGACTGACGAGAGACACACACATACATCGTACCATTCATTGTGTTAGGACTGAACATAAAAACAATGACGCTTTAAATGTAGATCATGTTGATAATTATGTTACGGAATTATCAGACGCAGAAAGTGAAAAGTTATGTAGTTCTTGTGGTGGAGAAAACGACAAGAGGTTTCGTGTTTGTAGAAATTGCAAAGGACCTTTGGTCGAACACCCCCCTCCCATCGTCCCGATCGACCAAGAGAGAAGTCAATCCCCCTATGACGCGTTCGCGCTAGTCGATATTATACAAAACGATAGCAGCATCACTCCAGGTGATTTGGATCCCTGCAATCCCAATAGTTTTGCAACTATTTCCGAGGTATTAAGGAATATTGGGAATCGTGCAGGGATCAAACGTTACGAAGGCATAAAAATAACTTTTGCCTCACAGGAACCAGGATCGGTAGTGGTATATAGCGCAGCGCAGGTCCAGAAGATGTCACTACATGCAATCTCTACTGGGTTACAGAGTGAGGCTATCCAACATGAAATGAAGACACACCTCCATGGTAACATCTCCGATGAAGTTCTGCTGGAGGTTCTCACCACAGCTGTCGCTCAGGAGAGCCAACGACAGAACAAACTACGGCCGAGGCAAGGACCTGTTGCTTTACTCAAGGAAAAAGAGGTGTCCTCAGAGGACAAGCCGTAAGACAAAGCAACCAAGGCACCACCGCCGAGGCCAGAGGCCATCAATTTACAAGAGCTGACAGCCAGCATCAAGGAGATTGTGAGAGCTGAGATCAGGGGTGATAGGTATTCTTTAAAAAAATGGCCTTCCTATTTTAAAACAAGACTATCAATCAAGCTGTTTCCGATACATACGTATCTGAAGTGAGACATAACGCTATTATAATTTCTGTCATAATTTTTATGATTTCTAAAACCATTTTCATTATGTGCACTTTATTTTCAAATTACACGGTGTACATGTAACTATGTCTACCTTGAAGACATGGACTGTGAGGATGAGGACAATGATGTCGATTACGATGCGGATGCAGAGCTGGCATTGATGATTGTTATCGATTCATCGTTTTACTTCCATTGTATTGCTACAGTTGTTCAAGGAGATGATGTAGGCATACTAGGAATGGTACTGCAATGAATGAATGGATTGTGAACCAAGATTGGGACTCATATTTAACGGAATTGAGTAAAGATAGGGTTTCGGGGGATGGAATTGTCTATCCAGCATACAAGGCGATTTGATTCACATTTTAACACCAGCATAAATTAATCCGCGGAATCTTCCCAAACTTCTTCTAGGACACCTATGATGAATTACACTATTACAGCCTGGAAGTATCATCACAAAAATACTAATACGATAAGGAATCAAAAGGAAAGAAAAACGGACAAAGAGATGAGTTGTTTGTAAACTCCCATCTATGTAATTGATGTAGCGAGGTAGAATTAAGGCCCTTTGGATATAATAAGGTAGTGGAGTTAGGACCCTTTAGGTAATATATGGTAGTATCCTGTCTTGTATATTTCTGGCTTTCTGAGAATTCTATACTTTTATTCAACTACCAATCTCTCACTATTATCTCTCTCCATCCTTTATTTCTTAATTTACTTGTCTCTAGCTATCTACTTTGATCTTTTAGATTAGGTTGTACATGAATGAAGTATGGTTAGTTGTAAAACTTGTACTTGAAAATATTTATAGTTAATAGCTGGAATAAGACAATATAGCTGCCTGTAAGTCTGCAAGTTAGGGTAAGTTTGTTGAAAGGGATTTAGATATTATAAGTTAGTGGCCAATATTATGAATAGTAGGCTTGGGATTAGTAGACATCAAAAGGGTACCAGATTTGAATAGAGATCTTGGGATTAGTCAATACAATAGATGTGTTGGGACTTAATGTAACTTCAATAGGATAGGTGTGAATTAGTCAGGCTATTGATATGAACTTGGCTTTCTGTGAATAGTATTAGCTTAGGTAGTGTGATATTGGTTGGGTAAGCTTTTGTCGTAGTCACTAACCAATGAGGATAATAGTTTTCTCTCTCTTTGGTATGAATATCCAATAAGACGATTGTATCTAGGGGCAACTTAGGTAAACATGATGAAGTATGAAGATGTAGCTCAGATCCGTAAGTCCCGCCCCTGACTAGATATGTTTTGAATATTAGGTATAAAACCCTGTCCCCAAACTTAGTTGAGTCAGTCGTAAAGATAAGAACAGGAGAGTAACCAGTAAGAAGTAAGAGCAGTTGGCTCTTCCCCCACCCTTGAAACCCCATCACCCATCATCCTCATCACAGTAACTATTAACATCGTTTAACTAAAACTTGAATTGGACATTTCGGAGGAACCGAAGCTGAATTTACAAGAGAACTGTGCTTTGAATATTGTTGGAGACTGAGATTGGAGTTATATAAACTGAATCGAATAAGTGAACTGTTGCCGAAGAACAAACCCTAATTGTTTGAGGCCACATATATTCGACAATAAGCTATTTGCTTCAGTTGTCCGACGCCAAGCTGATCTTTTGAGTTCCCGCAACCCAGCTTCCAAGCCCCAGACCGTCCCGAAGTTCAGCCCGTCCCGAAGTCAGCCCGCCCCGAAGTACAGCCCATCAAGAAGCGCGCCCGAGTCCGAAACCGACATAACTAGTATAGCTAAGTGGCCACCATTTACTAACCTCATTTCCCCTAACTATCCCTCCCTTACCCTTAGATCCTTGATAAAAGTATTTAAGTAACTATAATTAAGCAAGTAACAAGTTGACCCTTATATTTAAAGAATACCACGCAATTATATTTATTGCAACTGTTGATATTTACATTTTATATAAGTTGTATCATTTTGATCATTCCGATTGGATGATTGAGCTTTGTAATTCTTCTTATTGGTTAATAAACATTGCCAAGTGACATCGTAATTTGAATCGTGTCCAAGCACTTTATTTTTGGATTTGTTTGTTTATATTTTATATTTTAATAATATAATTTCATACGGTGGTCTATTTGAACTGACCCCTCCCCCGAGTGGAAGTCATTGAGCTAGCGGACCATAATAAAAACGTGATTCCATTCGGAGCCCGAATCTGCTACTTGATATAGTAGAAGACGGCGTGGTGTGGGGGTTAGAAATGGATTATATTACTTTTAATCTGACATAATATATCACATCTTTGCTCATCATGTCTCGAGTGATCAGTGACAACCATCACAAATCAGAACTCCCTGACGTGGTCAAACCTACATGCCAGACTTCGGTCATCACCATTCGATTGCGGACAACTAAAATAATTGTGCATGTAGGAACCAATGACTTGAAATACGGTATTTGGGAGCATGAGAAACAAACCTATATATATTTCAACCTTGTATTGAAAGAATATTTCAGGACTGCAGATATCGTTTTTTTCAGCAATTTTGCCACGCTGGGACTGTGCTCAACTTCATGAAAAGGCTCTTATTGTCAATATTGAACTCGAGAAACTTTGTCTTGGTAGCATTGGTGCAAAATTTATAGACTTCAGCGCTAGTTTCGTTGAATCAGAAGAATTTTTTTCAAAGACGGCCTTCATCTTAATGCTCTTGGGAAAGAGTTTTTAGCGTATGATTTGGATAATTTCTTAATTTCTTCTTTCAAACAACCGTCCATTCCGCATCCACATTCATCAATTAGAATTCCACATGAACTAAAAAAGATTTGTAACGTTGTTAAAAACCCAGTGCAAAAAAATCCATGGAAAGAAACGGACTTAGATTTGTATATTTATGTAAGGAAAGAGCGCTACGGAAAACAAGAAACAGAATGCAAGAGGAAACACAGACAGCGACAGCAGCGACGCATGACGCCCAATCAAGCAAGCCGATGTTTAAGCATGTGAATACGTGTGAATCATTAGTAGCACCTATCGATGAATACCTTGACGACGAAATTAACTCTGATATCAACAAATTGAAAAAGGGAGGGGTTCCAAGTTTACAGGACTTACTGAACTATAAACAAGTTAAGTGGGTAATTGAACATCCTGCTAAGCTTGTTTCATTGGTAAAGACTCTATGTGTAATAACCGAATCTGAATCTAATAATGAACACAAAGCTTACCAAATCGCAAACATGCAAGAACAAATCTATTTTGCAAGGAATTCAAAATTCAAAATTCAAAAAGGACAGCACTCTCGAGGATATGCGTTTATCCCAACATGATGGACCCATTATGCATCATTAGCCTTGTAGTACTTGTTTATGTACTTTGGAGAAGAGATTGAGGAGAAAAAGCATGTCATTCCAGGTATATTATCATAAATTTGCATCCAGACTCAGATTGACTATGTGAAGTATTCCGGATTTGTGTTTACGTCATTACAAGTTTGTAACGTTACTTTGAATGGGGACGTGTGGGGAGAGGATTTAGTAGAGATACTTGCCGATAAATTGGAATTCATTTGTAGAGCACCCCCCCCCCCCCCCCTTCCTGATACATGTACTACTGTTCTTTGAAGTTGAGAGCAACGTGGAGATCGTGGACTGACGGTGGAGGTCAGCGTTGGACGCGGCCGAGCAGGTTGATGTGGTCGCCGTTGGACGCGATCGAGCAGGGAGACGCGCTCAGCATTGGACGTAGTCGTGTACGTGGATGTGCAGAGGGAAAGACAACAACGTCGCCAGTTTACATTTGAGGACTGTTGGTATACCAGATCTGGTTTTTATTTGTTTTTTTGAGCTCTCGTTTTGATATATTTATTGATTTATTGTGATGATAGGAGTAGTCCATTCTGAGTAATGGAAAGGAAGGATAAGATAATGTCGTAGCATTATGATCTTTGTTGTAAATGTTGTATATATCTTTTAGTTGTGTTTGATTATGTTCTTTTGATATGTTTGAATAAAGGGAGCCATATATTTCCTTTATATAAATACTCTCTTTTTTATTAGTTCTTTAGTGTACTGTATCATAAGTACATAAGGTAGACACATGTGTATGGTGTGATGGTAGATGAGTATGATAGTTGATGTGCATGATTGTGTAAATAAAACACTATAACATTAAGACAAACTGATTTGATTAAATGTAGCCTGACTTGTGGGGATTGTATAAGGACTTGATTGGAATGTTGGAGTAGATCATTAAATTCTACTACCAATATAATATTCTTGATTAGACTTCTGCTGCGTATGAATAATTGTTTTGATATTTAGTGATCCTCACCCCATCCTAAAAAGTTCGGTGCTACAGATGCTACTGATATCGACAACTACAACGACGATGACTGTAACGTACGCGACGTTGTCCTTATGGGGCTTACAACAGCGAGCTCCGAGCCAAGATAGGACGCTATGCAGCAGAGAACGGGGTGGCTGCAGCCAAACGTAAGTTTTCTTCGAATCTGAAGAAGGATGTGAACGAAAGTACCATCAGGGGGTTGAAGAGTGCGTACTTCATGAAGGCGGTGCAGTCGGGAGAAGTGCCATCATCTCTATCCAAAGATCACCATGGGACGCCCTCTTCTTCTTGGGAAGGAGTGGGATGAGAAAGTCCGGGACTTCAGCCAAGCTGTCCGGAAGAGCGGGGGGAGCGTTAGCAACAAGCTGGTGCTAGCAGGGACAATGGGCCTCCTCCAGGCAGCAAACCACCAGTCCTGAAGGAACATAGAGGCAGCGAAGACATTGACAAGACATGGGCTCGATCCATTCTGGACAGGATGGGATACTCGAAGCAGAAGGGGACCAAGGGCATTAAAAACTTGCATCTATTTTCCGTAGTTTTAGCCACGCGTCACCCTCAGAATCTCAGTGGACGATTATTTGCAGGCTGGAACGTGCTTCATACGTCCCGATACCAAGATGATGCCAGTTTGCACCCAAGCAATTGGATGTGGAGGAAGCCTTCTGAGGATGAGGAGAAGAAAATTTTAGCATTGACTGACATTTACGACGACGATTTTAGACTGACGAGAGACACACACATACATCGTACCATTCATTGTGTTAGGACTGAACATAAAAACAATGACGATTTAAATGTAGATCCATGTTGATAATTATGTTACAGAATTATCAGACGCAGAAAGTGAAAAGTTATGTAGTTCTTGTGGTGGAGAAAACGACAAGAGGTTTCGTGTTTGCAGAAATTGCAAAGGACCTTTGGTCGAACACCCCCCTCCCATCGTCCCGATCGACCAAGAGAGAAGTCAATCCCCTATGACGCGTTTGCGCTAGTCGATATTATACAAAACGATAGCAGCATCACTCCAGGTGATTTGGATCCCTGCAATCCCAATAGTTTTGCAACTATTTCCCAGGTATTAAGGAATATTGGGAAACGTGCAGGGATCAAACAATACGGTGATGGAACCCGCGAATGGTCGTTTTGTCGAGTGCGACGGTTTACCCTACAAAATTTACTTTGAGTGCTTTTTCGACCATCGTTTGAAACCCAAGTGAAGATGCAAGACGCTTGGTTTAGAACATTCCACCACCTGAACGAACTCCCGCAGCAGCGTATGAGGAACTGCTCCGGGAGTATTCGGATGGCGGCTACCACGGTGACCCCATGGCCGAGTTCTACAAGCGGTTGCAGCGGCACGGCGAGGAGGTTGGCTCGTTCGCTATATCGTTGGAGGGCATCCTCTGTAACTTGGAGGAAAGAAACTATGGCGGGATACCCCGGTTAGATGACCGCGATGCAAAGCTTACACACCAGTTCATGTAGGGAAACTTGAGTGATCAAAGAGTTTAATGAAAAAATAAATGCTAAATGTGCCTCACCTAGGCGAGCGATCAAAAAGAAGATGGCAAAAAGCTCTTAAGTTAAAATAAATCATAAATGTGCCTCGGCTAGGCAAGCGATCAAAAAGAAGATGGCAAAAAGCTCTTAAGTTAAAAAAAAAATCATAAATAAAATGAACACCAAATAGGTGGAGAAGGAATTGGATCGCCTCCTACAGCTGGATGTCATTGAACCTGTCAAACAGCAGCCAACACCATGGGTGTCTCCAATTACTGTTGTGAGAAAACCACAAAAGGATGAGAATGTGGTTGGCAAGAAAGGAGCGGCGCTTGATAATTATTGGGGCTTCGTTGATGGGACGTTGCGCTCCATATGTCGTCCCAATGTTCACCAAAGGGTGATGTACAATGGCCATAAGGGAGTTCATGTGCTGAAATACCAATCCGTGACAGCAGCGAATGGGCCGATTGCTAATTTGTTTGGGGGCAAGAGACACAACAGTTTTCTTCTTCGGGAGTCTGGTCTTCTGAGCTGGAGCGGCACAGCCATGATCCCCAGGGCAACGTCATACGTGTGCATCTATGGAGATCCTGCATACCAACTGAGGGCCCACCTGCAGTGTCCGTTCAAGGAGGCTAACCTCACAGAAGACCAGAGGGCATACAACCAGTCCATGAGCAGTGTGAGGGTGAGCGAGGAGTGGGTGTTCGGGGACATTGTGAACAATTTCAAATTTGTGGAGTGGACTTTACAAAGCCCCAAAAAGTCTGCCTGTCAGCGTGGGGAAAAATGTACATGCAGGCAGGACTCATGACAAATGCACATGTATGCCTGTATGGCAATGTGACATCCCACTTTTTCAGACTTTGCATGTCTAAAAGAACTGATTCTCTATGCATCTAATATTACAGGCTAGCAGGGAGAGAACAGTAGTGGCTGAAGTGCACAAGTCCTTTGACAACACGCAAAGTAATTCTACATCTACTGCAGCCAATGTAAAGATAGATAAACATAATGGACAAGCAGCAACCTGCCAAACCAGTACACGACGGGCAGGGAAATAAAGACAAGGCAATGGTGAGCGACGATCAGGGACGAGTTCACGCGCTGAAATACCAATCCGTGACAGCAGCGATCTGTGATCATCATTTGACAAGTGTAAGGAGTGTAAATGTCTACTATTCTTTCTTTTGGTTTCACTCTCTCTTTCTTACATTATGTTTGGTTCATGGGCAGAGGATTTTAGGATTTTGTTATTAAATTCATATTCCATACAGATCTGTCAATGAGGTGATTGTTTCTTGGTTGGTCCTAGGGCTGGAGAGCCAAGGACATTAGCTGACCATGCATGGAACTGTGAGGAGAGAAACATTCCATGCAAATGTGAGGAGAGAAACATTCTTTAAGAGAAACATTCTTATGCATGTACTGTATAGCCTTTTGATACGTTATTTTAGTATTGTGGGAGAGGGGGTTAATTTTACTCTTTTGAGAGGAATATGTGGAGGTAGCCCAGCCCTTTTTTATATTATGGGATGGCTGAGGTGAGATAGCCCAGCCTTTTGATATTATGGGATGGCTGGGGTGTTGGCCACTGCACTGAACAAGAAAGTGAATATTGCCAGTCTCTCACTGGATAGGGGAATGTGCAGAACTGTATTGAAGTGAATGTTTCCTTGCTTTGGTTTTGTTACAACCTTACTTGGTTGATAAGTTGGAGTGCATCACTAGCTCGTTTATTGTTGTATTACTATATTATTGAAGCAGAACTATTGTGTATTCTCGTACAGTTTATTGAATGCTCTGCAGAATTGAGAACGCTTCATTTTAAGATGCTTACGGATTGATTTCTTTTGGGACGCTTTCCAGAAATAGAACATTTGCTGTAATATTTTCATTTGATTTAATTCCCCTTTGACCTTCGGACCCTCTGCGGAAGTGGAAATGTTTTGGTATATCCACTCAAGTATACCGGTAATTATATGATCTGGAACCATCTTCCAGCATATTATCCATAAAACATTGCTGATAAACTTAATTGAACGCTCTGCCGGGAACGACATTGCTATTATACCATAATAGTATTTTGCATCATCGGGACATCTTCGGGACCTTTTCCAGTCGCGCCGGGACGCTGCAGCAGAATCGGGATCAGCCACCGCTACAACTACCAGGATCGCTAAGTTCAATTATTTAGATTATTAACTCTTTATTACAGACAATCGATCGGTTGGCCAACCTAACTCTCATTCTTAATAAATTGTAAATCCGTTAAGCTAGTCATAATAGGAGTTGAAATGATATTGGTTGCAACCTAAATTTAGAATAATTATATTGATCCTTTTAGGAGTTCTTATTGTTTAATTTGGAATAGTCTAGGACACCTCTCCGGTAAATTGTGGTTTATTATTGCCTTTGAGTAATATGTTTATTATTTCTATATGATCTACACCTGAGAATTGTGCCGGTTGTGACGGTGACCGTGGTGTTGTTCTTGGTATAAATATTTAATAAACCTCTTGCCCGAGGGTTACACAATCTTATTTCTTATTGTGCCTCTTTTGATGTTTCATTATTTTATTGTCTTAGTTGGAAAAACTCACCCTTACACAAGTTTAAGAGGAATGTTAGGGAAGAGGCGGGGTGCCATTACTCCAAAGAGATCCAATATGAACTCTGTGAGTTCGAAAGTGGGTCGAAGCCATTTTCTTTAGGTGGTCAAAAGTTTGCGGTCGTCAAACAATTCCGTGGTACTCCCTATGTGAACATAAGGGAGTACTACAAAAACAAACAGGCAAACAATAATCGGATGCTGCCTGGAAAGAAGGGCATCAATATGACGAATGAAAACTGGCAGCGGTTGTATAAATCCGCTGCCAAGATCAATCTCGTCCTAAATTCAATGGATGAGGAATCTGTAAGATCCCCACTCGGGGAGAAAAATGTCAAAAATAAATAAATAAAGCTTTATTGCGGTCTGTTATTTCTTTTGATATTTTGGTTCCCGATTTATTGTATTTTATCAAGTTATGTTGTGTTGTTCAACATTGTAAACTATTTTATTTTAACAAACCTCTTGCCCGAGGGTTACACGTCTTTATTTCTAAATATCGTGCCTCTTTTGATGCTTTATTATTTTATTTGTGTTATTGGTCTTATTCCATTCGAAACCTGCCCTTACATAAGGTTACAACAAGAAGAAAAAAAAAAACCCAAACAAAACTGATTAACAAGGCACCCTTTTCATCCCATACAAGATACCATGGTTACTAATTTTTACATGCCGCTACAGAGCCGCGACTCTTATCCGACATTGGGATGTCCCTTTCCAACACCCACACCAACGCCGGACATCATTGTCATTGACAAGTCTCCCAACATAAGCACGCAGAGGCCATGTTGCCTACAGAGGCAGATATCCATCATCGAAGAACCACAAACTAGTCAAGCTGAAGTACGAACCATCCCTCTACGCAACCTAGACCAGGTTAGAAAGACAATTTACTTTAGCGATGGGAAGGAGGAGGAGGAGGAGGAGGGGGAGGTGGTCGACGAGGCTGATGCAAAGGTGACGGAGGGATTTGCGGCAATGCAGCTACCAGTTTCACCAGTACTCGTGACTGTTAAGGCCCTAGCGAGTTACATACACAAGCTAGCATGACGGATTTGCGGCAATGCAGATACCAGTTTCACCAGTACTCACGACTGTGAAAGCCCTAGCGAGTAACATACATAAACTAGCGGTGGAAAATTGTGAGGGGTGTCAAAATGATTACCCCGCACAGTTCGATCACGATGATTGCATATGGCTCGACTGGCAAGACAAGGTTTTAAAATATTTTGATGCTGCTCTCATCCGATTGAAGGAAGAGGAATTTTTCACCTTCTTAGGGAGTGTCTATAATCTATTTGACATGTTCGAATATGAACGTGAAATGTTCACGGCTGAGGCCATGGAGTTTTTTTCATTTTGAACTCAAAAAGGAATATGTACAAGAACGTATCCAAAACATTTTGCTAAAGCAATAACTTTTTGCAAAGTCGGCCGGGGCATTTGCTCGAAACTATGAACACACTCATTCACTTTCATTTAACACCTTCTAGGTAGAAAAGGGGGAATCGAGAACAACACAACGGGTCAGTTAAATGTAAGGGAAGAGGCGGGGTCCCATTATACTCAATCGACACAATACGAACTCTGCGAGTTCGAAAGTGGCTCATGCCATTCTTTTTAGGAGGTCTGAAATTTGTTGGAAAAAAATTCTGTGGGACTCCGATTCCCTATGTTAACATTAGGGTGTTCTACAAAAAACAGGTAGGCAATAATCAAATGTTGCCCGCGTTGGCAGCGGTTGTTCAAATCCGTTTCACCAGTACTCATGACTGTTAAGGCCCTAGCGAGTTACATTCACACGCTAGCGGCGGATAATTGCGAGGGTTGAAGTAACAATAATAAAAAGTTCCAAAGACAAACTAAAATTGTATCACTTTGGCCATACCTCCATGGAATAGCCCACATGTATGTTAAATCTAGAGCCATCAAATAATATCACTGATAGTATTCTGCATTGTATAATTACATCTATTTTGATACTCAATTATTACATTTTAACACACTAGTGATGGGAGTCCTTTTTGTGAGACATGCATCATATAATTGTGTCACTTTGTGTGAATATTCAGCTCCCCCAATGCCCCAATTGATCAAACCGATTTAAAAAGAGTCTGTTATCTAAAAAAAAAAAAATTTCCTTGACAAATGTATTGTGTCAACACTCAACAGTATGGCCACTTACTCCATTGTTGAATTCACACAGAGCCAGGAGGTTGACATCTATCAACCTCCTGGCTAAGTGCCGACAAACGGAGATCGCAGTGGCCTCCGTACAGAAACAACCGAAGAGCCAGTGCAGTCAAGGGCCATGAGACGCCACTGCCTTCTTGGCAGTGGTACGACGTCGAAGTCCAAGCAAACGGGAGCGCAGGTAAGAAACCTTTCTAAGCATTCAGTCCTCTTAGTCTTTATGTTCAAAAGCTAAATAAAAGAACAAAACGCGAAGCATCTTTTACATATATAATACAAAATACAAAATACTTGGGTCATGTAGTGACCAAGGAAGGAGTCATGACAGACCTGGCAAAAATCGAGGACATCAAAACCTGGGTGCGTCCAACCTGTGTGAAAGAACTCCGAAGCTTTCTAGGACTCACAGGATATTAACGCCGGTTTATTGATGGCTATGCTTAGTATGCTACGATTGCAAGACTACTTCACCAGCTCAGTGGTATGTATGGATTCTCCCCCAAGGGAGGAATGACGTATAGTAAACCAAAACCCACCAAGCCAACCAGACCCCGAAGCCTGTGAACAAGCATTTGAAACACTCAAGGCAAAACTGACGACTGCACCTGTCCTTGCATACGCCGACCTGGAAAAGCAATTCGTGCTTCATCCGATTGAAGGAAGAGGAATTTTTCACCTTCTTAGGCAGTGTCTATAATCTATTTGACACGTTCGAATATGAACGTGAAATGTTCACGGCTGACTGAGGCCACGGAGTGTTTTCATTTTGAACTAAAAAATGAATATGTACAAGAACATATCCAGAACATTATGCTAAAGCAATAACTTTTTGCCAGTTTAGCCTGCGCATTTGCTCAAAACTATGAACACACTGTACCAGTTTTACCAGTGCTCAAGACTGTTAAGGCCCTAGCGAGTTACATACACAAACTAGCGCGGGAAAATTGAGAGGGGTGTCGAAATGATTACACCGGGCAATTTGATCATGAGGATTGTATTTGGCTTGAGTGGCACGACAAGGTTTTAAACGTTAACGTATAAACGTTAAAACTAGTCTGAAAAACTGGGGCCTTTCTTACTATATAAACAGTGCCTGAAGAAGGGATGAAGGGATGATCTTTGCAGGCTCCTGGCAGAAAAGATAGAGTGATCTGTGATCGTCATTTGACAAGTTTAAGAGGAATGTTAGGGAAGAGGCAGGGTGCCATTACTCTAAAGCGACCCAATATGAACTTTGTGAGTTCGAGAGTGGGACAAAGCAATTTTTCTTAGGTGGTCAAAAGTTTGCGGTCGTCAACAAATTCTGTGGTACTCCCAGAAGGCCCAGGCAACATTTGTATTCACTTGTTTTAACGGAAAGCCATGTGCTTGGAAAGTGCTGATATTAATGGTTGGACCAAATTTGTATAAACCCATACTTTGAATGGAGATCCAAGATTCAAATAAGCAGTATAAGAAATATATGGGTATTGTGCTACTCCAACGTAGACACGTGACTCTATAATTGTATATCTCCTGGATAAACATAACATAGTTTGTCTGTACACAATTATTTGTTGCCTTTGCCCCTACCCCGCTACCAGAGAGAGGATCCCTGCCGCTGAGGAAGCGGCTGATTGAGAGCTGCGAAGACGACAATGATGCCGTCTTTGCCGCCATCGCCAGGCTCAAGTCCAAGGCAATGCAAGAGATAAACTTCTAGTTGACCTAACCACTCAAACAATTGATGAGGAGATCAAAGAGGAGATCAAAGAGGATGACGAGTATTACGTCGCAAGACTGCGAGGTCGTCTCCAATGAGCATACACGAGAGCCCAGGGATGCACTGGCAAGGATGTTTTTTAAGAACTATGACCAAAACACAATTTCTCAAGGTTTGGAGGAAGGTGATTTGTATGGTTACACCACCCTTCCAAGAAAAAGGGAATATCGCCAAAACTTCAACTCTGATGGAAGGGCCCCATACCTCATCGTGAGTCAGTTGTCCGATGTGGTATACCACATCCAAGCATCACCTAAAGGCAAGTGTGCCATCATTCATTCTGATAGGTTAAAACCTTATCAGGGTGATGACCTCCATTCAACATTAAACCTTCCACCTTACCCTTTCATGTAGATGAAGCAGAATCTGAGGAGCCTGACCATAGGTACACCCAAGGAGGAGGAGGAGGAGAAGAAAATCTCCGTACTTGGACCAGTATGATAAATGTTCAAATGCTTCTGTTTTATTTCTTATCCAGATGGCCCATGAGAGCAACATCACTATTTTTTTCATGAGGAGCTGCGTCACCACATCAGGGAGAGGCATCAGCACAAGTTTTCCTGCAGGAGATGCGACTACTCCTCCCATCGCGCATCAAACCTAAATCGCCACTACAAGCAAATGCATGGGCGAAAACCAGCAGGCCCCCAGCCCCATCGTCGGCGCGAGCCTCTGCGATCGCCCCGCCCATCCATTGAAGAGTACTGATGGCCTGTCAGTGGTTGCATCCCTCTCTTCCCTCGGTCACTCCCACTGTTCCACGGCCCTCATCCATTCTTTTGAGCGGGAAACCGCTCGCTATGATGACTAGAGATTTACGGTCCGGCAGCGAAATCATGTTGCAGGTGGACTTTTCAGAAAATGCTACTCTCACTGACCAATATGAGATACAAACTGTTCATTGGTGATATGGACAAGTAACACTATTCACAGCACATGCTTGGATTAAGGCAGATCCAGACACTAGGGAGAGCATTGCCATTGTGTGTGATGAACTGCAGCGGCAGCGAAATCATGTTGCAGGTGGACTTTTCAGAAAATGCTACTCTCACTGACCAATATGAGATACAAACTGCTCATTGGTGATATGGACAAGTGACACTATTCACAGCACATGCTTGGATTAAGGCAGATCCAGACACTAGGGAGAGCATTGCCATTGTGTCTGATGAACTGAAGCACGCGAAATTCAGTGTTTTCGCTTTTATGGAGCATATCCTATCAAAGCTCAAGAAAAAGTACCAGTCGATCAACATAGTTAATGTCATTTCTGAAAGTATCAGCTGCCCAGCTCCCAGTTCAAACAGGTCTTTTCCAACCTGCACAGATAATGCCAAAACTTTAATGTTGTAATGATGAGGCTCACTGGGACCATTAAGTGGCTTCATGTGAAGAAGAGTTTTGGATTTGTAGTAGATCCAGGATAAGAGGAAGATGTCTTTATACATTCAACAAACATTTTGTTAAATAACCCAATAAAATACAGAAGAGTGTTGGTGATGGGAAGACCCTCGAATTGGAGTTGATTAAAGGTGACCATGGCCCGAGAATGGTGGATATCACTGGTCCCAGGTGGACAACATCCAGGGGAGCCGATATGCTAGAGACCGGCGTTGCTGTTCCCCTCACGCCATGCGAACCCGCCAGAGGCCATGTTAGTAGACAGCCTTGAAGGGGAAGTAAGTTCCTCTGAGGCTGAAAGTGACCTGGGAGGACACGACCCTGTCTCAATCCCAGACTCGCATCGGGGGGCCATCGCGCGCCCGACAATCCCGGAGGTGACTCCGCGGGGCCCCGTCCCCCCTCCGACCGAGCTGAAACCGGAAGGCCTGCCAGCTATCGTGGCTGGTCCGAAAAACGTACGAACAAAGACAACGCCTAAGAAACACCCTGTTCCATCGAACACCAGAGCTCCTGTGGCCTCAGCTAGCCCCATGGGAGGAGGATCCGTACAAGTGGCAACGGGCCGAAAGCGGAAGCTGTCCGCTGGTTCTACCAGTGCAGCTTCCGCCGCTGGCCCAAACCCAAAACGGTCTCGTGCCCGAGCCCAGAGCTGCCCCGTGCGTACATGTGGGCTAAGGGTTAGCAACCTCTGGAACCGCACTATGACGCACCTTCCGGAGTGCTTCCGATTCCCCCTCGACGTTCAGCGATGGATGATCTCGTCCACTTCGTGAATGCGAACTGGCTGGCAGATTGCTCCATGCAGGTTCCCTCGCATATTGCTGAAGAGATGGAAGCCTTATCCTGGAACGAGGGCTGGGAGATTTGTCTCCCTTTCACATTGGAGCCGATCACCAATCCCGCCGAGCTGATGCACTGGAGGCCAATGGCCTTCTTGTACAATCAGCTTACTACCCCCCCAACGGGATCTCTTCCTGATGATGGGCTCTGCTGGGGTGCTGGGGTCTTGGCACCTGTCAGGCCCAGCGTACCCACGACAGTGGAAGGTGAGGGAGGGCTGCCCGCCGTTGCAAGTCCTTCGGGCCTGCACGATGAGCCCCCCACTAGTATGGCCTCTGCCCCTGAGGCTTCCTCTGGACCGGATTCATGATCAGAGTACCAAGCGCATCAATTGTGTAGATGTTTCTGTGTGCATCATTGGTGATCCGGCCTATCCATTGAAGAAATAGCTCATGAAGCCATTCATAAACAACAATAACCTTTTACTCGACACCAGACCAACTTCAATTAGCAAGGACGACTCTCGAAAAGGAATGACATTGACACTGCTTTAGTGTCCGCAGAAGCGGCAGCATGTTGTGACCTTCACAATATTTGTGAAATACACTAGGACGGGTACAGGGAAGAGTGGGATGAACAGGGCTATATGCTCACGAAGCTGCTGGTAGACATAACCAGCCACATGACGATCATGTGCAACAAGTTGATGGCAGCTGAAATTCGTAATGCTATTATGAACTCACTCTGGATGTGAACATCACAGGGACACTAGCATGATGCACGGAAAACTCCTAAGGATCATGAATATATAAACGTTACTAGTCTGAAAGACTGGGGCCTTTCTTACTATATAAACAGTGCCTGAAGAAGGGATGAAGGGATGATCTTTGCAGGCTCCTGGCAGAAAAGACAGAGTGATCTGTGATCATCATTTGACAAGTTTAAGAGGAATGTCAGGGAAGAGGCAGGGTGCCATTACTCTAAAGCGACCTAATATGAACTCTGTGAGTTCGAGAGTGGGACAAAGCCATATTTCTTAGGTGGTCAAAAAGTTTGCGGTCGTCAACAAATTCTGTGGTACTCCCTATGTGAACATTAGTGAGTACTACAAAAACAAACAGGCAATAATCGGATGCTCCCTGGAAAGAAGGGCATCAATATGACGATTGAAAACTGACAGCGGTTGTATACTGTAAATCCGCTGCCAAGATCAATCTCGCCCTAAATTCAATGGATGAGAAATCCGTAACAACCCCACTCGGGGAGAAAAATACAATGTTTGCCGCGGCCAACTCCAGCTCGGAGGAGGACGACAACGAAGATCAGGACCAACCTGAAGCTGGTCGTGCTTGCCGGCGCCGTCGCCGTGATGCCCGCGTCAACATCCGGGATGAACTGAGTTAAAGAGATGGATCTGTACGTCAGCCAACCAATGGCAAAGGCTGACACAGATGCCATGGTATACTGGTCCCAGCGGAAGGAGGTCTCGCCCGGGTCGCCGCCGCGTACCTTGCCTGCCCCCCTTCAAGTGTAACATCGGAGCGGATGTTCTCACTGGCAGGCGACATCGTCACGAAGAAGCGGTGCGCCTTGAAACCGTACAACCTCCACCGGCTCACAATCATCAAGGTCAACAAGCAGTTCACATCAAAGTAAGCCGACTAGCCGTAAGCCGCGACTCATCATGATCTCATACAAGTATTACTTGAAAACCGCAAGAACATTAAAGGGACCACTCTTAGGACCACTTAAGTACTATCCAACCAGAATTCTGATTCTTGTATTCGTATAAACAATGAAAACATAGGAGTCTAATTTAGACAGGTCAGACTCAGGTGACTAGCTTTAAGGTTTTGGTTTTTGAAATGTCCATTTCGTTAAAAAGATATTTACGATTGAAATGTTCAGATGTTAAAGTGCGTGCAATGAGTTATTTAATGTTTAATATTATTTTTTATCAATGTCTGTACAGTATGATTTTTATATGGTACCCTTTTTTATTCATCTTTTACAGAGCTCACATCGTCTACATCTAGACGTGCCAGATGAGGTAAGAGTATTTCTAAAACATTGGTTTATTCATATGAAGTTACACAGCAAATTGATCTAATTAGCCATGCCAACCAACTGCATTTTGACTGCTGTCCATCTGAATCCATTGTCCCTTCTGATGTAGTAACAAGGTTTCCACTGTTATTGTCACTAGAGCTCTCAACATTCAGATATGGGGTAGAGAATTGAAAGATGTAACGATTTGTTTTGTGCAGACATTGGTACCACTCTACGTAGGGGGGCGGCCGATCTTGACGGACGAGAGGAAGAGGGAGGCGAGGCTGGCAAGGGGCAATGCCTGCGGGAGAAGGACGGCCGCGAACAAGGCCTCTTCAGAAGAGAATTCTCCTCTTCCCCAGGACCTGCTGACGGAAATAAAAGGTAGAATATATCGTACAAATCAAATTCTTTTTTTTTTTTCTTCTGAAGAATGATTTTTTTTTTGCAGACATTGGTACCACTCTACGTAGGGGGGCGGCCGATCTTGACGGACAAGAGGAAGAGGGAGGCGTTCCGCAGGGGGCCTACTAAGGAGACGCTCCTAACCAGCCTCCTTGACGTAGTGTTCGGGGAGGCGAGGCTGGCAAGGGGCAATGCCTGCGGAACAAGTGAACAAGGCCTCTTCAGAAGAGAATTCTCCTCTTCCCCAGGACCTGCTGACGGAAATAAAAGGTAGAATATATCGTACAAATCAAATTCTTTTTTTCTTTTTCTTCTGAAGAATGGTCAACTTGTTCATAGTACCTAATTTTCACATGTCGCTACAGAGCCGCGACTCTTCTCCGACGTTGGGATGTCCCCATCCAATACCCAAACCAACGCCGGACATCACTGTCATTGACGAGTCACCCAACATAAGCACGCAGAGGCCTGAGCGACCTATACCAGGTGCCCCGAGTCGCCTACAGAGGCAGATATCCGTCATCGAAGAACCATAAACCATCCCTCTATGCAACCTAGACCAGGTTAGAAAGACAATTTACTTTAGCGATGGGAAGGAGGGGGGAGGGGGGGGGGGGAGGTGGTCGACGAGGCTGATGTAAAGGTGACGGAGGGATTGGTCGACTCCCGAGCTGCGGTCACCGTCATTTCTCGGGAGCTATATGATTCCATGCCTGATTCTTCGCGCCCAGTCTTAGAACCGCTTACTGAAAATATTCAACTTCAGGCAGCGGACAATGGTCTCTTGCGTGTCCATGGAATAATTGAAATAAGTGTACAGATGGCGGATCAAGTTTTCAAATGGGACGCATATGAAGCAAATATATTAGATGATGGTTTAATTGGATTTGATTTTCTGCATCATTATAATTGCTCCTTTGAGGCCAGGCGAGGTCCCCCGCGTGCATTTGAAGGAGAGGAAGAAAAGATCATCGCTGACCAACTACAAGCCAGGATAATTTGCGAGTCGACGAGCCCGTGGTCGAGCCCGCTTGTTTACGTGCGCAAACGCGATGGGTCTACAAGGCAGTGCGTGGACTACTGAAAACTGAACGAGGTGACCAAGAAGGACGCTTATCCGTAACCAAGAATTGAAGACTGTCTAGACTGCCTTGGTGGAGCACCGTGCATGAGTCGACCGGATTTTCGCCTAATTTCCTCATGCTCGGTCGCGAAGTTCGCATGCCCATCGAAGTCTCACTTGGAATCAGCGGGCCGGACAATGACCTCGAGCGAGCCATGCCCAACGAGCACACCGCCGACATCATAAATGCGATGACCGAAGCATCCTGAATCGCGAGGAATCACATAGGCGATGCGAAAGTTTATCAAAAACGAAACTACGATGCCAGACGTTCCGTCAACAACTACATAACGGGAGACCTAGTCTATATTTTAGACTCAACCAGAAAGAAAGGACTCTCACCGAAACTTAACCCTAACAAATAGGTTGGGCCTTGTGTTGTTATACGAAAAACTTAATCTTTGAGATACGCAGCCAGCAAAAGGGAAAAACAAAGATTCTACACCACGACCGGTTAAAGTAGGGAATCTGTCCCGGAAGATCAAAGATGGCGGCGACCCCGGAATCCTCCCCTTTTCTCGTTCGAGATACTGTCATACCATTTCTGACACTCAGGACAAGAGCATGCATAATTTTCGCTAATAATGGCCTATCAACCACTGAACTCCGGATTGTCGTCCGTCACCCCAGTGTCGGACGAGTTGTTCCCGGCACTCGGGCAGTTCATGGGACCCTCCACATCGGGGTACGTTACCCCAAGCCACCCGGCAGATAATGCGGGACCTTCGACATCGGCCATGTCGGCGTACGTCGGCCAAGCAGTCCAAGCTTCACCGGCAGGCCAAATGGAGACATTTAACCACGGTGGCCGGGTCGCCTTTGCCCCTACCCCGCTCCCGGAGAGGGGATCCCTGCCGTTAAGGAAGCGGCCGATCGAGAGCTGTGAAGGGGATGATGCAGCTGTCCTTGCCGCCATCGTCAGGCTCGAATCCAGGATGATGCAAGAGATAACCTCCATGAAGGCCGACATCGCGGCGCTGGGGAACCGGAGTGAAGGACTAGCTGACGAGGTCGCGGCCCATCGCCAGGAGACAAGAAACTGCACGGAGGTGATCCAGAACAACGTCGCCAAGGGGGTGAATCATTTAACTGACGTCATAAGGGACCACTGCGTGAAGGTGTCGAGAGCGTCTTCCCTATTGCAGGATCTTCAAAACAATTAGGATTACCGAACAATATCACCTGAAATTCTTAGTAGTTGTTCAACCCCCGTAGGTTAAATACAAGTTTAAGTTTAATTAATGAATATACCCCTATAAACCTTGGTTTGTTTAGTGGCAACCAGGACTGCTTTATTTTATTGGCACCTTGTGATTTCCACCGCCGATCGGGACCTCAGTAATAGACTGCCCTTACTCTTCGTTGGTATGTTTGTATAGAGTCTAGTCCTGGATAAATTTAGAAATTTAGTTAATGAATATAGTTCTAAAGATATGTGTTTGTAGTTACCGTATTTACTAAAAAGACTCTTTCATATTGTCTATGAAAGATAGTAAAAAAGCGCAAGGTCAAAACCCCTGTTGATCCTGAATATATAGTGAGTCTGGATAAACCAGTTTATAAGGCAAAATGAAAAAAAAAGACTATTAGATGTTCTGGTGGTAAAAAATAATGATGGAACAGGATAAACGGTGCGGACTGAACATTCTTTTAAATCATGGAAGGTAAATACGATCTTTCATAAAAGCAGAGCCAAAACAGCCACAACTGACCAAGATCAACAAGAAGCAAGCACAATGGGAGCCACAGAACACGACCAAGATACTGACTCTTCATTTCGGAACCAAGATCAACATACCAAAATTGAAAACATTCTGACAAAAACTGTGGGACTAGTTGCGCACACAAGAAAAGTTAACAGACGGACGGACGGACAGACGTATGTGTGTTGGCATAATACACTCCGCAAAATTTGAGAGGATACAACTTCACAGCATGGCCTGCAGAATATGAATTATAATCTCGACCATTTGTGCAGACTTACATGTATGTTAACACACCATTAGTGTTGATATTGCAAAGACAGAACATTGATGTCGAGTTAAGGGGTTAATGCACCACTAGCATAACCTCACAGCTAGCAAAGCTTCGACGAGGATTCCAGCGGTGACCACGGGCATGGCGATGACAACCACGACTACGACGACGAGCCAGCGAAAGTGACCACGCGCTACCAGGAATCATCAAGGGCCCCGCGATTAGTGTGCACTCATAATAAGTATTCATTTTAATTGAGATCATATTGTACCTGAGTTTCTGAAACAAATGTAAGTGGCCACAGTTTTCTTATATGTTTTATTGTAACATTATGTTGATTGCCTCACTGTTAATTGTGTAAGTTAAATAAAGTAGTGTATTCACTAATCATATGGGTACGTAGGTATACCCGAACTTTAATTATGTCCCCATCCAACACCCAAACCAATGCCGGACATCATTGTCATTGACGAGTCTCCCAACATAAGCACGCAGAGGCCTGAGCGACCTATACCAGGTGCCCCGCGTCGCCTACAGAGGCAGATATCCGTCATCGAAGAACCATAAACTGGTCAAGCCGAAGTACAAACCATCCCTCTATGCAACCTAGACCAGGTTAGAAAGACAATTACTTTAGCGATGGGGGAAGGAGGAGTTGGAGGAGGGGGAGGTGGTCGACGAGGCTGATGCAAAGGTGACGGAGGGATTTGCGGCAATGCAGCTACCAGTTTCACCAGTACTCATGACTGTTAAGGCCCTAGCGAGTTACATACACAAGCTAGCATGACGGATTTGCGGCAATGCAGATACCAGTTTCACCAGTACTCACGACTGTGAAGGCCCTAGCGAGTAACATACACAAACTAGCGGTGGAAAATTGTGAGGGGTGTCAAAATGATTACCCCGCACAGTTCGATCACGATGATTGCATATGGCTCGACTGGCAAGACAAGGTTTTAAAATATTTTGATGCTGCTCTCATCCGATTGAAGGAAGAGGAATTTTTCACCTTCTTAGGGAGTGTCTATAATTTATTTGACACGTTCGAATATGAACATGAAATGTTCACGGCTGAGGCCATGGATTTTTTTTTCATTTTGAACTCAAAAAGTACAAGAACATATCCAAAACATTATGCTAAAGCAATAACTTTTTGCAAGTTCTGCCGGCGCATTTGCTCAAAACTATGAACACACTTTACCAGTTTTACCAGTACTCATGACTGTTAAGGCCCTAGCGAGTTACATACACAAACTAGCAGTGGAAAATTGAGAGGGGTGTCGAAATGATTACCCCGGGCAATTTGATCATGAGGATTGTATTTGGCTTGAGTGGCACGACAAGGTTTTAAAATATTTTGATGCTGCTCTCATCTGATTGAAGGATGAAGAAATTTTCACCTTCTTAGGCAGTGTCTATAATCTATTTGACACGTTCGAATATGAACGGGAAATGTTCACGGTCGAGGCCACGGAGTGTTTTCATTTTGAACTAAAAAAGGAATATGTACAAGAACATATCCAAAACATTATGCTACAGCAATAACTTTTTGCCAGTTCAGCCGGCGCATTTGCTCAAAACTATGAACACACTTTACCAGTTTTACCAGTACTCATGACTGTTAAGTATGGGGCGCCAAGTGTAAACACATGGATTCCGTTACAAAATCAATGATTTTGTTACAAAATCAACCAACAATAATGATTTTGTTACAAAATCAATCGACAGAAATGATTTTGTTACAAAATCAACCAACAATAATGATTTTGTTACAAAATCAATCGACAGAAATGATTTTGTCACAAAATCAAGGCAAAAAAATGATTTTGTTACAAAATCAATCGACAGAAATGATTTTGTCACAAAATCAAGCCAAAAAAATGATTTTGTTACAAAATCAATCGACAGAAATGATTTTGTTACAAAATCAAGCAAAAAAAATGATTTTGTTACAAAATCAATCGACAGAAATGATTTTGTCACAAAATCAAGCAAAAAAAAATGATTTTGTTACAAAATCAATCGACAGAAATGATTTTGTCACAAAATCTAGCAAAAAAAATGATTTTGTTACAAAATCAATCGACAGAAATGATTTTGTTAAAAAATCAAGCAAAAAAAATGATTTTGTTACAAAATCAATCGACAGAAATGATTTTGTTACAAAATCAATCGACAGAAATGATTTTGTCACAAAATCTAGCAAAAAAAATGATTTTGTTACAAAATCAATCGACAGAAATGATTTTGTTACAAAATCAAGCAAAAAAAATGATTTTGTTACAAAATCAATCGACAGAAATGATTTTGTTACAAAATCAAGCAAAAAAAAATGAATTTGTTACAAAATCAATCGACAGAAATGATTTTGTTACAAAATCAAGCAAAAAAAATGATTTTGTTACAAAATCAATCGACAGAAATGATTTTGTTACAAAATCAATCCTGTTGAGTGATTTTGTTAACAAAATCAATGATTTTGTAATCGTTTGTGTGATTTTGTAATCGTTCGTGTGATTTTGTAACAAAATCAATGATTTTGTAACAAAATCAATGATTTTGTAATCGTTTGTGTGATTTTGTAATCGTTTGTGTGATTTGGTAATCGTTTGTGTGATTTTGTAATCGTTCGTGTGATTTTGTAACAAAATCAATGATTTTGTAATCGTTTGTGTGATTTTGTAATCGTTCGTGTGATTTGGTAATCGTTTGTGTGATTTTGTAATCGTTAGTGTGATTTTGTAATCGTTCGATAGATTTTGTAGTGATTTTTTATCGTACCAAGTACGATACAGACTGGCGATATATTTCGTAGAAAGCAACGAACGTAGAGGGCGTCAACACAACATGACAATTATTTGAGCAATTGTAGAAGATTTAGTTGACTTTTGGTACGTTATATTTATGTTTACTAGGGTACTCTTCACGAGCGCGTACCGGGGAGCTAGCGGGGTAGCGTGCCGACACCGGAGTGCGGGCACAAAAGTGAACTATCAGACCAGATGTGTTGAGCCATGTCGGCTGAAGAGGCAAATCAGGCAATCCTTAGGATTTTAGATAGACTCCGGAATGAGGTACGTAATTGCGTAGTGTCTAACTCATGGACCGTATGGTGAGTCGTATGACTCGTGAGATTTATAATTCGTGGGCTGTATGACTCGTGAGTTGTATACTCGTGAGTCGTATAACTCGTAGGTGTCGGTCTCGTGACGTGCACCCGATCTAACTATGTAGTAGAGATCCATATTTTTCAGGTCTCATTTTGTGTCTCATTTTGTTTTTTTATTTTGCTTTTCCCTATTAATTATCTTTCATAGTAAATTCGGCATTCTTTAGTCCACCCCTTCCATTCACTTGCGTTCATTTCGTTACGGACGGGGACCTCAACCAACTCCCATAGACTTTGTACACAGACTGAGCTACGGACGTAACAGAGGGGGGACCTAAACGAAGATTTGGCCGTAAATTCAGACCATCATATCAGAGAATTGTTAGAGATCAAGGATGGTCAAATCAATTCTTTTTAAGTTTAACTAGGTTCGATGCTGCCGCTGTGTTGTGTCATTTCTGCACTTACTGTACTACTAGACTGCAAGGCTCCACACCAACTTTTGTTGGCAGTTGCCCCTTCGGGCCACCAAAATTAAGGCATTCTATTTTTTGGTGGCCCAAACAGCAAACGTAGAAGTTGGTGGCCTGAAAAGGGCAAGTCCAAGATATTGTGCGTCTTACTTAATATTGTACATTCAGAGACTTTTAAACTTATAAATAAATAATTTTAATGTCTTTAATTGAATACATTGTTATCCATATGAGAGATATATGTATGAGGAGAATAATGAGATCAAGCTGCTTCAAATGAAATGTGCTCCACCTGTTTTTAAAACATCTCTAACCTCTAACGGCCTGGAAATATGAAATCCACAATTTCCATTGACATTGTATGTGAATGTCCCATACGTAAGTTATTAAGATTAGTTTTAAGTAGAAGGACAATTCCACGATTAGTAACGTTACATTATAGTTGTGTTCTGCTCCTTTTAGATGTTATAAAAAAAGAATGAAAAGGGCCATGACCAAATGGGTTAGGGTACTATAAGTGTACCTTAGGTAGAAATCTGGTGTCCCAAAGCCAACTTTTGGTGGCTCTGGGCCACCGGGCCACTGCTAATGTCGAGCCCTGATTTCTGGAATGCAATCCGAGGGGCAACCAAGTGAGGCAACGTATTCAGACAAAAGTTTTCTGACTAAGTTGTGACTGGTTTGATGTTTGGAAACAACTACATGTACCTTATGATAATTAGCTTTCACCATTCCAACTTTTTCAACAAAATGTGCGTCTTAAGCTTTGGAATGTTTGTTGTGAGTTGTGACTTGTGACTACAGTTACATGTTACTATGAAAGTTCATCTGTATTGGTAGTTAATATGAAATTCATTTTAAACTTTTGATCACAATACAAATATTTACCTCCAAATTTTCGGCTGTCATCTACAGCCTTCGTCAGCCTTCGGGTCACATCGCTGACGAAGGCTGTAGATGACAGCCGAAAATTTCGGAGGTAAATATTTGTATTGTGATCAAAAGTTTAAAATGAATTTCACAGTTACATGTATTGTAGCTGAGGGAAGAAATCATTTTCAGCATGCAGCAGGGGCGAATCTAGGATTTAGGAAAAAGTGTATGGGCCCCCTGGGGCATGCTCCCTCGGGAAATTCTTTGAATAGGTAGCCAAATAAGCAGTTACTGCATTATTTTACAATTTGAAGCCTCTGCAAAATTTGAGGATTTGGGGACATTTCTTGGAGTTGGTTTTAGGGGAATAAACAACAATTTTCCTGAAGAGCCCGGAACTTTATTTAGAATAAACATCAATGGCTGTGGTCTGTCAATTACTGGTACATGTACACAATTGGTTTATCACTGGCATCATTTGTGCCAAAAAAGGGGGGGGGGGGGGGGGTTACCCACTAGTGCTGTTTGATATTTCAATATTATTGAAAATATGCGATATCAGAAACATATCAAATTTATGATATCAATCATGATTAATTCGATATATCGCCGCATCACGATATTGTAAAAAATTCAATATTGTCCGAAAATGGCCAAAATTAGCAGAAATTGTAATATTTCTAATACCGTGAAAGCATCAACTTATCCATCCATATACATGTAGACTACAATACATAGCTAGGCAGAGAAACAGAGAAAGTATAAAATTGGCACACAAATTATTACAAATTTATACAAGTTAATAAAAGGGGAAAACATGTTGATAAAAGCCTGTCTTCAAGTTAAGTGTCAAACAAGTTTTAAGGTTGGACTTAAATCTGTCACATGAAATCAAGTCCTTTAAGTCCCTGTGGAAAAGAATTCCATAGGGATGGCCCAGCATGAGCCAAAGCATGCTCCCCCATAATTTCTTTTGAGTTTGGAACAAAGTATCATTAAAGGTGGGCCTGTTTCAAAATGGGTAACCATCATTATGGTCATGTGTCATAAGGTCGCCCACTAAAAAGGTGGTGCTGTCACACTTTTTTGATTTTGGCGGAAGTAATTCTTGATTTTTTTTCAAAACCATGAAAGCTTTGCCAACATGTTTGATATCAATTTAAAGCTTAGTTAATTGGCTTTATACATAGGAAGTTTCACAGCCATGTTGTTCCATAGTGGAGTTATGACATTTTTAATTGGATACATCAAGGGTGGTGCCGGAAGCGGTGCCTCGTGTACAAAGTCAATGGCAAAATTCAAGATTTTGTGCTATTTTTCGTAAAACCTAATTATCTTTTTAAATACTTGAGGTATGAAGGCAAATATGGTTTAAAATTAAAGCTAACATGTCCCTCTTTACCAGTAGATCACTGAAAATTAGGTTTTGTCTTACCTTGGGGCCAAAAAATTAGGAGATGCACCCTGGCATTTTTAGGGTTTTGGTACTTCAACTTTTTTTGCTAAAAATCTCTATTTTTTAACATACTAGGAAGATTTTTCAGACATGTTTGATACCAAACCAAAGCTCTGTACTTATCTAATGTGATAGATAAAAGTTTTATTGATTGAGGTTGTTCTATACCCAAGTAATGACATTTTTTAAGGGTTAGAGCAGCCAAAAGCCATATTCTATGTACAAGTCAATACAAATTGCATGCATTTTTGGGAAAATTTTAATCATTTATTTTTCTGGATTTTCAGTCAAAAACCCAAGATAATTATATTGTTGGAAAAGTCCTAGTGTTTTCTACAGGAATACAACATTATTTTGGCCATATGGGGAAGCATACAAATTTTATGACCAGAACAACATAATGTAAAAAAAATATATTTTTCCAGGTCAAGTTCATCCAACAATTTCCACTTTCATCCAAATCAATTTCTGAGTGCTGATTTGAAGTCCTTGTGAAATTTCCTTTCAGAAAATGTATACTTTTGATATGAAAGGGTCTATACTTTTTGAGATACAAGATTTTAAAGTAGAAAGTGCAGTATGAACATCAAAATTACCATGTGACGCGAAAGTGGGCCACCTCATGACGCATGACCTTATCGAATTTTCACCCTCCAAAATTGACCCCTAAATAGCAAAAATATCAATGCTAAGGGTAAAATATCTGGCTATTTGAGTGCAGGGCAAAAATATTTTGTTATTGATTTTCATGGTCTACTTTTTTTACTTCTGAGGCCAAAATACGCCAAAATTAACAGTGTCTTTATGGGCATTTTGGGGGACCTTATTTACCAGGGGCTCTTTTAAGCATGGGGAAGAATTCGCCCTGAGCCCCCATATATTTTGTCCATGTTTGAGTCAATTGGGTGACATGTATTTTTGCGTAGGTAAATTAAAATTGTTAGTCCTTAATCTGTGCGTGACTTTCTTTGTTTCAGTTTTCGTCGTCTTGTGGTGCTGGACCATCATCTGGCAGTTCTGGCACATCTGGCGGAACTGGTCCATCATCTTCTGGCGGAGCTGGTCATCATCTTCTGGCGGAGCTGGTCCATCATCTTCTGGCGGAGCTGGTCCATCATCATCGTCTCTCCTAGTGCTTTTGTCAAGCTCGGATGACGATTTTGTCGATGATAAGGTATATTTTCATGAAATGATTTGTTGAAATGTGTAGACGAAATTCCTTGCATTAAATTTCCTGTGTGGAAGCATTTAGATAATTGTCTGATTATAAATTAATAATTTAACCCTAAAAACAAATATTGGGGAATTTTGGGGGCTGGAAAAACGGGGGGGGGGGGGGGGGGGGGGGGGCCTGTAAGTCCATGGACCGCGTGATTGCCGCGAAAATTTGCACGCTGGTAGAGTGGATTGTAAACTCGAAGACTGTATGGTTAGTTTTTCATAAATTAAAATCACTATTCATTTATTATGCTAATTTATGCACAAATAATTGCTAACTTTTTATGTTTGCTATAATGAAAAAAAAAATTGAGATGTCTAATATTTGGCAAGCATTAACCTTTTCTACAGTGTACTTTCAATTGTGTGGGGAAAGAAATGCTGAAAAAAATATTTCTCATATATATTTTTATTGTTTTTTTTGTTTTTTGTTTTTATTTTTTAAGGAAACAATCTCGGATGCATTCTATTCATCAGGGGGGATGACAAAATACATACATGTAGATTATGCACCCTTGAAACGATACATTGAGGCCGGGATCAACACCCATGATTTCTTTTTCTTTTCAAAATTCTGTTATAATCTTTGTTTTTTTATTAAATTTGTTGAAAACATATTTGAAAGCAATTTTGTGCGAAGATTAATTTTAGCCTTTCCAAGTAAAAATGTTGACTTTATAAAGTAATTGAAAAAAATATATTGGATTTTTACACAAAATCATGTTATAAATTCAGCAATTCTGTTCCTGAATTATTTCGAAGGGGCATGGCTTCAAGACTGTACGTGTGGACGTGCTTCTTCTTTATTCTGAGGTTTTGTATGCTCGCTATCTAAAAAAATGCTAAAACAAATTATCATGAAACACTCGGTGATGATACGATATTAAATGAAGTGGTGCCAGAAATTTTTTGAAGGGCATGGAGGTCACGTAAAGCCCGCTATGACGTCTTAACCAAAAACACTCCTTTTTGCTCTATAGTCTTAAAAGAAGGTCCGTCATCACAAAAAGTGCAGAAAAATTGTGGGGCACATCTCATTATTTTTGTTGCATAAAATCTTACATACTGTACCTGACAACGGACCCACTTTAATGGAAGTGAGACCTTGAAATTTGGTACATAAAAATTTAAGTGAAGCCCCCCCCCCCCCCCCCCCCCCAAGGAAAAAAAAAACTATCAAAAAGATATACCAAGTCCAATTTTTTTTTTGTTGTGTGAGATTATCATGACTCCACATCCCGGTGTGCGTGCAAGCGAGGGATCAAAGCGATGAGTCTTGGGAAGGGTGTGGGAGGGTAAGGAGCAATTTCAAGTTTTAGCTTTTAAAGGTGCAATTTTCTAATGATGGGATGATTCAGATGATGCAGTATTCAATTATTAAAAATCATATTTGCTTTTCAATTGTATTCACAAGCCCTCGGTAGTGCTACCGTCCATGTACAGTGGCCAGAAAAAACGGAAGCGCCCTACTCCAAAGGGACCCTCCAGGAAACGGAGCCTTCCTGCAAAGGCTGTCGTAAAGACAGTGATTTGTTTGGTGGCTCCCAAAACAAAAAGAGGTCTAATCCCTGCACCAACCACAACACAGCTGAGGGACATGGCCATGGAAGGCCTCCAGGGGACCATTCACCTCTCCAAATCGATGTCTGCTGAAGAGGTCACTGAGGAGATCAAGTCCTGCTTTCAAGGTGTATTCTCCACGCCCTTGGAATTCAAGTTCCTAAAGGTAGATCACAGCGAGGAATGTCAGTGTTTTCTATAATTTCATCTGCAAATACTTTTTTGACTGGAATTAGATCAAAATACATTGTATTTTGCATTGGTTTAGAACTATACCATTAGGAATGTAACAAACTGCCCTAATGTCAATTTGTTTTTTAGAATCATGTTTTTAACGGTAAACCAATGCAATCTTAACCCTTACTGTACTGGGCTATTTGGCTCCATGAAAATACTGGGGGGGGGGGGGGGGGGCCTCACTAAGATCTCAGCCGTGGATCGCGTGATCGCCACGAAGATTGCACGCGCGTAGAGTATCATGTAAACTACACAACTGCATATTCAGATTTCTCAAAAAATCAATTGATTTTTAATTTATTAATTATGCTAATTTATTCATAAAATCATACTTTTGGCTCTAGATCACTAAAAAGAGCATCTGGGAGGCTTATTTTTTGCATAGATATTCCTTATGACATTCCCAATATTAACACCCCCCAAAATTCCGATATCAAATTTATGTTTTTCATTGTTTTTTGGCGGGATATTATTTTTTAGCCATAAATACACCAAAATAGAATTATTTTGATAGGTTTTTGTGAAAATAATGGAATTTATTCGAATTTATTGATAAAACTGAATTTACATAGGATTTGTACACAACATCACATTTTTGAGCAATTTTGGTCTAGACAAATTGTTTTCAAAGGGGCGTGGCTTCGAGACTGTACGGGGGGGCGTGCCAAATTTGGTCTCGAAAGTTGTGCGATGAGTGAAAGAAAAAAGTCACAAAATCTCACGGCGACAGCATTTCGCGTTGCGGACTTATTGCGCTAAACGACCCCCCCCCCCCCCCCCCCCCCCCGTGCAGTTAGGGTTAAGAAATGTTATGCTGATCTGGTCACAATGAAACTGTAAATAACTGTTGTCCCAAATACAGTTATTGTTTGTAGAAAAATATTGCATTCTAATCAATCTGAGCGGGTCTGAACATCGCTATTTAGGCAGTATGGAATTCTTACAAAACAAATACCTTTCTAAATCGACAAATACAGTATATTAGCTTTGAATTGAAGTATGAAACTTTTTTGTCAAATTAGGTTGTGAGAATTACTGAACTTGGATTACACAAGTTTCTTTTAATTTTACATTTTGTTTTTCTTCAGATGCTTCCTGGCAACAGGTGGCTATCTGAGCCACGTGTAAGTCAATCAGTCACAATGACTGGAGAAGCCATTCTGAGCATATGCGGCCAGGGTAAACTCTACGTCACAACCAACATTCCTGTCCAACTTGTAAGTTTACATCATTTATTTTGATTATACTGTAGTATACATTACCGGGCATATGGAGCATATGAGCCATTGCAAATGATCCAGCACATACCCTTCTGGACTAATTTCAGTATACGATACATGCCTTTCCTCTTACAAAACTTCCTCATGATTTGAAAAGTCAAGGTTTAAACAGTTTACTAAACAATCATCGACTTACTGATTTTAATATTGAAAGACCCAATCATGCATGTTTATCCTAAATAATGCTCCGATGACAACTGCTCTGGAATGAAAGGCTAATGTTGATATCATAAGTTTAAACCAAGACTTCACACTAACCTTTTTCAGAAGTTGCCCCCTCATGCCACAAAAATTAAGGCATCTTATAGCTTCTGGTGGCCTGAACCAGTTGATTGCCAGAAAACAAGGCTTATAGAGTTATGTACATGTATTCATGGCAGCAATTTTTGATAGTCCAATTGACCCACCAAAATAATATTTTGCTAAAGTCTGGTTGGCCCAACCGCAATTATTGGTGGCCTTCGAGCCTTGCATAAACCCTAACCCTGATTACAAAACCCTTACCCTGCTCTGAACCAATGACCCAGTCATATTTCTTGTTCTAACTCTTTTTTTTTTTTTCTCATTTGGAGAGGTATCAATGCTCGAGCTATCGTTACAGGAACCTCATTTGTTGTGTTATTATTACCGGAGAGGAAAAACCTGAACACATAAAAACTTAGTTAGCAAGCAAAAACACTGCCATTCTACAATAATTTGTTATTACTCGTAAAGAGTCGGGAGTTATCCCGGTGAAGTGGCCAAAACAGACAGCGAAACGGAACAACTCCCCACCCAGGAGTGATGGGTACCTTTGGTCGGGTGTTATTTAGCATGTGCACCATATAGTGGTTGCATAGGCTAGAATGCTCCTCAGGGAGTTGAGAGGGTGCTCAATATGTTTGGGCGTGTCTGAACTGTACCCAATGTTCGAAGGGAAACATTGTAAAGCGCTTTGATATGGTTGTCAATCATGAAAAGCGCTATATAAATCTATTTGATTTGATTTGATTTGATTTGATTTACTTTTCTTTGTTTTTGGGGCCACCAACTTGCATCCTTCTACCCTAAGGCTGTGATCCGAATTCAATCCGGTCCGGTTTTACCGGGAATCCGGCGGTTTAGAGCAGCCAGTCCAGTTCAGATCCGGACTGGAAAACCGGAAGAAAAAATTTGGTTTTACCTGATTCTGAACCAGATTAGTATTGGCTACTGGTTCCCAGGCTTAGTTCCCCTGTACATTTTCATGTAAAATATTTTCCCTATTCATCCGTTTTTGTAAAAATCGTAATGGGGAAGCCAACAAAAGTTACATATGTCATACTTTCTCCAAACTTGTATTGAATACATAGACCATCAAAAGATATCCACCTGGTATCACTGATTTGAATTTTTTGTTTAATCTTTAATTTGTGTGACTGCCATGCAAATATAAAAAAAATCGCTGTACATGTAAGTAGCAATTTCAGATGATTCTCCTTATTCCAAAACTAACTTATATTATTATTATTATCACAGTCAACTTAGCATAAACTCAACGTTGCACAAGTCGACAAATCGCGTAAGTCGACAATTTTAAAAAGTCCAGATTTTTTCGCCATTGACTTACTTGTGTTATTTCATTCGTAAGTTGACATTCGCAAGTAGACAATTCGCCTAAGTGGACGTATTATCAAGAAATTTTTTTTTAAAAATACATGAAATTCACTTCGCCTAAGTTGACAAAGATTTTCTGGTTCAATCAGAGTCATAAAACGTCTTTTTTTATGTAAGAGACTCGGTCATAATGACGTGTCTCTTACTGCCTTTTCCCCTACTGCCTCTCGCGGGAGGAAAACTTTCCTCACTTGCTCCATATGCATATACAGTGTACTTTTCCTTTATTACTTATCGTGCCACGAGATTTGATAGGTTTTTTTCCGCTCTATTTGCTAATATTATCTACCGATTAACAAATTTGAGCAAATGAATTCAACAAAATGTGATCGTTTGACCAAATTTTTGAGGTATATACACATGCGCAAAGAAACACAGTGTACAAATAAGAGAACTTTTCAGTTCATTAACATGTACCGCACATGACCGCTTATGCAACCTCCAAGACCGCACATGCAACCTCCAAGGCAACGAGGGTGTTGAACTTCGTCAGAAGAAATTTCCACCACTGTACATCGCATGTCAAAGAAAAGCTGTACATGACATTAGTGAGTCCTCATCTAGAATATGCTTCTGCTTCATGGGACCCATACACAAAGAAGAACATAAATGGCTTAGAAAGAGTGCAGAATAGGGCAGCAAGATTTGTGTCCAACACATACGGGGAAAATACAAGCATTAGTGCCATTCTTAAAGATCTAAAGTGGACTGCGCTTCAAGACAGAAGGAAATGTCATCGCCTAACCTGCTTTCAAAAGATGCTGAACGGAAACCTAGACATCAAACATGAGGACTTCATTCAACCCAAAATAGACAGAAACCGAAGGGGCCATTCTTTACAGTACCAACAGCAACACGCAAACTCCGAGGCGTTCCCAAATTCATTTTTCGACCGTACAACCACCGAATGGAATAAGCTGCTTCAATCTACCGTAAACCAGCCCTCACTTAACACATTCCAGAATGCGCTTGCTAAGGACCCTTCTGTCCTTAGGGGCTAACCACTCTCTCGGACCCACCTCCAGTTAAAACTCCTACGGAGTGTTTTGGAGGATTGAACTACCAAGTACCTATGTACATTTCGTTCATTTCCATTATAAACGTACATTGTAACATATAGTATATTATCAATAGACATTCTTAATTGCAATACAGAACCTTCTGAAGTAAATATACTGATGGGCGTACCACATGTTCAAACGATAGTCCGAATATTTCAACATACACTATATAAATAAGAACAATACATGTATATTCTCTAGAGCTCTAGGGGCTCCAGATTAAACAATATTCATGTACAATATATGTAGTGTATGAAACTGTTAGTTGACATTTTGTCCACTTACGTGTAAGTCAACATTCGATTTAGCTAAGTGGACATGTTTTGCTCAGTCCCGAGTATGTCCACTTACGCTTAATCGACTGTATTATTATTATCATTATTATTATTATTATTATTAATATTATCTTTATTATTATTATTATTATTATTATTATTATTATTATTATTATTATTATTCAAAATAAAGTACTTCCAGAAAATTGCCTGCCCTGTACCATGGATTTATTTTCTGTTTTTAATTATGACACCTCTCATCACTAGATGTTCTTTTTAGTGACCATTTGAAATGTTGAACATGACCATGTTGACTGAAAGACATCAAATTATGCTTAATATGAATTTGATGTGTAATATATTCTGGAAAATGGATAATTTGTGTTATGTGAAAGAATGCAGGGAATTATTTTGAGTCAAATGTGATGTTAATCTGATTAGTTTAAAAAATGAATCTGGAAGTTTCAGACTAAAGTGGTTAGTTTGTTGCAAGTATGATTTATTTGGTTTTTGCTTCAGGTGTCAACAAAATATTGTTCTTGATCTCTTCTTTCTTATTATCATGAAGGAATCCAGCGATGATGACCTATTTGATCCACATCTTTCTACACCTTCAACATCTGCCACATTGCTTCCATCGTCTTCACCATCTCATTCCTCAATGTCTGCCGCATCACTTTCATCATCTGCATCTTGTCCCTCAACATCTGCAAATTCACATCCATGTGTTTACACTTGGCGCCCCATAGTTAAGGCCCTAGCGAGTTACATACACAAACTAGCAGTGGAAAATTGAGAGGGGTGTCTAAATGATTACCCCGGGCAATTTGATCACGATGATTGCATATGGCTCGACTGGCAAGACAAGGTTTTAAAATATTTCGATGCTGCTCTCATCTGATTGAAGGAAGAGGAATTTTTCACCTTCTTAGGGAGTGTCTATAATCTATTTGACACGTTCGAATATGAATGGGAAATGTTCACGGCTGAGGCCATGGAGTTTTTTTCATTTTGAACTCAAAAAGGAATATGTACAAATATGCTTCGGTAATAACTTTTTGCAAGTTCTGCCGGGGCATTTTCTCAAAAATATGAACACTCTAATTCACTTTAATTTAACACCTTAGTTAGAAAAGGGGGGACTCGAGAACAACACAACGGGTCAGGTTAATGTACGGGAAGAGGCGGGGAGCGATTATACTCAATTGACACAATACAAATTCTGCGAACGGCCTTCACTACTGGTTCGGACCTGTTCCAGTTTAAGGTCATGCCGATGGGGTTGCGCAATGCCCCATCAACGTTTCAACGACTTATGCAGTTGGTGTTACGTGGCCTACATTGGGAGTCAGTACTGGTGTACCTCGATGATGTCATCGTCTTCGGCCACACGTTTGACGAGAAGATTACCCGGTTGCGCGAGGTGCTTGATAGGCTGCATTCAGTGAACCTCAAACTTCGCCCTGAAAAATACACTTTTTTCCAACAACAAGTTGCCTTCTTGGGTCATGTCATCTCAGCAAGTGGAGTGACACCGGATCCTTCCAATATCGCAAAGGTTCGCGATTGGCCGACACCTACCAATGTCATGGAAGTTCAAGCATTTGTGGGTTTGTGCAGGTATTACCGTCGGTTCATCAAGAATTTTGCGAGCATCTCACAGCCCATGTTCCACCTGACAAACAAGGGGGTCCCATTCGTGTGGTGTGAGCAGTGTGAACAGGCTTTTCGAACTCTGCTTGAGGCTTTAATTCAGCCGCAGCTCATGTCTTTCCCATTGTTTACATTGCCATTCAACCTGTACACTGATGCTTCGAATTATGCAATAGGATCTGTCCTTACGCAACACGTATGTCAAAAGAGATGATACTTGTTCAGAGTTTGTTATTGGTTCAAATGTAGTGTGAAAGTCTAGAGTGAACCATTTGTAGTGCCCTAGAACAACAAAAATTAATCATGTTGTTCAAATACAATGTAGTTATTTCTAAGAGAGTACATGCAAGTACGCGCAGTCGAAAATTATGTCTCCGCTATCACGCAATTTTGATATCAAGCCAAAATTACAAGTAATTAGTCTTCAGCAAGGGCACCGACTATCTGACGATGACATCGCTGCGATGTCTTGGGAGCAGAAATGTAAGCTGCTAGGATCCAATCCAGTTACAGCTGCCCGTCACTTTGATCACAGACTGCAGTGTTTGTTTCGAGACATCATCCTGTCCGAGGCAAAACCACTTGGTAAAGTCAGAAACTATATGTACCTGATTGAGTTTCCGCAAAGGGGCTCGCCTCACGCTCACTGTGTGCTATGGGTTGATGAAGCACCAAGTTACGATGACACGGAAGGAAGCATCACTACCTACATTGATTGACAAGTACATAACATGTCAACTTCCTGCATCAGAAGAGGATGAACACCTGCACAATCTAGTCACATCTCTGCAAAGACACACACACTCTGCATCATGTAGGAAGACTGGAAAGGAATGCAGATTTGATTACCCCAGGCCTATTGCATCCAACACAATCGTTGCAGACACTCCACCAGACGAAGATCCGAAGGAAAAAGATCGACTCATCAACACTGCTACTCTGGCAATGATGAGAGTAAAAGCTGCACTAGAAAGTGAGAGCAGTGAACGAACCACAGTTCAAGAAGTGCTGGATGATGTCAATATAACTGAAAGTGACTACAATGAGGCTCTCCATGTCAATACTCTGGGGAAATCAATTATCTACCAACGACAGCCACAAGAAACCCATATCAACACATACAACTCAACCATTCTCAAAGCATGGCAAGCAAATATGGACCTCCAATTGTGTGTAACCCCTATGCCTGCATTCACTATAATGTGACCAAGAATGAAAGAGAGATGTCAGCAAATCAATGACTGATTCAGATATCAAAACCAAGATGAAGACAGTAGCATCACATTTTCTAAATGCAAGGGAAGTAAGTGCCTAGTGCCCATATATAATGAACCTTGTGACCTTGGTCCTTTGACCTTGTGACTCCAAAATATAATCAGATCATTGTCACCCCAATATGTACACTCATACCAAGTTTGAAATTGTTCTGTCAACCAGTTCTTGAGCTATCGCAAGAACAAGGCATTTTTGCATATATTGTGTCATGTGAACTTGACATTTGTCCTTATGACCCCTAAAATCTAGTCAGATCATTGTCACCCCAATATGTACACTCATGCCAAGTTTGAAAACGATCCGTCAACCGGTTCTCAAGATATCGCGAGAATGAGGCATTTTTGCATATATATTGAGTCCTGTGACCTTAACCTTTGACCTCATGACCCCTTAAATCTAATCAGATCATTGTCACCCCAATAGTACACTCATACCAAGTTTGAAATTGATCCGTCAACCGGTTCTCAAGATATCGCGAGAACGAGGCATTTTTTCATATTTGAGTCCCTTAAATCTAATCAGATCATTGTCACCCCAATATGTACACTCATACAAAGTTTGAAATTGATCCGTCAACCGGTTCTCAAGATATCGCGAGAACGAAAACGGGACGTACGTACGGACGGACGTATGTACGTACGGACGGACGGACGGACGGACAACCCGGAGGAGGCATAAAAAAATCACTGCTCCGGTTCACCCATGGAATGGATTGCACTGGATAATGGGTCCCTTCCCGGTGAGCAATAGAGAGAACCTATATGCATTAGTCGTGGGGGACATATTTTCGAAATGGATCGAGGCCTGTGGTATCCCGGATCAGACTGAACGCACTGCCGCTGGCGTGGTCGTCCACGAATTCATTTCAAGGTTTGGAACATCTTTTGAAATGCATTCAGATTAATTAAGGGAAAGTTTGAATCCAACTTATTTCAGGACATTTGTAAATTGTTGGAGATCACCAAGACCAGAAAAAACGCCATACCATCTATCATCCAACGGGATGATTGAACGATTCAATCAAACCTTTGTCAATACGATCGCCTCATTTGTTGACAAGAAGCAGGATGATTGGGATGAAAATTGATCACTGTTGCAAATATTTAGCTCTACTACCAGAAAGCGGAAAACTACGTACGAGGAAAAGCTAGATGCAATTCTGTTAGGCATCGACAATATGGTCTTACTCTTCCGTCAAGAAGTGACGTCAGTTCGAGACGACGTGGCAGCCCTTAGGGAGGAGATAGCGGCTCTTAATGCGAGGCTCGACGAGCAGCAGGACGACATGAGGGGTTTCACTCTGGCCCTCCAAAACGACTTCGCAAAGGGGGTAACCACCAGTCAACGGCGATATCGAGACATCAGAGCAAGGTTCAACCAACATTTTGCCAAGTGACAAAAAGGCAGCAAAGACTATACGATTTAAGGAAGAAGAATATATTCTTTGTTATGGCATTCTTGTTAAGAAATTAGAACAGCACATGAATATAAAATCATGTTCAGACCACTGAAAGAACAATACCGACGCATACCCCTCTTGATGTACGATGAATTTAGGGAACATCTCTGGATACACTGTCATACAGTTGGACACACATATGAGGCGAAAATACTGAAGGGCACGCTGAGGTGGTACCTCTCTACAGTTTCTACAGAAAAGAAAGATCAGGATCATGTGATGAATGCTTCATGAGCACCATCCAAACAAAGACCAACATCATCAACAAAACAAAAGTCGATCCAAGTTGAAATCAACAACACCCTTAGGCTGTGGACTATTTCCTGTTATGAACGACGAGATCAAACCACAAAACCTGCACCGGATATAACATACCGCAAGGACTCAGAATCTCACTACACCCGCCTTATGAATTCCGTCCCTGCGTCACGAAAGCAGTGCATTTACGGCCCAGATATCTACAATGCAGACGACCTTAACCCTTATCCTCTCCGTTATGGATATCATGTAGATGAGATAAAGGGGGAGAAGTGTTCCGTTAAGTCAGGGGAGGGATCAGGCCAGGGACATCATTTGATTTTCAATCGAGAGCGCAGGCAGGAAGTGTAGACGCCTACCTGATTATCATCCACCCAGATGAGGTGTGGGGATGGGAGGATGACGACCTTGTCCTAGCATGCATTTCTCACCACCACAACAAAGGTGTGGAGTACAGGTGGTTGCATGACGGTTTGGTGATCTGTTCGGGGGACTGTCCAATACGGGTGGAGAAACCTGGAACATACAGTTGCGAGGTTAAAGCTGTGCTCAAAAAAATGTTGTATCGATGCTGTGTGAGGAGGATAGACGGGGGGACTGGGAGGAATACCTTCCATATGCGACCAGTGCGTATAGGTCTACACCCCAGGAATCGACAGGAGAGACCCCAAACATGATGATGCTAGGGCGAGAGGTGCATCTTCCCATCGACCTCACCATGCCAACCATCCCTGCTGAAGAGGATACACTCAGAGATTATGTGGAGGATTTACGACCTCGATTCCAGGAAGCGTATCATAGAGCAGAGAAATCCCTAGCAAAGTGTGCAGTGCGACAGAAGAAACAATACGATAGGAGAGCCAACCAGACAAACCTTCAGGAGGGTAGGTTTGTCTGGTTGTACGACTCCACTCAGAAAAAAGGAACCTTGCCCAAATTAAAACTCCGCTGGACGGAGCAACAGAACTAGGTAGTTTAGACAATTCTAAACAATCTTCACTTCGGTAGCATCACGTTTCGAACATGGCTTTGGCGAGTTAGAATTATAAAAGGACTGTTGGAGGAGAGGATACAACTTCAGAATATGAATTATAATCTCGTCCATTTGTGCAGACTTACATGTATGTTAACACACCATTAGTGTTGATATTGCAAAGACAGAACATTGATGGGGTTAATGCACCACTAGCATAACCTTACTGCTAGCAAGGCTTCGACGAGGATTCCAGCGGTGACCACGGGCATGGCGATGACGACGACGAGCCAGCGAAAGTGACGCGCTACCAGGATTAGTGTGCACTCATAATAAGTATTCATTTTAATTGAGATCATATGTACCTGAGTTTCTGAAACAAATGTAAGTGGCCAGAGTTTTCTTATATATTTTATTGTAACATTATGTTGATTGCCTCACTGTTAATTGTGTAAGTTAAATAAAGTAGTGTATTCACTAATCATATGGGTACGTAGGTATACCCGAACTTTAATTATGTCAGTTATGCCAGTGGTGAATGTGGATGGTGGTTTGTGTGAGTAATTTACCAGTCAACTAAAACAGGCCATTGCCTGTGCCCTATAGTTTTCCTAGTTTATACTTTGGTTTTCCCCCGCACTGAGTGGAGACTATATGGGTTACATTAATAATATAAAATTAACGGTGGTCTAATTGAACTGACCCCTCCCCCGAGTGGAAGTCATTTGAGCTAACGAACCAATACAATAAAACCTGATTCCACTCAGAGCTTGAATCTGTTATTTCATTATAATAGAGGACGGCGTGGTGTGGTGGTTAGAATATGATGGGGCTGGAGTAGGCGAGACCAAGCCCAGCAGGTTACATGTATGGCCAGGGATTTAGGGTTTATCGTTTCTACTATATCAAGGATTAATGAACTCAAGACACCAAAGATAATGATTGTGTAGCGTGTGGTTGTTACTGGGTGTCACACTACCATTTATTTTAATTTTGACTCGGACGCAAACTTGGCGCCGGTATCACGATGCCCAAGCCAGGGGTAGAAGAGAAGCAGAAGTAGCAGATGCCATTTTTGAGGAGGAAGAGGTTTAAATTCTGAGCAGCCAGGTGTCATTGCAACCAAAGTCCCACTCCCAAGGCAGCCAACATTTTTCTGGAGACACGCCATGCAGCCTTCTCGCCAGAAAAAAATTTACGCTTGGCGCAAAATCAAAAATTTATAGATCGGAAAAATTGCGCTTGGCGGAGCTCTTATCGGCGCGATAGCGCCGATCGCGCACGCGAAGCGTGCGCAGGGGGGAGGTCCGGGAGGGGGGATGTGCCCCCCTCCCGCGCGTAGCGCGAAAACTCAAAACTAGACCATCTTTTGGAGCGAATTTTGACCTCATTTGGGTACTAAAACAGCAAGTAACTCGATCAATTCCCACGTGCATGCAGATAGAAAAAAGACCCAGTCGTCGGAGCTGACGCCGCGAGCGTGCATGCAACGTTTCAGTTTGAAACGGGCGGTTTAGATCGCCAGCTAGACTCCCGACAATTCCATCGTTTTTGTGTCCTCTTTTACATTAAAATGCAGTATTTTACTGTCGGCCGACAGTGAAATACAATGTAGAAAAGGACATGAAAACATTAGATTTTTCTATATAGTCGCCAGCAAGCTGTATAATTCGGGGGAAGCTAGTACATAAACTTTACTCGGGACAGTTGTGCGTTGATGTCATTGTCATAATAGTGGCCTCAAAATATAACTATCAACATAATCATAACATGTTTTTTTTCTTTCCTTTTTAGGAAGATGACAGACGGTCCGAGTCAGTAAGAGTACCACATCCATTTTGTTGCAAGGCTCCTTCAAATCATCGGAAACCGTTCAGCTTCTACAGACATTCGGGCTTGAACAAAAAATGCAGTTAATGCTTTATCATAATTTGTCTATCCCTGTTGTTTTAGTCATCTTCTTTTAATAATTAATTTGTTGACGGTCCTGGTATGAGTATGATTTAGTTTCATGTGCGACTGCCCTGCCGACTAGCGATGATTTTGATTGTGATGTTTAATCATTAATACTTACTATTTTACTTTAGTATTTCAAATGATGGCTCGGCTATTTTATGATAGTTTTACCCCAGTTTTACTGATAATTTGATAGTCATATTTAAAATAATAACTTGGAGATGATTTTTCTTTAGTATGTGATGATGTACAAAAAAATCAACTGATAATAAATAATGAAAAATAAACGATTACTTGGTATGACTTGGTGATGAATGAGTATGTGAACTTGATAATGATTGTGTTGAAACGACTATAAAACCATGACAAGACGAAAGTGATGGTGCAAGTATGACTACATCGATCGGGATTTGGGAATGTCGGCATAATTAAAACTCCACGGCGCTCACGTACCAAAAAGTCTAAGGTAAGTCTGTCAGGTAGGTAATCTGCTATTAATCTGCTTTATGTACATATTATTATAACTTATCAGACAAATTACAAGCCCCAAACAAGTCTATGAACTATGGGAAAGCAATATTTGAATCTATGCCGCGATGTGATCACACAACACACGCGCGCCACGTGGTGGATTTTGAAAGCTAAATAACAACAATAACATCGTAAGGCAAGTTGAAGTTGAATTGCTAAATAGCTATGGGCGGGACCGGGAACGTACATGTTGCATGTATGTACAAGGTACCGTACAGCTGGCCGTACACACAGAGATCGAGTCGTGATTATTATACTATCACCGTAAATAATGTCACGTAAAACTTGTAAGATATTTTGATCGCCGAATCATTGTTGGTAAGTTCATGTTTGATATTAAATTACCTTTACCTCGAATAGACTACTTGCATGCTTCGAAAGAAAACACAAATGGTATTTTACGTCGTTTCAACGTTCTAATCATGGACTGTTTGCAGCATGCAGCTGCACACACGAATGCCAATGCAATGAACTTACAGTCACAATTTGAACGTGTATCTCACTGTTAAAATGACGCAAAATTTATCTTTGGCTGTCTTTCTGGAGATTTGAAAGTAGTTTATTGGAAAATAATTTAATATTGATCATGGACTTGACGGCGAGGTTGCGATAGTTCTGATATTTGTATTTAAAAATTCATGAGAAACTATACTTTGCGTACGGGCTGGGTTGAATAGGGTTTTAGAATTTACTATACTGCTTCTGACAGCGTATTACTCTTGGTCTGGGTGTGGGGTGGGTGGGGTAGGGGGGGGGGGGGTGGGCGCACGCACATTATTCAATGGGGACACGTACTTATTTTATTTACACACCATTCCTTTTTTTAATAAATATAAATTGGGGGTCAAACTCGAATTGTATCGAGGACCAACCCGTAACACCCATAAAGTAACAATTCAAGCTAATCTCACTACTTACATTTTGTACTGTAATCGCGGTATTGCCTCTGCCTCAGTTCGACATATTATTTCCTTGGCTTCGCCTCTCTCCATCTTAATGTCTCGTGTCGGTCCGTCTGACGACCATCAGTCGGGATATATTTTCATAATTCGCCAAGGAGAAACACCGGGCCTCGTATACCATCACTGATAATTTTCTTCAGTAGGAATTTATAATATATTCGACTTATATAGCGCCTAATAATGATTGATAATCTTCTCTAAGCGCTTTACAATAATATAGTGATCACCGATCATGCACCATCATCCTTTATGTCATAATCACAGTCATCCTCATCTTGATCATCACATTTCATAATTACCATCACATTCATCAGTTCATCATTTCCGATATAATCATGCATCCCCACCGTCATGCTCATCATCTTCATTATCATTTCATCATCCTCGTCCGTTCATCATTCATGTCATAATCATCACCGTCATCCTCATCTTGATCATCCGTTCATCATTTCCGATATCATAATCATACATGCCCGAGATCGTCATGCTCACACCATCTTCATTATTATTTCCTCATCCTTATCCCATCATGGCATGATCGTCCTCAGTCCAATGATTAATCTTTGTGCAAACAAATTATCAGCTATCCTATGAAAGTTTGTAACTTAAACCTTTCTTTCTGCATGTTTGTTTTCCCCGGGCCGTTATCTGATGCCGTTTGTCCCTTTATTCTCTTTCAATTTATTTTCCATTTATATCCGAATCTAAGTTCTAACTGTTGATCATGTCTAGGTATTATTTTACAGCTTATACAGCCAATTAACGTTTCCTTATAATCGCTCAAGTCGGACCAAAATGCCCTCATTGTTTATTCCCCTTAATTGGTTATGACTTTAACTATCTATAATCCCTTTGTCTTATAAATATAATTATCTCATGCCCAGCATGATCCGTCTCATGTTGTGCGTCCGTCTTCAGCTCTATTTGGACGATCCCTTTCTCAGTGTCTGACTGTCTGTAAATGAAAACAAATATGAAATAAAACATGTTAGATTATTATCAAAACATGTACTAGTAGCGTGTTATGATCGCGGGAAAATCATATATATGATTTTCTCTGATCATAATAAGAAAATACGCGAAAACAAAATGCTGTTGTCGATCGTACAATAATAACAAACCGGCCACGTGCGTGCACGGTGCTCCACGATCAGAGCTAGAGCACCTCTTCGCATAGCGTCCTGGCGCGGGGCAGCCCGCCGCGCCGCGCGCCTGGCCCGCTTCCGAACGCTTTCCGACGTGTGACTGGGAGTCTTGAGGTAATTCGTTTCTGAGATACTCGCGACGACCGCGCGCGCAGGGAAATCGCATAGGGATCGCATATCAATGGGAAATCGCCGCAGAAAATATGATGAGAAAGTCTTTCATGCGGTGAAAACATTTCCGTAACATTTAGCATGAGAAACTGTTTGTATAAACATGATTTATTTGCAATTTACTTCAGGCGCTTGGCGCTGAATATTGCGCTTGGCGGCACACTTGGCGGGGGAAGTTTGCGCTTGGCGCGGGAAACTCTACCAACTCATACGCTTGGCGGCGCCGCCAAGTGTTTTATACACTGGCGAGAAGGTTGCGCCATGGCAGTCGTTGCCAAACAAAATAAATAAAAAACTCATGTTTCCTCTCTGTTACACTTGCCCTCTCAAAAATCAACAAACAGCATGCGCACACGCAGCGCAAGAGTGTATGATCAGCAGAACGTGGGTCCTTCTCGAGCTGATGAAAGCCATTGAAAAGGGCTATAAGATCATAGAAATTGAGTCTGTGTGGCATTTCCCTCAACATTCCCAATATGACCCTACCTCTTCAAATTCAAAAGGACTATTCACTCCTTACATCGACACATTTTTGAAGATAAAACAGGAAGCCTCTGGCTGGCCTGAGTGGTGCGAGAGTGAACAGGATAAGCTATGTCGAAGATTATTTGCACAATGAAGGAATACAATTAGATGCAAACAAAATTAAGAAAAACAAAGGTTTGCGGTCAATCAGTAAACTCATGCTGAATTCATTTTGGGGTAGATTTGGTATGAGAAATAATCTCCCAAATATACAAGTAATTGATAGCCCCAAAGAATTGTACAGTATGCTCGCTAGCGATGAAATTGTCGTGACCGATTTAAACTTCTTCAACGAAGAAGTTGTTGAGGTAAAATCGATGAAGAAGGATGAATTTGAAGAGGTTGGGTCACGATCAAACGTGGTGATTGCTGCTTTCACCACTGCTCAGGCGCGATTAAAACTTTACAAAGTTTTAGAAAAACTGGGAAACAGAGTTTTGTATTATGACACAGACAGTGTTATATACGTAGAAAGAACTTACAATCCCGAGGAGTGGCTACCCAAACTCGGTGATTATCTCGGTGAGCTATAGTTGGATGGTCACTCCATCACTACTTTCCTATCAGGAGGACCTAAAAACTATGCCTATCAGCTTGAAAATGGTAAGACCTGCTGTAATGTCAAGGGAATTACCCGTAACTACAACAACACTCAACTAATACATTTTGAAACAATGAAACAGATGGTCAAAACGGTTGGTACTGATGAAGAAGGCAAAATAACGGTTACTGACCACTACCAAATCACCAAAGATGCCAAAAGAAAAAAGATTCAAACAAAGGTGGCCAGTAAGGACTATAGAGTCGTGTATGATAAAAGAGTGGTGAAGGCAGACTTCTTTACCATCCCATATGGTTACCTTTAAATGTCATAAAAGTTGTATATATTTTGATGTCACTTGAACATTTTTGTCATTTATATATTTGCTCGCTTCTGCATAAGAAGTATGTCTGCCTCAGAAACAGAAGCTCTTCCATCTGGTACAAGCCAATTTCAACAACGTAATAAAATTATTTTCCTTTCAGCCAGATATACTAAACAAGATGACACAAGTATAAATAATACCAATGCAGAGTAGGCTAGCTTGCCTGATTATTAGCTCTCAGCCTTGCTTGCTTACATGCTTGCAAGCTTGCAGACCTGCTTGCAGGCTAATTAATTTATGCGAGCTGCATGCCTGCAACCAAAATCCTCATCGTTTGATTGGTTGAAATTCATTCCTAATTTAAATATTTTGTTTTTGCAAGCTAGTTACTAGCTTGCATGCAAGCTAGTCGCAAGCTAGTCGCTACCTTGCCTGCATGCTTATTGCTAGCATGCGACGCGCTTAACAATATTTCTGTAAGGGCAGTCCTACCTTTACCCTCGTCTCAACCCAAGGAGTAGTCCCCGATACGCCTCCCAGGGGTATGCCATCGAGTGATGTCCATCCCTTAGTCATCGCCAGGCCCCGGGTAACAGGGAAACCCAGGGCCATGTTGCTCATGTCTCCTCTGTGTGATGAGGAGTCGTCTGCAAGTAGCAGTGAAGACGAGGAGGAGACCTTTGCACCTGCCCAAGACCCTGCCCCGGCCCCTACGCCAGCACCTGCCCCTGCACCAGCACCTGCGCAAGCACCAGCGCAAGTACCCACACTCGCCCCTCTTTTTGCGACTGCCACGCCACCCGACAAGCCCATGGTCATTTCAGACATACTTAACCAAAATTCCAAGTTCATGGAACTATGATTTGCCATGCAACCATGGGTTGACTTCCCAAGAATAAACCGTTTATAACATTTGATGTAGTAGATGACGTCAGTTCGAGACGACGTGGCAGCCCTTAGGGAGGAGATAGCGGTTCTTAACACGAGGCTCGACAAGCAGCAGGACGACATGACGGGTTTCACTCTGACCCTCCAAATACCCCTCTCAATGTACAAGGAATTTAGGGAACACCTCTGCATACTCGGTCATACTCTGACATACTCATGACAGTTGGACAAATGTATGAGGCGGAAAAACCAAAGGGCACGCTGAGGTGGTACCTCTCTACAGTTTCTACAGAAAAGAAAGATCAGGATCATGTGATGAATGCTTCACGAGCACCATCTAAACAGAAACCAACATCATCAACAAAACTAAGTTGATCCAAGTTAAAATCCATGAATCAACAACACCTTTAGGCTGTGGACTATTTCCTGTTATGAACGACGAGATCAAACCACAAAACCTGCACTGGATATAACATACCGCAAGGACTCAGATTCTCGCTACAAGCGGAGATCGTGTCGATCAGCGTTGGACGCGGTTGAGCAAGGTGCACGCGGTGGTCGAGCAAGGTGTACGCGGTCAAGCGACGTGGCTAATTCCGACAACAGGTAGACGGCAAAGCGAAATCGAACTCCGATGGGCGTCCGCCTAGCGCTAGCATCCATATTCTGACTCCAGGACTTGCGGTGAATATTAGCTTTTATTTTGTTTAATCTTTGTTTATTGAGTTTTTGTTTCATCATATTTTTCTTGTGGATATTGTTAAACACATTTTATACTTAATCAACCTCAGCACCACAAAGGCAATAAATGATTTACTTTGTTTAATTATTTTAGTTGCCGCTTGGACACCCCCCCCCCCCCCCCCCCCGTAGCTTTATAGACAAAAGTGTGTTTTGGATATTTGATTTGAGATATTTTAGTGGAGTGATTGTTTTAGTTTTCTTATGTATTGGGCTAGGTAGGCCATTCTGACAACATTAACTGCATTTGCCCCCTTACAGATAGATCCCAAAGAGTATTTATGCAAAGAGTTAGGCATATTCCAGCCACAATGCTGGACAGTGACCTTAATAGTTCAAACTCCTGACCACCTACAATGTTATTACCCTTCCCCTGGAGTGCTTGGTCCTTGAGTGGGCAAAAACAATGACTTGATTTATAGCCCAGGCTATGGTCAAAGCCTTGAGAGTCTGGCCACAGCAAGGTCCAGCCACGCCAGCCAGTGAAGGTTAATGTTTCTTAAACACTTTCCCAAGTTACTTTAAGAACTTACTTGTTATTCCTTATTATAATTTTGGGGCTGTTTGCTGGCAGCAAGGAAGCCACACCCCCTAGCTGTTGACATCCCTTTTTGCTCGCCCCTCGATCTTCAGATCTTCACGTCCCCTTGTTTACCCCTGGATATAATGTTGTGTTTTAGAGTAACTAATTCATTCTATGTTCTATCGCCTGATTCTACATCTTTACTCTTGATCGAGATTCTACTAGTACTCTAGCTTCAGATGCTATAAGTCTGATTCTACATGTTCTATAATTATACGCCATCAAAATAAAATGAACTTAGAACAATGAACACGAACTCGGCGTGATATCACGATGCCCAAGCCATTTGCCATTTTTGAGGAGGGAGAGAGTTTAATTCTGAGCAACCAGGCATAATTGCAACCCAAGTCCCACTCCCAAGGCAGCCAACATTTTTCTGCCATGGCAGTATTTCTACCAAGTTTTTCTCAGCTTGAGATGGGCATGTCGCTGGTCTGATGAGAAGAGGATTCGCCTCTCAAACAGGGTGAGGATCAAAGAGACCGATTCCAAGAGGAGTGGACTGACCCTGAGTGATGCTTAGTCTAGCCAAGCGTTTTGAGGGCCGCCCCAAATTCGTACATCGCAAAGTTGGTTGCAAGGAAACGGATACACACTTTTTTTATCAGGGAGAACTTGCTAACTGCCAAATCTATGTTATCCTCCTAACTGCCATGACGAGGGAAGCAGCTGACTTTCTCTTCCGAACTCAGCCCCAGATAGTTTTTGGGTCCTTCGACACCCTGAGTGATGCTCTAACCAAGCGTTTTGAGGAGAGGGCCGCCCAAAATTTGTATGTTGCAAAGTTGGAGGGGAGGAAAACTTTTTTATCAGAGAAACTTGCTAACTGCCAAATCTATGTTATGTTGGTAATGGCATCTGTTCATGAAAGGTAATATTTTAAAAAGAAATTTACCATAAAGTTTAACCAAAAAACTGACCATTTATAGTGACAAATCTTTTCGTTAGATAACTGAAACACTACACCACTACATATCTGTACTATCTAAAGAGTTAACATAAATATGACCGGATATAGCAAAACCCTAGATTGTTGGTAAAAATCAGAATGCAGTTTTTCATACCCCAAACAAATTTGTCAATTATTGGCAAAGATATGAGTGTTTTAATTTCACCAACATAAGCCTTAGTTTTACACACATTATGTAATCTTAAATTACCCATTTCTTCGAAACAAGAATTACCGACAGGTGCCGGGTTTTGCTATATCCAGTCACAAATACAAAATATGTAAGATGTACTAATAAACCCTGAAAGAGATTTTGTACACATGCAGTGTGTAATCTCATGAGCTGATGATATGGCCCTACATACTTCACCAAACAGGCTAAAAGAGCACTTATTATGTAATCAACACATCATTCAGTTAACTCATTCAGGACTAGTTGATTTTGCTTTAACATGTATTGTATTCTCCTTCATAGACCCTAGCCAGAGTATTTTTTCTGTACTGTCCTAAATGGGTTAATTATGTAACATTCTAAAATCTAAAACATCATATTTGAAAGTGCCAGTGGCAGAAAAAGCACATACAGTCAAACCTGTGTATAGTGACCATCTAAGAGAATCAGGAAACGTGACCACTGTAGACAGGTAACCTACAGAGCTCTCACTATTTTCCTCTGCAGGGAATCTCTCCTTGTGACCACTATAGACAGGTTGCATACTATAGACAGGTGGCCACTAAGACAGGTTTGACTGTATTATTAAAGCAATCAATGAGTTTATGAATACCAATTTAAACCCATTCAAAATAGCACCAAATGTTTAATCAAGCAATACTTTATAAATACTGTTTGAAACTAATGGTACTTACTGCCTTGTCATGAAATACTACTATCCTCGACACTGACAATGCTCAGTTTGCGACTGTCACCACCATCCCTACCATCACCATCACTGTTTTCCTCGGCAGACTTCAGTCGCGACTGCGATCTCGTGACGACCGAGCTCGTTCGCGACTTTGCAATCGGAGATGAGGAGAGTGGTTGTCCTGGCAACTCGTGCACATCGGCCTTCGTACTAACCTGGTTACTATGGTTACCTGGATTGGGAGTCATAGTACCGTTCTGTCTTGAGGTTACGCGGACTCGCTTCCCGCTCTTCTTGGAAGAACTTTTGCTGGTCCTCAGTGACGACTCGAGGATGCTGGCTAGAGGAACTCCGGACGAAACTTCTGGAAATGATAAGAAGAAATCATATATTAGTATGCAGTGAACTGAAATTATTTTTATGCAAGAGGACTGATTAAAATATTTAAAAGGAACATCAAAAGTCGCTATACGGAAGAAGTATTGCAGGTTTTCACTAAAAATCTCAAGAAGGCTGGCTAGAGGAACTCTAGATGCAACTTTTGGATAAGAAGAAAATTGTTACGCTTTTATTTAATCATTAAAATTTCCATAATTAGGGAAACATTTGAAAAATCAAACCCCATTTCATTCTGCTATTACCATATAAGCTTATCAACACGTTTGAGAGAGATGTGAAAGCTCAAGAGTGATTTTGAATGAATTTTACAAAGTTAATGGACCACAAATACATGTGAGAGGATGGATGGAGCATTTAAAAGAAAAAGCATTTATATTGTCTTTGTAATACATTGTATCACTGATACAAAAATGCCAATGTCTAATGAGTTCATTTCACTTTTCCTGAGAACTTTCTGATAATGCTGAAGAAAATAACAAAATAAACAACAAAATAAACAACTATTATATTATTGTGATCATTATTTCAGTATCCTATAAGACGATGCATGTGTTTACACCGACCATGCATTGCCTGCGACACACAACAGAATGGTAAGGTGCGCGTATTGATTCCACAAACTGTTGTATTGGGAACATTTTTTTCTTTCACTTATAAAACCTACCTGAGTCATTGCTGGAAGATTGAGGGCCTGAGTTGGTGACCTGGGTGCTTTGAGTCAGCAGCTGTTTATCCCTGAAAACCGCTGCTGCATAGCTGGGATCAGTCACACTTCCGCTGATGCTCAGCCTCCGCGATTCTCTCCGCTTTGCGAGGATGTTATCGTCGTCACGCCACGCCCACTGCAGGGTGACTGATCGCGCGCAGAACATCCCGAGAATTTCGTTCCTCACCGTCTTGTTCCACACCGCGTAGATAAACGGATTCACGACGAGGCTGCAGTACATGAGCCACATTGCACCTGCCTCCAGCCAGTCCGCTATCAGCTCAACCCCCAGCACCGTTTCGTAGACAAGTTCAACTATGAAAGGTACCCACGCTAACAAGATTGCACATACCGTGATTAAAACCGTCCTCAGCGCTTTGGTCGGCGAGTTCATTCTGATGTTGACGAGGAGTGAAGTCCGTCGCGATCTGCGTCGCGTCATAGTCTGTATCGCCTCCTCCACCACGGCGTTACCGTGACTGACTCTCCGGGAAGAGCGGCGTGCGACTTTTAAGATCCCGAAGTAACAGTAGAATATCACACCGAATGGGAGGGTTGACACGATTACTGCGAAGAACCACGAGAAGGCCTGATGGTGGTGCCAATCCACCATACACGCAGACTTGGCGGTGCTGTAACTGTACCTGGACCAGCCAAAAGAGGGGGGTAGAGTGCAAATCAGCGCCAAAATCCACACTCCAACTATGAGGTGAGATGTGTAGTTTGATGTCATTTTCAGTGGATACATCATCGGTTGAACTATTGCATAATACCTGCAGATAAATGAAGAATAAAACACAACAGAAAACAGAAGTGAGACTCCCTAAAGAAATCCAAAGACAGGGTGACTAGATCAAAGTGTCAATTATATTGCTAATGTGTATACACGAGTGTTAACGGGATACAGGATGACACAGGTCAGTTCAAGATAAACACGGTTCGATCAAAGTGTATATAATTTGTTCTTGATTTATTCACGATAAATAAATCAGAACATTGGCAAATAGTTCAATACTGTGGTACAAATCAAAAGTGAGTACAATATCAATGATACATGAATTCCAATATATAAAGACCGCTGAACACTCCACTGACCGCCGATGGATGGCTGGAGCTCAATATCAATATGGTCCACACCCAAAGGTAGTGTGGCCCAGAATGTCCTTTTTATCTGCCATGCGGCTTCAGGAATGTTCAGGGTATAATATTGGCATGCCCATATATGGTATAATGTCCAGCCAAACTAGAGAACAAGAAGAGGAGGAAGGGGAGAAAGAGAGAGGGTTTTGTTTTAAAAAGGTATAAACAGGTGGTTTACATGACAGGACCATTGAGGTATGGGTCATTAAAACTATAGGTGAAGGAGAGGAAGTCTGAGAGTGTGGGTACTTTCACACTACAATTATTAATCTTAACTAGGGTCAGTTTTACATGTTACATTAATTTACACTTTTAAATTAAGCAGGGTGCTACAAAAAAATTCATTTAGGACTTTCCATTGCCCCTTTGAGGCAAGCAAACTTTTTGAACAAATCCTGTCTGAAGTCTGAAGAGCTAGAGCTTACCTGTCTAACGTAATCAGCGCTATGTTAAAGAGGATCCCTGTAAGAGAGCAGAGTGTGATGAACCCCATTAGGTTGCACATGACGAGGCCGAAGATCCACTCCCTCATGATGCAAGCTGCGAGGTTGAAGGGCATCACCGTTATCGTCGGCACGGCGCCCGCAACCGTCATGCTGAACACGAAGCGGTTGCTGGCGTTCTGAAGGTACGAGCGTTTGTGGATGGTGTAGCCGACCAGCACGTTGAGCATGCCCGACGCAACGGCGATCAGCACAAGCGTCAGCGATTGTACGATGATGATCCATGATGGTGTGATATCATCTGCTGCTATGTCAGGTGACTGGTCGTCTTGCTCCTGATTGGACCATGGTGTTGTTGCTAATGTGTCAGCAGTTGTTCCGTTCATTGCTATCCAATGGCTGCCACGGCGCCACCCCAGCCAGTAAGGTGTCAAAGATTTTGTCCCACCGCGATAAGTCTTTGAAGCCAATTCACATTCACATATTACTCATCACGAGAGATGGCAGAGGTATTGGAGATGAATCAACTCGCTCACATGACGACAAATTTGGTGATCTAGGAAATGGAGAGAAAATTTATGAATTTTAGGAATACTGCAGTCGGTATCTACTATCAACAAGCCAAAAATGTGGTCGGACTACGCTCATAACAAGACTGGTTTTGGTCAAGCATAATTTGTTCTCTATTCTTCTTGCTTGACCAGTAATGTTTGTAACAATTTAACAATTCAACCAGTGACCGTAGTCTTGGTCTCGATCCCATTTTAGTTAATTACACTTGGTTTTCCGTTACCTCACAAAAAATGTATTTCTTAAAGCACCCTCTATACGAAAAGCGAGTGGATACACTGATAGCAAGTTTTATCTTTCTACTTTTGTGGCCATTTTGGAAATGAAAATGGACGTCATTTAACCCATATAAGGACGGGGGAGGGGGGTCATTATGGCCCCTCCCCTCCGCGATTTTTTGTATTGCTCCGGACCGCGTAAAGATGACGCCCCACTGCTTAGTGACTTTTTTCTTTTGGGTCTTGCGCATCTTTTAAAACAAATGTTTTGAAAATCGGACCTACCGTTACAAAGTCACGTGACCTTTTGTCTATGCATGTCAGCCCGAAAATCACTCAATTTCGTGATTTGTGTACAAAACATATCAGTTTTCGTAAAAAGAGATATATCATTGGTTATTAGGTCTTGTTTACATTTTAGGTGTTTTGGTGTTCAAAATAGTTGAATTATAGTTAGAAATAAAATAAACAACAAAAACAATAAAATACATAAGTTAAAAAAACAAAGAAATACATAAGAAATTATAAAAACAATATAAAACATAAGGAAGAACCTAGCTCTTCCAAAAAATGTTGTTGTAAAACCAATGTTTAATTATGAAGAATATATGATTCATGGGTAAAAATCTGAATTTATGACTTTATTTGCATAAATGACCATAAATATGCAAATTAATGGATTTAAACAAAAAATTACCATTGTATTCTATACACTTCACTAAACATGTGTGCAAATTTTCACAGCGATCCTTTGCGGCAGAGATTTTAAGGGGGGGGCCATAATGCCCCCCCCCCCCCCCCGCTGTAGAAAGACCTACAAAAATAGGGTTAAAATAAATATGATTCATAAAACTTCATCTCCTGTATTGTTAAACAATATGAGGATATATCATTTCATTTTCATTTTTGGCATCTATGTCCATCTACATGTATGTCCTATTAGCCGTTTGTGATTTTGTATTGAATGTAACTAAGGCTTTTGAAAAAAGGGAACATCTTTTAAGGATTATTCTTAGATCTAAGGAAAGCTTTTGATAGCATTAATAATACTTGTGCTTAGAAACCCTGTATTAAAGGGATAGTCGAGTTCTGGTAAGGAGAGTACAGTTTTAGTGAAACTGAATTTTAGTAACCAAAACCTGCATCATTACATTACAAACTAATAACTAGAAAGGAACACAAAATTACAAATGACGTAGTAAAGATCATGTTATCATTAAAAAAGAGCCGTTAAAACGTAAGAGGGCGCTCTCTAAACCCTCATCTCATCGGTTTCAACCATTTTGAATAAAATATTGTGCATGTGATGCTTTGTTGAAATAGTGATTATATAGAGAAATAACCAACAACTATTTAAATACCTATTTTGTAACTTTTTGAAAAGAGGAAGCATTTTTTTGAATTTTTAACGGCTGGTTCAAAATTCTCTAATAAACCCGGGGCCCCGGGTTTATTACAAATTGTTATATTTATGGATATTTCAGCCGTTTCTGAACCGATTTTGATCAAACAAAGATGATTTTATTGTTTAAATATTATGCTCTTTCAAATTTTACACTCAGTTTTTCATTATCTCACAAACCAATTAAGTAGTCTAGCGCCCTCTCTACCAAAACTCAACTTTCCCTTTAAGCGCGTTATAAATGCAAGTTATTATTATTATGATTATTAATCACAATATTTTATTAAAGAAATTATATTTTCATGGGCATTAATTAGGGGTATATCTTTACAGCTTATTTGTGCAATAGACAACAGTTTGTATATCTAAACTCAATTAATTCTAAACAGTAAAATGTGGAGTACCACAAGGATCTATTTTAAGACCAATTTTATTTTGATTATACATTAATGATTTGCCATTTTCTTCACCGTCTTTACAATTTTTAATGTCTGCTGATGATACGAATATATTACGAACATATTAAGTCAAGAAATTGATCAATTAAAAACATAATGAATAATGAATTGGTAAATGTTCACAAATGGTTTTTAGCTAATAAATTGGTTCTGAATGTTTTGAAAACACATTTGTTGATATATTGTAGCGTATACCAAATGTAGAATTTGAGGTTCCCTCATACTTTGTTGTATTCTTATTAACAAAAAAAGCATGGGACAGTTTTCGGTTTTTGAAATTTCCTTTTTGTTAAAAAAATAAAAAGATATTTACGATTGAAGTGTTCAGATGTCAAATTATCCAATTGATTATCAGAACCATGTACACAGTGTGTGCAATGAGTTACTAGTGAATTTATTGTCACTTTGCTTTTTTGCTCATTACTCGGCCATATAAAGTCAGTTTCACTTGAAATTTTCACACAACACCCAGTGCTGTTATCCTATCCAGACTCCTGATGCTTATGGCCTTCAAACCAGGAAACGAGCAGGTCCAATTGGCCCTTTTTTTTACATTTAAGAAAAAAATGGGATTGGCTCTACAGTAAACTGCAGCAGTTAGCCGTTAGGACAGATTTACGACCTGTGGCTGTGACCAGTGGCAGAGAAGGTCACAATGTTTAAACAGGTTGAGCCTTGAAGTCAATGACCTGAATTTGTGAGCTCTACAAGTACAAGGGGTTTAAGGGGAGTGCCCCCCACTTGATGGAAAGCTTACCCCCAACCCTTGAAAATACTTTTTTAGTTTTTTTCTTGACTCCCACAAACATATATTGTGAACTTGCTTTTCCTGTGTATGCTGTATTGAACACAACTCCAAAACAAACCACATAACTCTGTCCCCAAAACTGGCCCACCCCAAAAAAATAAATTACCCCAATGCTGCCTCCCATTTTTGTTTAGATAACAAACTTTTCAAACAATGTGTTTCCTGTAGTCATAACAAATTCCCCCCAACATGATCTTACACACATGGCCCTGAGTTCACTGTGGTTGTGAGTTTGGTATGATATGCATGTCCACTAAACTTGGGCTTATGTATGTATGGTACATGTTGTATGTCTCCTCGTAACTCCCAACATAAGCAACTGTGTGTGCATGGATACAGGCAGTCCTAAAAGACATTTTTGCTCATACACGAGGGAAACCAGGATAATCCAGGATCCGTTAAATGACTTTTGATTATGTCTTTTTAATTCTACCCAGATGGGTACCGAGACTTAACCTAACAGCACTACAACATATACATTGTATCAACCACTCATCACTTTTTGCACATACCGTAAAACTCCGTGTATAAGGCGCACCCGTGTATAAGGCGCACCCCTAACTTTCTAAAAATTTTTTTTTTTTTTTTTTTTTTTTTTTTTTTTTTACAAAACTTCTGCTCATGAATATTCATGTTTTCATTAGATAGCAATGCTCATTAAATATGCAAAATGCTAAATTCATTAATAACTGTTTTTTAATGAGAAAAATGTATGACCGCTGGTTAGAAAATTGAATATTAAATGAATGCTGCTACTCATGAACATTGAATAATCAATTAGTTGCAGTGTAACTGCTTACAAAACTTGTATTTTGTTTTACTAACCACTATCATTTGTACATGTAGGAAAAAGGTATGTTGATAAATGTTCCCCTCACATCAAGCTCTTGTCATGCCTTATAGACCAGTGTAATACACATTGAACATGACTACAGGGTGACCAAAAAAAAATAAATAAATAAATAAAAAATAATAATATCGTAATTTTTTTTTTTTTTTTGCTGTACCTGTGTATAAGGCGCACCCCCGACTTTGAAATTTTTTACGACGGAAAAAAGTGCGCCTTATATACGGAGTTTTACGGTAGTCAAAAAAGTTACTAGATATCTTTAAGACTAATAAGACAAGTACATGTATTAAATCATTTGTAAATGTTATTCTCCTCCTCTTTAATAACTTTAGCTACCAAGTCCTTCACTCTGGAATGAGTTACCACAACACATTAGAAATATTACATCCTTAGAGTCTTTTAAGACTAGTTTGATAACATACCTCTTCCAAGTTGCATTTCATTGAGAGTAATATCCAGTAAATTCAGTATGTGTTTATATGCTATGTTTCATAATTAATTATGTTCAAATGTTCTTTGTTTGTTTGTTTTCCCTTCTTTTTTGTGTGAAGATGAGTTTACTGCGCCCTGAGCATAAAAAGGTGGAACTGGCGCATGAGAAGACTTCTTTATTATAATTATTATTTATCTTGTAATATTTCATTCATGCCTGTGTTGTTTGTAGGAGCTATACTTCTTTTCTCTTAATATAACTGTATTAATATTGTAGTATGGTTATTTTGACATTGGTCTCCTTGGTTTTTTATATCTTTGTTTTCTATATGTTCCCTATTGCCTTGGTTTCTAGTTCAGGTCGTTCCATTGTCTCATCCTCCTACTCGTCGTCACCTTCACCCCATTCCATCCACATCTGTTTGCATCCTTTTCAGTTGATCATCACTCAGTTATTTCTGTTATCTACAGTATTCATGTTAATTCATGTCCATTGCTATCATTTCCCTCAGTTATACTGGCCACTTGACTATAGTATCTCTTTCTCTCTTTAACTTTCTCTTCATGTGGATGCCACATATTAAATATATTCTATAATGTGTTTGTTCACCTTCCCTCATCATCATCACCATCACAGCCATTCCATGTACTAGTAACTAGACGCCAGGAGCTTAAAATTTCAAGTTCAACCAATTAAAAAAAAATTCATGTTTGGCTAGGTATATATCGTCGGTGACATTACGTACCGGCGAATCTTCAAATTTCGGTCGATTTTTCGATTTTGAGTTTTTGGCATATTTTTGATGTCTATACCAAACTCTATAACAAGTTTGTCTCTATTTTCGAATATCAATTTCTGAAAATCAATGATATCGTGAATTTTGAAGACTGAAATTCAGATATGTGATAGAGTTGGGTATAGACAAGGCTCGACACTCGCACTGGCCCGCTGGCCCAGGGCCAGCAAAATTGCACTTGGGGCCAGCAAAATGTATAAAAGTCATATTTTGGTGGCCCGATCGGGCAAGCAGATTTGCAACCCGACATTGACAAACTGAAAAAATCTTATTTTCTTTTATGTCATGCTTCATCTGTAATCATAGGTTTGATATTAGGAAAGAGTGATATTTTGAATAGTAAAAAGCTTACTCATGAAATACAATTTTGGGGCCAGTAAATTTTCTTTCGGGCCACCAGAATAGGGGAAGAAACTATTTCACTGGCCCGACCGGGCCACTGACTAAAAAGGTGAGTGTGGAGCCCTGGTATAGACATCAAAAATATGCCAAAAACTCAAAATCGAAAAATCGACCGAAATTTGAAGATTCGCCGGTACGTAATGTCACCAACGATATGTTAAAAAGGTGTAAATCTGATTTTTGACCACCTTTCTCCTTTAACAACCGAGTTACACCTCCCAGAAGAGAGATCAAATTTGCTACAAGAATTATGCCTCTTTGGTACTTTTGTAATCACACTATGTACAGCATGTTCTATTATCTGTAGATACATCATTTTTTGTATTGGCCAGTTTTGGAAACGCCCCCCTTTCAAAAAAATGAAATGGAAGCTCTTATTGCCAATAATGTGAAAGAATATAATTGTACTAATATAGGATTATCCAAATTTGGCCAAGAAACTGCCTACTAATTGATATATTTGCAAAATTATAAATTGATCTAGGGCCGGATAGATATCGCCAACGCGGAATCGCTCATACGCTACGTGTATTACGACCACGAGGTGTGTACACGAGGTGTAGTGCTATATACGGGCTTGTCGATATCTCCCCCAGCGCTAGCGGCGCTGAGAGGTCTGAACAGGCGGTGGATTTATGAATTTCACAGGCGGATATTGGATTTCTTCCGATATTTCTGTATTTAACGATGCTTAGGTTCGGATTTTACCACACAAGCCCTATTTCAATACATATTCAACAATATTGATCAATATATATGTATTCGGTTTAAAGGGGACCACCAGGCAAAGGACAACCTATTATTAGATGATTTGGTACCGTTTTGTGATGTCAAATAGATACCCAACATTTTGCAAAGGGTTGTGTAATTCATAAACAAAGCAATTAATTTCCACCACTTACGGAACCACGGCTATCTCGTGGTTCCACACGGGCCAGGCATTTGCGAGTGCGCCAATGCAATTCACGCGTACGTCAATAGAATCCCGGATGATTCGTTCGCTCTGCATAGAGCGCTGCTGGCTGTGCTCGCATAATAGTCTGCGCATTCAGACCGCATGCCCGCATGGCTGAGAATGGTGATGCGTTTTCCAATTTATATTTTTTTCTGAAAACATATTTTTGTGAACTTGTTGAAGGAATGGAATACTAAAGATGTTACCTTTCTATAAAAAGATTATTATTTGTGGGTGGTGGTACCCTTTAAACTTTCCCGAAACTAGTCTTGGGCTTTAAGTCTTATTTTGCACCCATTTTACCACATCAAGTTGGTTTTTACCACGGGCGTCGATCTGTCATTGATACCCATTGATCAGGGGGGGATGATCCATTCATCCATCCCCCCTGATGAATGGGTATTACGTAAGTATCGACGCCCATGGTTTTTACATTTATATGTGACCAGCTTGACAATATTTTAGATTAAAAACACCCTCAAAATGTGTCACGCGAGTCACAAAAATATGTCCATATTTTAAATTGCTTAAAAAGTAGTAGGTTGTATGATTTGTAGTTGATAACTTTTGAGGATCTTAGGGTCCTCAATCATACCAGCAAAGAAGATTTCCATATTGTAAACACCTTCATTATGAAAAACACCAGAACAATGTCACACGAGTCACGCTTAGATTTCTTAGGATTGTCACACGAGTCACATTTTACAAGTTTGTGAAAGTAAAGCATTTTTTGAAAAAAATAAACTCTGCATTTAAAACAATTTATCTAAAATGTTCTTTACTATCATAAGGGTAAATATTATATTAATTATTTGGGCAACTCCAGCGTCACGGACATTACAAACAGACATTATTTTCATGACTTTATTTGCATATTGTCTTGATTATCAGTTATGCCTTAATAAATCAGTGTACTACCAGACTTCAACTTGTCCACACGTCTCTTACATTTTTTACAAGTTATATGCATGTTCTACTTGCGTTCTGGACTGTATTTTGTATGATTTCTGTACGTTTGATTTGCTGCTGTGTTTGAACCCTTCTTATTCTGTTATTGTGACTGTGTTCTACCCTCTCCACGTCTTTAGTTTACAGTATTACAACATTGTCGGGTACTAGGGTAGCACCAGCACTAGCACATCACATCACGCTCTAGATCGACATATCTAGCGTTAAGGAGGTAATACCAAAGATGGTAAGCAAGTCCGAACCCGGAAGTACACGACTAGTGTTGTATTGCACACGCTACTATGGCATCGAAGTCTCGTTCATCTGCCCATTGCTCAGCTCAGCAATAAATTGTACAAATCGTCAAAGCAAGAGGCCTGATCTCTCTTTCTTAAAATTCCCAAAAGTCAAAGAAAGGTAACTCAGAAAAGAAACTGCATGCACATATTATCTATTTCTTTTTCAAACGACAGTGCTACGCGGTATTTACAATAGGATAATGCACGCGGCACGTACGTACGTACGCGCGAGGGGGTTATCTTGCTCACCAACATGGCGGCCGTTCCAGCCCAGTGCGTACCTAAAAGGTACTTCACTCCACAGCACGTATTTTCCGCAGAGTGAGCTATCTTGCGCCTACGGCGCTCTACCATCTTTGACTTTGGTAATACTTAGAAAGCCAAATACCTCCTTGATTTGACCATGTAATGATGTAGCGCTGTCGCTGACCATGCAGGCAACGCACGAGGCGGTGACGTGACCAGCATGCAACGCCGACCATCTGACCATTGCATTGGCAGCCATTGCACCCACCAAAAACTTCGAAAACTATCAGTATCAAGTATCAAAAAGAAGTAGAATAGAAGTTCGCACTCAACTTCTCAAGTCTCAACAGAATCACACTCATCAATTACCATGAAACACACGTACAACACTTCTTATTCTCATTATGTATACATGTACGATTCAAATATTAGTAAAATGTGGAAATTATTTTACCCAATTTTGACATCGCCGTCAGGTCAGCCACAGCTCGACGTCAAAACTTGCGATGTGTGGCTCGGAATCGCTCGAACAATATGTATGGGCTGTATTCTCTGTGTACGTACAGAGCTGCAGTGTACGTGTACTTGCAGTGTGTGGTGTGGGCATGGCTATCGGCTTTGTCAGTAGAAAATTCCACGTGTGTGGGCTAAACATAACAACCTCGATCAGACTTATGTAAATTAATAAATTAATATTTTGTAATATTTACGTATATTTTCCTCCAAAATTTACCAATATTTAAATATCAATAATAAAAAATATCTTGTGATTTTACAAGAGTATTTTAAAGTAGTTTTAAGGAAATATTTACACCCGATCAGTGCACCATAATAGTCAAAATTGACAATAGGGGGACCACCCAAAATCAGCGTGAGCGTGCCTCATGAATATGCATAGATGTCTAACATTCAGCGAATCAAAGTCAAGTATCGGCCGCGGAATTATAGAAAGTACTAGTCAGCTGACCACATTATGCAAATGATGTGATGGTAACATTGTCGAAATCCACAAACTTAGAATACAGTCATGTATATTATATGCAGTTTTCACAAGTATTTTTATATCGAGGCACATACAACACAGTGACCAGATACACCCCAAGTAAATTATGCTAAGGTTTTTATTGCGTTCTCTTGCCAATGGATTTATATTTTCTTTGTAACATTTATAATCATGTTTGAAGATCAAACAATTTATCCTATCTTATCGCAATATCATCCAAAACATCCATAATTTTATTTTAAGTTATTTCGACCTATATTTATTATAGGCTAGCAAGTGCATTTATATATTATTATGTTGTATTTTTTTTTTTATATAAGAGCCTATAGGGGGTGGTCAAACTGAATTTTAGTAACAAAACCAGCACCATAACATTAGAAAATATATATTCATTGTTATTTTAGCTGTTTCCGATTTTGATCAAATAAAGTTTTTCTGTCATTAAAATTACACGCTCTTTCAATTTTAAACTCGGTTTTTCATTACCTTACAAAAAAATAATTCGAGCGCCCTCTATACCATGTATAAATGCGTTTATCTATTATGTTGTGCACGAGGCACTTTAGCCCTCGGACTTCAGTCTGTGTCAATAAATGCCGATATTTAAAAAATGTATGTATCAATCAATAATTATTTTATGCTATTAAAAGGATAGTTGAGTTCCGGTAAAGAGAGTACACTTTTGGTCAAACTGAATTTCAGTAACCAAAACCTGCACCATTACTAATTGTTATAACTCTACTATGTTCGAAAGGAATACAAAATTACAAATGACTAAGTAAAAAGCCCGTTATCATTCAAAAAGAGCGGTTCAAGCTCAAGAGGGCCATTTCAAAACACTTATCGGTTTCAACCCTTTTAAATCAAATATTGTGCACGTGATGCTTTGATAGTGATTAGATAGAGAGATAATCAATCTATTTTGTAAATTTTTGAAAAGAGGAAGCATTCAGAATTATCGAATAATTGTGGGGCCCTAACTGTGATTACAAATGGATATGTTTATGAATATTTCAGGTATTTCTGAACCGATTTTGATCAAATAAAGTTTACTGTGACATTCAAATTGTATGCTCTTTCGAATTTGACACTCAGTTTTTCATTAATATCTCACAAAAAATTATATTTTGTAGCGCCCTCTATACCAAAACTCAACTATCATCCTGTTAATTCGTGGTTATGTAACCGTTTTATTCACAAATCGACATCATAATATTAAAGACGGTGATGTTACACGTTCGAATGCGGGTCGAGAAGTGATGCAAAAATATTAAAGTTACGTGTTATGCGTATATTATGGCAATCAAGAAAGAACACAGCAGGTAATATTACTTGGTCAGCTAACACATGGAAAAGGCAGTGGAGTGCCGTCTAGCGGAAGGGACATAGGCGTCGATTTCTTCTCGCCATTGGGGGGAGGGGGGGGGGGGGGGTGATACGTCATTGACCATCGAGGGAGCGAAGCGACAACCAAGCAGCGTGCCCGGGTTTTTATGACTGAGGGGTTGGGGGAGGGGTGTGGGATAGGGGATAGGGGGCCCCAACAGCTATTGGATTTAGCTGTTTAGAAATTGGAAGATTAGGGTTAGGGTTATATGCACATTGCAAGCATCATGTTATGAGGAGGGGTCAGCCTGATATAGATACGTAGATTGCAAGCATCCTGGTGGAACCCTGAAGAGAATCAGTCAAGGGATACCCACATTGGGAAGCTTATTGGGGTCCAGGGGGCGGAGCCCCCGGAAGCTTTGGGATTTGTAATATCCAGAATTAAAGATGTGGTCTATATAAATAGGAAATACAGTTAAAGGGATAGTTGAGTATTGGTCAGTACTATTCAATGAGTATAGTGCCGGGCATGGGTCAAATAACCTTAATGGGGCTCCAGGGGGCGCGCCCCCGGAAGATTTTGGATTTGGGCAGATTAGCACTATCAAAATGTGGTTTAAAGGTAGTGTTGAGTATTGGTATTTCCCGAAGTGCCCCCGATATTTTTTTGTGAGATAATGACAAACTGACTGTCAAATTCGAAAGAACATACAATTTTAACGACAGAATAAACTTTATTTGATCAAAATCGGTTCAGAACGGCTGAAATATCCATAAATATATTTGTATTCAAAATGTTTTTCACCGGCAATTACCGGGCGATATTAGACTTTTTAGAACAATTAAAAAAAATGCTCGAAGACTACTTTGAAAAAAATCAGAATAGGTTTTTAAAAAGTGAAGTTGATTGTACATCATTAAACAAAGTAGGTATGTCAGGCAAATCATAAAACAAGCTGTACAAGATTTACAAAACAATGAATTACTGCAAAAGCTTAATCAATGCTTACATAAAACACATTTATACAAAAGTTCAAGTTGTTGCTAAAAAGAAAACCAAAAGTTAGCACAAGTGCTAGTCGAGATCGGTTTTCTCTGTTCATTATATCGATAGTGTATCTCTTCATTACTATATAAGCATTATACTATTTCTTAAAGTTATATTATATACATAAACAAATACAAAACATTACTAACTACTAACATAACAGATAATTTATTTGTTCATCAAATAAATTGTGAGGGCAGTACGAAATGAATATCTTGTTTTTTGTTCTCTAATCTTCAGAGGTAAGCTATTCCAAAGTTTTGGTCCAACAAAAGAAATAGTGAATGTACCTTGTGTCGTCTTACAGATTGGCAAGGGTAGCATTGCATTTTCTTTTCCTCTTGTTTCATAAGTATGGTGTACAATCTTACAATAAACTTACAATAGTCGTTGATGATATCTCTATTGAATCATTATTTTAACAAACATCAAATGCACAATATTGTATGAAAAAAGGCTAAAACCAATGATTTTTTTTAAATAGCGCCCTCTTGAGTTGTAACGGCTCTTTTTGAATGATAACAGGGGTTTTACTTAGTCGTTTGTAATTGTGTATACTTTTCGAGCATGGTGAAGTTATAACTACTACTTTGTATAAATGGGGGCATAATGGTGCCGGTTTTGGTTACTAATAAAGTTAAGTTTGACCAATACTCAACTTTCACATTATGATTGAGAGGGGTCAATTCTCCTTTATTTTAATGATGTAATATATTTTTGAACCCCAAATATTGGGGGGGGGGGGATAATAATACAGCCCCCCCACCTGAAATATTGGTGGGGGGTAGGCCCCCCATCCCCCCCCCCCCCCCCCCGTGATCGACGCCCATGGGAAGGGCGCCACCGGCCCTGGTGTCGGGAGGGGTGCCGGTGATAAACCGTGAGGTAGGAGGAAACAGCTGGGATTTTGATGGAGAGTCGAAGAAGAAAAGAGAGAAATCGAAATGCTACACGTGTATTATAATTCCCACTCAGATCAAAAGCGTAATGTTTGTACTTTTAATTTAGCCATGATCAAATTACACATTTTAGTTATTCAATGCAAATTAAGCCCTCTACAGACGTAGACAGACAAATTAAGCCCTCTACAGACGTAGAAAGAGCCGATCCGACTTGTCCTCAGCCCCCAGCCCCCCCCCCCCCCCCACCCCCCCCCCCCCCCCCCCCCCCCGTGAAAGATGACCATCCTACGCCCATTTGGCGCCACTTTTGCATGCCTGTCTGGAAACTTCACTCGTAGAGCGCGCTGAACCACGAGCGCTGGACAGGTGCCTGTATGTCTCAGTCGGGTCCATCGATATAAAACTACTCGCATGCTCGATGGTCGGTCAGCACGCACTCTCAGCTCTCATTCGGTGGACAGGTGTAATGCATGAAGTAAAACTGGTCCTTCAAATTTCTGCGTGAAACTGGAAAGTAAACAGAAGAGAGGAAGTCAATTACTCGTTGCCAGGGTAACACAAGTTACATCTGATCTGAATCATGGCTCCTGCGCCTCCTTCTCCCGACGACTTGGAAGGATACTGGGGTCCTACGACCTCCACTCTCGATTGGTGTGAAGAAAACTATGTTTCATCGTATTACATCGCAGAGTATTGTAAGTTTGAATGGATGCCTCATTATCCCGGTCCCATATGTGAAATATTTTGTTAGTGAATCATATATATAGTTGAATGAACATGTTGTAATTGTCGGACAACATAAAGTAACAATGTAAGTCACCTGCAAACATTTCTCCAAATAATCCATGCAATTTAGTTCTATTGTACCAACGAATGTAAGATGTATATAATTTTCCCACATTCAAAATCAAATATATATGTTTTTAATTTAAAACATAATTTTGTATTGACCTTTATATATGTCATTGACCAAATCAATTTGTCAGCTTTATTATTATAATACTATGCATCATTTATAATCATAATTGATGTGAATATGACCATAATCATTGCTTTTATAATTATTTGATCATTTGGCTGCGCTTGATCAGGATATCAGCATTAGTTATCATCCAGTGTACTATTAGTATTACAAACAATTATATTATCTGTATCATCATTACTATAGCTAGTCATATATTTTTCATGTCATTTCAATCATGAGACTAGACTGACTGATAATTATGACATTTGTGCAATGCATCCTCATTTACATTACAGTAAAATTACTTGCATAAACTGTAGCTTTTCGTCAACAAAAGAGGCTGTTACTCTGTGCAGTGAACAGAGCAGCCCCGAAGAAGAATTACATGTATCTATTGGTTAATCATCAGACCTGCAAGCAGTGAAACAAAATACACTGGGACTCGGGGCTCATTCGCCCCTGAAATGCCAAAAAGAGCCTCAGAAAATCAAAAAAGAGCCCCCATAAATTTGCATAGAGTTCAATTGCAAAACAAATTTTAGAGTGTTATTTTCATGCAGGAAAGCTTGAAAAGTAGCCCCCGAAAAATAAATGTTCATTTTTCCCCTGCATCTCGGACGTAAACCAACAAATTATATTTTTGATTATTTTTCTTCCAGGGAATACTCTGTCGAATGTGTTCATGATTGTTCTGCCGTTAATTTCTAGTGCCTACATGTGGAGGGAGGGCGTGGAAAAGAGATTCATCTTGGCAAACTTCAGTCTGTTTGGTAAGCGTGAATGCTGCTGTAGTGTTATAATTGAGCAAGTAATGGCTGGAATGCTACCTAGGGAGTGTAGATATGGCACATTAATGTGTTGATGATGTTGATGCAATGCAAATAATATCATCACAAACATACAACATTTGAATTTCACTTGATCTTAAAAAGAGACGTGCTTGATGCAATTACCTTGCCAATCATGTCAGAATGTTTTCCATTGTTTACATATTCTTGGAAATAATCGGCACGTTCCCTATACAACCAATTTAAATCGTACCACTGTGTGTTAGTTTCTATATAAGTGCTGATGTGCAACACAAATCATACGTAACTTTGTTGACATGACTGTTTAAAAAAAAGGTGATAAATGGTTGATTAAATGTGTATGAGAGCAAATATTGATTTTGGTAAATGTACTGACATACCAGATGACTGCATGGTATATGAGATTAACAGGGATTTTTTTACAATAAAATGTATTCATTTAATGATTTAATTTATTCATTTTGTTTTGGTATGGTGTGGGTTCTGAGGAATCATGTGTAAATAATCAAAATGAAATATATTCAACTAGATTTGGTAATATACAAAATGAATGGAAAGAGCATTAAATCTCTGCATTATGTATACAACACATGTTTGATTCTGCTGCATATTTACAGGTTGTAAAGATAATATTTTGTTCATAAAGTCTGTAACATGGTTGTCAAAAAGTCACATGGTATGTTTTTAAAACATAGTGATGCAATGAATCTGAATCTGGATCTGAAGATACATGTTTAAATAATACTTTTGGTGAAACTCTCATTTCAAAATTTACTGACATTTGATTTCTTGTACGCTTTATTTTTTTTCTCCAGTTGTTGGGATTGGATCATGGTGTTTCCACATGACCTTGCTGTATGGAATGCAGGTAAATAATATAGGATTGTAATCTCTTGTCTCGCAAGCCATTGGGGGAGGGGGGGGGGGGGGGGGGGTGTGAGTAATAATCCTGTAGGGAAATAAAGGCCATTTGAGTTTGAAATTAAATTTGAGATAAAATGTACTTGAATCTGCTAAAATATTCATGAAGATAAAAATACTTTGAAATTATACTGTGAAGCATAGCTTTAAAATATACTACATAATCATAATGTGTGAAGTATTCTATAAAAAAAAAACATTATTTATTTTCTATAATGAGTGACAATATTGCTTTGATATTGTCCAAGCTTTGTGCTTTGCAACACAAGTAATATACGCATAAACATCAATAGGAACGAACAGAACAAGTTATATCAATTATTTTCAGCGAGCACTGCATCGTGGAATATTCTAGATACATTAATGTATAAAATAAATACAAGCCCGAAAGAAACAAACATAGATAACATCAAGTTGACACAAATTAACATGCCTGAGTTCATTTTTATGACTCTGGTTTGGAATTGTGCCAAACGTAAAACTGCCTGCATACTGTTCAAGCAAACGATCGATGCCTACAGTTTGTTGACCTCTGTCCTCTCTTTATCAATGACCCTTTTTTCAGTGTGTACTGAAGCACTTAACAAAGTAAACATTGTGTCATGTTGTAATATGCCCATTATGCAATGTGTACCACCAGGACAAATACCTTCTTGTAATAGTAAGAAAGCATGCCATTTTAACCCCTTGGATTTCGACCTTTTGATTAAATCAGAGAAGTCTGTGCATTGGCAGTTTACCAGTTTGAGATATCTTTGGCTTATAATTATAGTTTTAAGTGTGTTAATTTGAGGAAACCCTTTTGTTAATGATTAAGTACCATGAGATAATGATTGACTAGCAGTGGCAATTAACAAATACACCTTGTCAAACAAAGAATTAGGAGTTGTACTTTGAACCTTATAATAAGCATGTTGAAAGTGGCTTTGTCCTTTGGCGGGAGGGCTAAATACAGTAAAACATCACAGTAAAACTCTTTCAAAAAACAAAAATACATGTAGTGACCCTCCCCCCCCCCCCCAATAATGCAGGACCCCCCCCCCCCCCCCCTCCCTCCCCACAATCGGTCAGACCATGCTACCCAGCAACTTTTTTGACCAAAACTTAGCAGTTACTGGTAGTCTAGGTTATATCAAATCATGGAATACATTGTTGGAACCAATCACATCTATGTGTGCTCTGTTATTGAAAGTGAATTTGTTTAATACATTGTTTTATTTAATTTAACAGAGCCCACCTGTTGTGACTTGAATAGAATGTAGACTACCAGTATAACCTCTAAGTTTCTTGGCCAACAAAGCCAAGCAAAGCATGATCTGACTGATCAGGGGGGGGGGGGGGGGGTGGGCACATAAATTATTGGGGTTCACTTTATGTATTGCTTTATTTTAAAGAGTATCTAAAAATAATATAACTTTGATATTATGTGGGGGTCCCTCAATGTATTGCTTTATTTTTAAAGAATTTTAATACATAATATGACTTTGATATTATGTGTGGGTCACTTAATGTATTGCAGTTAGGGCTGAGTCAAATCGAATGTTTTGAATTTCGAATATGAGTCGTGTAAAAACGGTCGGATATCGAATATCCGAAATTTGAAGAAAAAAAATATTTAAAAAAAATAAATAAAAAATAAATAAATAAATAAATAAATAAATAAATAATTTTTTATTTTTTTAAAAATAATTTTTAAAAATAAATATTCTGTCCGTTTTTTCAATTAGAATCGGCAGTACAGTGTGATGTTAGTGTACAAACTGCTGTTATACTTCGATATCTCATCATAGATTCTTCTAAATTTGGCACTCACTATACCACTTGTATATTAATCCTCTTACCTTTGGTTTATTATTTGTTTTGTTTATTTGTAATTTATGTAAAATACCTTAACTTTTAACTTTAGCAATAGATAAGCAGGGTTTTTTTTTTTTTTTTTTTTTTTTTTTTTTTTTTTTTTTTTTTCGGATATTCGTATCCGAAAATTTGTATTCGGTATCCGACCTTCATGGTCGGATATCGAATAGCCATTCGATTTGACTCAGCTCTTGCTTTACAAATTTGTTTTTTTTTTACAATAACATGACTTTGATATTGATAAGATCAATCACTGCAGATTGACATTAATTGTCAAGCTTTTGGAAAATAGGATTAGTCGAATCTTTGAATAAACATATTTCCACTTTAGTCCTAATGCTAAAATGTTTAAAAATAGTTCATAATGCGATTAATGCTCTTTCAGATGACAGCAAAATGTAAAAGCTGATATATTTCCAGCCTACTATTACTAATTCAGGTATTTGAATGAACACTAATAGTCTGACTCAATTTGTAATTGTGGCATATTGCATATTTTCACCTTGCTATGAGCAGCTGACAGGGGGTACCCATTCCATTTTTGGGAATAGATGGAAGAAAAAAGAAAAACATTTACACGCACGTGAGATAAAGTTTATAATTGGAATAATATTTTCATATATATGTTTTGTGCTTTCAGCTTCTTGATGAACTGCCCATGATTTGGGGCTCAGTCGCAATGATATACTGCAGGTGAGATGAGAATTCACCCATTTAAAAAATGTATGATCATTTAAATTGTTGAATCGTCAAATGCAACTTGATCAATTACAGAGAATAATCTTGTTTTGGGGGTGAATCCATGCCCCTCCCCTTGGATTTCAACCATAAATGCATTTTTAATATTTAAAAAATATTTTTAATAATGAAACTTTGCCCTTTCCAATTATGTACAAAATTCCCGAGACGCAAGCACATCTAATATATTATTTTCAAATGTTAATATGAATTAAATTTTTGTTTTATTATCATATTTTTAACTTTAAATTTCACCCTTTGTTGTACGTCAGATTGAAACCAAACAAATAATAACATACACTTTGGAACGTAAGGCGTTGTATGAACGCTTTTTTAAAATAATAAAAACACTTCATTTCTTCTTCTTCTTCTTCATTTATTTTGTCTGTATTTAGTTTTGAGAGTTGTACGAAGCCAGGGAAGACCAATATGGGATTGTTGATGTTCCTACTAGCTTATTGCGCTACCGCCACCATCGTCTACATCACAGTTATAAATCCACTCTTCCATCAGGTAATTGTAATTGTTTGAGGTTAATTTTTGTGTGTGCGACGTGTATGTGTGTGTTTTTTTTAATTTTTTTATGAGTGTGTATGTTTGTGTGTGTTATGTTTATTTCTTTGTGTGTGTGTGTAATACATGAGAGAATATTTAAAACTAAAAGGGAATATGTGTGGGTTTTGGAATTTTGCATAAGTTTGTGTATGTGTGTGTGTGTGTGGGGGGGGGGGGTGTGTTTGTGTTTGTGTTTGTGTGTGTCTGTGTGTTTGCACCATGTGTGTAGGTGTGTGTGCATGATTGTTTGTGTCTGCCTTAAAGGGATAGTTGAGTTTTGGTAGAGAGGGCGCTAGACTACTTATTTTTGTTGTGAGGTAATGAAAAACTGAGTGTAAAATTTGAAAGAGCATAATATTTAAATAATAAAATCATCTTTGTTTGATCAAAATCGGTTCAGAGACGGCTGAAATATCCATAAAATATAACAATTTGTAATAAAGCTGGGGCCCCAGGTTTATTAGAGAATTTTGAACCAGCCGTTAAAAATTCAAAAAAATGCTTTCTCTTTTCAAAAAGTTACAAAATAGGTATTTAAATAGTTGTTGGTTATTTCTCTATCTAATCACTATTTCAACAAAACATCACATGCACAATATTTTATTCAAAATGGTTGAAACCGATGAGTGTTTAGAGAGCGGCCTCTTACGTTTTAACGGCTCTTTTTGAATGATAACATGATCTTTACTACGTCATTTGTAATTATGTGTTCCTTTCTAGTTATAACTATTAGTTTGTAATGTAATGATGCAGGTTTTGGTTACTAAAATTCAGTTTCACCAAAACTGTACTCTCCTTACCAGAACTCAACTATCCCTTTAACCTTGCATAGTGTGTAGCATGGCTGTAAAAGGAGTATTTCAATTATTCAATGATCTGTATTTAATTTGCATTAACCTATTTATGGCTGAATTATAAAAAAAAAATGTTTGTTCGCATGGCAATAGCTGGAATGTTTTGCAGTTGCAATTTTTGTTAGAAACTGAATATTTTGCTCCCAAATTGTTCTTAGTTTTCAGTAGAATTATATGTAAATCAAATGTATTACACTTGTATGTAGTGACCTGACCAAATGCAGAAGAAAATAAATGGCTGTCATTTTGGAAAAATCACAGATATTGTTTCGGTGAAATTTAGACTTACTGGACCCTGTTTCATAAAACTTTTCCAATTGTTGCAAGTGTCCAATTATTGTAACTACCATGGTTTCAGCTGTAATGCTGCATGCTGATTGGCTGGTGACCTACTAGAACTTTACAATAATTGGATACATTTTATGAAATGGGGCCCTGGTATGAGTCCTTAATAATTTGTATAATAATTTTTTTTTTCCACATTTTCAAAACAAACAATAAACAATACAATGGGATCAATATTTCAAACAATAAATGTAACAAAAATGGTTAATTTGAAGAGGTGGCACATATTAATTTTCTGAAGAGGAAAAGGACAAAATGTGCATTTAAGTTACTTTGCCGTTTTCTTTCCTTCCTAAATAATAGGTGGCATATGGCTTTTTGGTATTCTTGCTCGTGGCACGGGGTATTTTTATGTTCCGGTAAGGCAGCTAGCGAAGATATATCTGTACATTATGTTCTGTCTGTGTGATCTCTGATCTTCTGAAATTCTCCATATCACCATGGTCCCGTTGCAGAAAGAGATGCAATCGATTGCAAAGTTGCAATTAATTGCAAGTCAGAAAATGTGCGCATTTGAACCATCAGATGTGCGCATTTGGTCACATGATCAGACCTTCAATTAATCGCAACTTTACAATCGATTGCAACTCATTCTGCAACGGGGCCCTGATCATACATCAGAATCTGTTGTGAATCAAGTTGGGATAAATCTCCACCCTTTAAGTATATTAAGTCAATATTTTGTTTAGGGTAGAGTGCTCATAATCTCCTTCCCACATACATTTGTGAGCCATTCATGTTTTTCATCCGATTTTCCATTTAAGAAATCCATTTAAGAAATCAAAATCGAAATCTTTGTTTTTTATTTAGCTTTATTTGCTATATATCTTATTTCTTTCTTTCCTTCTCTTCTAAATGCTGTTCATTTTTATTTTTAGCCAGCAAGTCATCACTATGTACATTTCACAGTGTTCTTAAAAATAAGCTCCACACATTTGGTAAAACTATTAGCCTTTTAGTAGCAATGAACCCCAATGTAGAACAATGTTTTGGAAAAGTTCTCAATATATATTCTCCATCTTATTATCTAGTTTGTAATTTGTCACGCCATCCGGACATCTTCACAGCTATGCCTATTTATCTTTTATATTAACTGATAACATTTTTTTGGATAACGTTCGAGTGTTTGTGTTTGCCTGCAAGCAAGTGGCTATGCGACTATGCATATATTTCTATCTTTCTTTCTTTGGTTGTGCTTTAAACAGTCACCTTATTTGCCTTTAGCGATGCAATTTTCGTTCTTTACAGTGTAATAATTTATGTACATTGTGGTAGGCCTGTTACCTAGCTCTGATATTATGAACCAGGATTATGATATATGGGTCATTTACATCACACTTCATAATGAAATATATATTTCATATTTCCCTATTACTCCATCCTTTCATCTCATACAATGACATTATTTGGCTTGAGGAATTATAGATTAATGTAGATACACTTCATGTTTTAATATCGTTGATTGGGAAAGAAAGGGGTCCTAAATCACTTTTTGTTTCATTTGTCAAACGTTATCCAGCAAAAGGCAACAAACAGTTCAGTAAAATCCTATAAGTTACATAAATATTTAGTTTAATTTCATGGCATCTGACTGCATCATTTCATGTATTATGATTCATTTAAATATAAAAGATTATTAGAATCGTATTTTATCGCATGCTGTTTACAACATCCAAAATACTAATCAAAATATAACATCAATTTTATTTAATTTTGTACAGTTTATTGCTGTGAGGATTGATATACAGTGTAAACAAATAACTTATTTAACACATATAATTACAGTAGTACACGCCCTTGCATTATATTAAAATGTATACCTGTGACTTAAATCCCCCCAATATCTTTTTAAATCTTTTAATTGTTATGATATTGTATATATTTTATCTTCAAGTTGTCTTGGATAAATATGCTATTAATTAATTGAATCAGATTTATTTCTGATGTAGAACAAAACCCTGTGATATATAACTCACTATTTTTTCACTATGAATGTTATGTCTAATATCCTCAAGTTACGTGAAAGTGTCTTCATTTTATAAATAGTAAATGTGCTAATTAATTGAATTAAATTTTGTTTCCTATATATAGAAGATATGGCAAAGATCTGGATATATGTTATTCTAATACGATACATTTTATTCTCAAGTTGTATTCTCCTTTTTTATTAAATATGCTAATCAATAAGATTGTATTTATTTCTGATGTAGAAAATATGGGAAAGATCTGGATAAGTTCCTGTACGCCTACTGCACTGCGATGTTCTTTGCTGCATTCTTCTTGTGGAATATCGACAACAACTTCTGCCCGAGCATTAGGTAAGACAATTAACCCTTGGCTTTTTAAAACATTTTACTTTGTTTTCCCTTGAATATTCTAGTCTTGTAGACCGAAATTGGTAGTTTGCAATATCTCTTTTAAGCCGGGCTCTGACAATTCAAGACAAGTTCTACCAAATTATAAGCATTCGACAATTACTGGCTTGGGCTACCATTGATTATATATAATGTTTATACAACAACAAATTAAACGGTAATGAATGATTGCATGTCATTCTTTTCAGGGCTGGCCTAAAGTCTTGGCCGTTCCCACTTTGAGTACGACTACCCAGCTACATGGCCTGGTGGCAAATACTGGCTTGGACCTGCATTCATCATTACAAATTATTGAATGTAAGTTTTATTTTATTTTTCCAGGGCTGATGGCCGAAAGTCTCTGCCTTTCCACTGAGTACGACTACCCAGCTGCATGCCTGGTGGCACATCTCTGACTTGGACCTGTATTCATTATTACTAATTATTGAATGTAAATGTTATTTTCTTTTTCCAGGGCTGGCCATAAGTCTCCGCCGTTTCCACCGAGTACGACTACCCAGCTACATGGTCTGGTAGCACATACTGACTTGGATCGACCTGCATTCATATTACTAATTATTGAATGTAAATGTTATTTTTCTTTCTTTTTCCAGGGCTGGCCGAAAGTCTCAGCCGTTTCCACTGAGTACGACTACCCAGCTACATGCCTGGTGGCACATACTGGCCGGGACCAGTACACACTGCTTTGTTGTTCTCACGTAAGAGATGATTTTACATTTTTGTTCCAAGTTCGTGTGATAGCTAAATGGGCACAGGGAAAGGGTTGGCATGTGCCCCCCTAACAAAAACTAACAAAAACAAGAAAGAAAGAAAACAAATTAATTTAGAAAATTAATTAATTAATTAATTAATAAATAAATAAATAAATAGATTTAAAAAAAAAATAATAATTTGTCCAAAACAATAAGAAATAAAAGGGGAAAATCTGTGGAAAAAAAATATAAAAGTTGTGCCCCCTCAAAAAAAAAAAAAAAACGCTATGCCACTGTTCTATTATAAGTCGTACCATAAATGCCCCGTTTCCTTTTAATAGATGAGTCGTTATAATAATGTACTTGATTTAGCTCCTATTATGATTATTTGCTCTCATTAAGCCCTTTACAATGATATTATTATCCAGTCATGGGACACACTCACATCAATCTGCACGTGATGCACACTTTAATTGGTCTCCCATAGGAGTTACATTTTCCTCAGTTCAATGGTCTTTCAATAAAATCAGTTTTAAACATTAATATCGTAGGTTTTGCATGTTTCCATCGGGCCCTTAGCCGGGATCAGGGTGCGATGGGTCTCAGCCATCTATGAATCATCCAGTGGTCTCGGTCTCGGCCACATTCGGCCTCGGCCCCGTCTTTTTAAATTACGCACCCCCTTGAAAAATCCTGGCTACGAACCTGTTCCATAGTTTATATATCTTCTTTACTACAATTCCAATCAATGTGTACTGTAAAACATGGTCTCCATATAAAATGAATTACAGTAAATCTGATGTCCTTGCTTTTCTTCTTTATACAGCTGCCATTTCAGGTCAACTTATCTGCAACGTAAAACATACCTTGAGGTGAGTGCACTCTTTCCTTGTCAGAATATGATCTCTCTCTCAGAACGTGATAGAAATGTTACATTAAAAAAACCTGAATGTCATGATTGTTATGATGCATACCAAGATAACCATACAGGTAATGATGAAAAACACACTTAGTCGTCACTCCTGACGACGGATAGTCAACCTATTCGAAATGTCGAGCCCTCTCCTACCATCCACCCTCTCCTCGCAAACCAACAGTCCTTTCTAGGACTACCAACAGTCCTTTCTAGGACTACCAACTGTCCTTTTTTTTTTAGGACTCTCCTAGATAGAATACCAACAGTCCTTTTCAGGACTATCCCAACAGTCCTTTCTAGGACTACCAACAGTTCTCTTTAGAACTACCAACAGTCCTTTCTAGGACTACCAATAGTTCTTTTTAGAACTCTCCTAGAAAGAATACCGACAGTCCTTTTCAGGACTACACCAACAGTCCTTTCTAGGACTAACAACAGTCCTTTCTAGGCAGTGGCGTAGCTACGGGGGGGCACGTGCCCCCCCAATAATTTCGAAAAAACAATAGAAAACATAAGGGGACATTTTTTGAAAAAAACAAAGAAATACATAAGGTGTGCCCCCCCAATAATTTTCGTGCCCCCCCAATCAGTCCGACCACGCTACGCCACTGTTTCTAGGACTAACAACAGTCCTTTCTAGGACTACCATAGTCCTTTTCAGGACTCACCAATCCACCCATCTCACATGGTGCAACCGCAAACCTCACGTATTAACACACTTAGTGTCGCTTGCCCTTGCCTATCTCCCCCCCCCCCCCCCCCCCCGCTAAAAAATTTACCTTTTAGGTTGAAAGTAAATATGTGAGGTTTCATGAATTCGGGCAGGCACAGGGGTAAGACATAAAATTGGACGTTTTATTTTTATGCCACAATCTTAGTTTCTTTTTAATATAATGATTGAATTCTTTGATTTGTTTTCCCTCCTCAGTATAAGGCTGGTGTGATCCCATTTGTCCGGCATGCACCAGAGAGCTACGAGGTGAATCACAACCTATAGATTGAGGTCAACGGTCAGAGGTCATGGGAGGTTGGAGGTCAAATGTGACTGAGCATATGATGTTATCTTCACAACTCTTAGCAAGATAATTGTATCGTATGTGTACTTTAATACAGTGGAACCTCGTTATAAAGACTGGAGCTCTGATAAAACAAAACCTTTCTATAACAAGGTAAATTATTGATGGTCCAGGATCAGATCTTTACTGACATTTCTTTGCTTTTTGTTTTACCCTAATATAACAAGGTATATTTCATGCATGGTCCCAGCAGAGATGCCAAGTAGTATGTTTTTGCCGTATTTAGTACGTTTTTTTGATGTAAATACGGCAGTACGTTTTCTAAAAAAAGAAAAGTTTTTTGAAGAAAAAAAAAAAAAAAAAAAAAAAAAAAAAAAAAAAAAAATTTCTCCCCACCATAGAGTTACTGTCGAAAATGGCAAAAAGATAGTTATGTATTTGAAATATATCACAAATAAACAAAACAAACTCATAAAAACGCTGTGTGATCGACTGAATCAACTTTTATATGAGTATTTTTGCGCATCGCGAAAAAATATGATTTTTTACCTCATTCATTGGCTGCGTTGAAAATACTTTTTTTTTGGTTAAAAATACTGTTTTTTTTTTTTTTTTACCTCTCAGAATACTTTTTTTGGTTTGTGAAGGTTGGCATCTCTGTCCCAGGGATTTTGTTATAATGAGGTTCCATTGTATTAGGTTTTTAAAAAAAATGTTTGCATGCATGCAGATGATGATTTGCTTCTTATGGCAATGAATTCCATTGCATTAGCTTTTTTTATGTGTGCATGTAGAGGATGATTTGCTTCTTTCTTATGGCAATGAATTTAATGTTAATTCCCATTAACCCGTTCAGGACTGGTCTCGAAAATACTCGGGCATGGTTCTATGGAAAAATACATGTTATAGCAAAATCAATCAGTCCTGAACGGGTTAAGAACTAGTCACATGAACACTGTACATGTATGAACATTTTGTGTTAAGATGGGCAGTTCTGAATGGGTTAATTTTCAGTCTGCAAATTAAAAAAAATAATAATTATGCAATAACAATCAGAATCAACTTCAAGATGTATACCTCAGCATATACATGTACTAAGCAGCAGTGTTGGGTAACTCGAGATCGATCTTGATCTCGAGACCAGTCTCGAGATCAGCATCAGTAATCTCGATCTTGTTCTTGATCTCGGACATTTCTGATCTTGATCTCAGAGGTTCTGATCTCGATCTTGAGCTGCGAATCTTGGTCTTGATCTTGATCTCGGACTGTCTGATCTATCTTGATCTCGAGACCAGTCTCGAGATCGGCATCAGTAATCTCGATCTTGTTCTTGATCTCGGACATTTCTGATCTTGATCTCAGAGGTTCTGATCTCGATCTTGAGCTGCGAATCTTGGTCTTGATCTCGGACTGTCTGATCTTGATCTTGATCTTGATTTCGGACCCTCTGGTCTTGGACCCAACACTGCTAAGCAGTAAGGTACTTGATCATATGTATAGTAGTCAGTTTAGTTCAGTTTGAGTTTTGTTTATTACTATTTTGTTTGTAATAATTTGCACCGAAATTAATGTAAATACAAATCATAGTCAGGATCGATAAGTAGCATTGTATAATGCTTCTTAAAGGGGAATTAACCCTTATCCTTTTGACTTACTGGATGTGATGAGAGCATAACTACTATCATTGCTAGTCACTTATTTCCACATGAATATTCCCGATTACAAACATAATCCATATTTTATGGACCACTGTCGTCTGCTTTCAATGCCCATAGGAGGCGGCCATTTCTTCAACTACTCGCAGTGAAATGACGTGGCAGGCGGAGAACACAATAGCATTATCGTAACCTGCTATTGTGTTCTCCGCCTGACACGTCATTTCACCGCGAGAAGTTGAAGGAACTACAGCGTCTAGATGGCCTAATTTTCACAATTAGGCTCTCTATACGTAATTTTTCCTCAAGAAAAGGAATTTGGCAGTCATTTCCCATGGAATCAATCAATTTTGGGGTAATTAGTAAATATCTAATTGTCCTGGGAACGCCCCTTTTAGATCGCTAAAATGTGACGTCATCTAAAGAACGGACTTATGAACTAAGTTCTGTAGATGACGTAAGCCAATGAATTGTCAATCTCTTGTCAATCACGCTGCCGATTCTGGACCCTAAATGTGGGCGGGGCGTAAACTGGCTGCTAAGTGAAATTTGGCATCAGAAAATTAGTCTAAAATCACTACTGTGTTTATTTTCATGGAGTTTTTTTTCGGCAGACCTATTTTACAAGTCATCAACTATGGAATAAGTGCCAAAGTACGTTGTATTCTTTAGTTCCTTTGAATAAATGGCCGCCTCCTGTTGGCATTGAAAGCAGACGACAGTGGGCCATAAAATATTGATTATTTTCATTATTGGGAATATTCATGAGGAAATAAGTGACTAGAAATGACAAGAGTTATGCTCTCATCACATCCAGTAAGTCAAAAGGATAAGGGTTAATTCCCCTTTAATGAAGCCCCAATTTTGATTGATAAAATGACGGCATAGAAATAGTCGCACAGTTTTTGAAGGTCAGTCTTTCACAATATAATTTTGTTGAAGATTTATAGTCATCTAGTATGCAGTCTTTACATATAAAACTGCAATTTATCTGTGGCGAATAACAGACAAGGGTCTTTCTACCTCTAGCAATAGAACTTTCATGTGTAATAAAACAAAAGTTGTATGTGACTTTGTCATATTTATTTTAAGTGGATACTGAGAAAACCCTATGAAGAAACCATGTATGATATCTAAGGGTAAAACAGTTATCTTTGACTTTAATATTTATTTTAAGTGGATACCGAGAAAACCCTATGAAGACACCATGTATGTCTAAGGGTAAAACAGTTATCTTTGACTTCTAATATTTATTTTAAGTGGATACCGAGAAAACCCTATGAAGACACCATGTATAATGTCGGGTAAACAAAAAGTTATCTTTGACTTTGAATATTTATTTTAAGTGGATACTGAGAAAACCCTATGAAGACACCATGCATGTCTAAGGGTAATTAACAATTTTACCACTTTTTAATTATTATATTATACAAGCATGTAACATTTTTTGACAATTAGTCCAATCTCCTCTATGTAAAGTTGTTTTTCTTACATCTTTATTTAAAGTATATAGTTTTTCTTTATATTAGAGTCATATTTCTTGTAATACATTCAGAGATGTGTTGTACTTGATTCCTTGAATGCGTGGGTATCTTGAGCAGGCCCTTAGCCAGGATTTTCCAAAAGTTTTGAATAATAATAATGGAAAAAATGAATATGCTTCCATACCATGATGTTGTTTTTAACACTATATAGTTCCAACTCATGCTTGATATGCTGCAAATTATATATACCCGTATATATCCTGTTCTGTATGATTATTTAGAATGTACATCATACTGTATATTAAGGCGATTAATTGCACGTTGCTTTTTACTTTGTTTGTATTTAGTTTACCTAGTTTGTAGTGGTATTCAAAGTTCACGGGTATAGAAGATAAGGAGGGATGTACATGTTGGCCACTGGTGTAGATCTGTAATTGATGATACCTATAGAGTGGTGAAGTGTGATGTCATCACTGAAAATCTATTTTTATAATTTTCAAATTTGAACTTCATTTTCCGAAAGAGCATACAATATAATGTTCAAATACTGAAAATCAATTGAATATGTTAAGTATTAGCTGAGATATGCTCATCCGAATGAATTTTACTTCAATGGGCAATCAGTGTTATAGTGCTCTGGTTCATAAAATTATGAACCAGGGCACTATAACACTGATTGCCTATTGACAAAAAATTCATTCGGATGGGCATATCTCAGGAAATACCTAACATATTCAATTGATTTTCGGTATTTGGACATTATTTTGTATGCTCTTTCCGAAAATGAAGTTCAAATTTGAAAATTCTAAAAATATATTTTTATGACGTCGTGGCTTCTGTACTCTATTGTTTAGGGGGGATGATCTTTTAAATGTAATTCATCCCCCGCTAAACAACAGATTATGTAAGGATCTACGCCAGTGCACAGCATGGCCAATAGTCCTTGGCCAACTCAGTAACTATAGAACTGCATGCCCCCATTCAATGTAGGAATGAATTGTTAATGTTAGGGGGCTACTATTTTAATCTGATGGATATCACAAAATATTTCACATAATGCCCTAGGCTATGGTAAATTTAGGGGCTACCTACTGATTTCAGGGGGATATTTTGAATATTAGGGGGCAAAATTGCCCTCAGCCCCCCCCCCCCCCCATTCATGCTCATGTTCTGACGTAAGGCGAACACTTAGTTTACATTTTTTTGTAGCTGATCGATATAGTGAAACCTCTTTATAATGAGCACATATTATTGGGTCCATTGAATTTACCTGGTTACTAACTATATCAGGTATATCTGGTATCATTATATCATTGAATTGACCATGTTACATCAGACATCGATCTATCTCGTATCAGCTCGGGCTTAAATATAATACTTTACAATGCATAGTATTGCATAGAACCTGGACCTGTGAAAACAAATTGTTATAGCAGGTTTCTTGTTCTAAGCTCGTTATAAATAGGTTCCACTGTATGGCACTTATATTACATGATATGTGATACTACGTTAATGTTGCTAATGGTTCAATTCAATCAGGTTTGTTTGGATATGTGCAAATTAATTTCAAGATATTATATAAAATGTATATTAAACAACTGATGCTATGTTTTTTTTTAAAACAAGTGTTGTGTTGTAAATAAAATGTTTACTATAATGATTTATAATCAGGTTCATTTGTATAATTTATCTGAGTAAATACCTGGCATTATAGTTATACAACAAAAGCATTAATTATCAAGGTTGTTGTTTACCAATTCTGGATTTACTACAAAATGTGCATTATTATGTGTATTATGTGGGCATAATGTTTTACTGAGTGTGTTTAATATGTTATTATATTTGTTTTAAAGTAAGATATTTGGTTATAATAGTATAATGATTGCTTAGATGAAACTTATAAATGTATAATATACATTTTGTAGTTGAGGAGAGCATATTGTTTAGGCGAACATTGTACGTGTAATGTGTTTATATATTTCCTGTATTGGATTGGGAGAAATCAAGTGTTCAGTGCTGTAAAGAAACGTTTTAAATATAATTATTATAATCAGGTATCTATTCAGGTTCTATTGGATATGTGCAAATAATTTCAAGGCATTACTTATACAATGAAAGCATTATAATTATCACTTTTTTATGTAGCAATAATGGATTTACCAAAATATATTGATGTGCATTATTTGCATATTATGATGTGTATATTATGTGTGCAGCATAATTGTGTGTAGGCTACATAGTGTGTATAGTATAATTAGTAACAAGTTATTTTGTTATGTTATAGCCAGTGAGATATTGTGTTATAGTTTATGCTTGATCAGATGAAACTGTTATTATACTAATAGTTGATGACAGCATTTTGTTTTAGGCTAGCTTATATTTGCTGCTCATAACTAGTATTAGATAGTTGTATAATAGTAAGTTCCAGTTATATACATGTAGTAGTGCATAGATAATGAATACATCGCTGTGCACTACAGCTAATGATTCATTGCACAAACAATTACAATTGAGACAAAAATTAAGAAAAATACAAAATATATGATGAGACAAAATTGTATCATGTAATTTAAGAAAGTGATTTGAAAGTAAAAGTTGGGGACCCAACAGGAAAGCACCATGTATACACATATCACACATGCTGGCCTTTACTGTTGTACATGGGCAAACAAAATGCAGGGGGGGGGGGGGACTTTTTAAAGCTTATTTTTAAATCATTTCCTAAATCTGTACATAACTGACATAATAAATTGCATGTTATAAACATAATGAAAATCAAACTTTCTATTTTTCTTTCAGTTGTTATTACAATACATGTCTATTTATAACCATATAAAGTAATTTACCAATTTGATTGCAATGGTATTTCTTTGTGAAATAAAATATTTCAGAACAAAATTAGTTTTCAAAGTGTTTGTATTTTTCACCCATGTGTTTGTCATATATAAGCCATAGGCTATGTTTTTTGAAGATTTGTAGGTGGGGGCACATAATTCCTCCCCATCTTCCAATACAAGAGAATAGTATTTGTCCTTTTGTGGAGGTGTCAACTTGTGCATATTAGCTTAGTCGGAATAATTTTGGGTCCTTTTTTTTTTAGGGGGGGGGGGGGGCCAGTTGCTCTCACCCCTCACTCACTGTAAGTGTTGATCATAGTTGTAGAGGTTAAAACTTTTGCCCTCTTATAAAATAAATCCTGTATCAAATGTAATAACACATTTAATTGGTCCTTAAAGGGATGCCTGTCTAACTCCACAAAAAATAGTTGGAGCTTCTTCGTTTCTCTTTTACCGTGTTGTTTACAGTTTAGCTTATCGGGTAAGAGAAGAATATAAAATAAGGTTAGATTTTTTCAAATGCCCCTTTAGTATGACGATATCTATCATTTAGCTCAAAAGCGTTAATGAACAGTCATAAACCTCATAAACGTCATGCAGTAATTCGTTGTAAAAGCTGACACATATTTTCAAATTTTTTTTAAACCAAGAAAGCAGTGTTCTTTTTCAATGAAACTTTTCTTACATCATTCGGACATATCTTACAATGATTTTGATACAGGATTGAAGTCTCAAATGTCATTTTGGGCGATCTAACACTTTACATATGGTGCATATCCCCCCTTTTCCCTGTTCATGCCCTCTGCAATCTGCATAATTTGTTGTTGTTTTGTAATATTTTGGTGTTCATTTGATAAAATGATACAATCCAAAATACTTGATTATTCATAATCAATAATCAATTCCTACTAGATGATGCCTGTCCAATCTCTCTAATACGTTTAGACTGATAAATCTGTCGATCCATCTCCTCATTTGTTGTTTCACTCAAAGGACCCCTCCAGATCGAGATGAAACTCTGTCTAGAAACCGATCATTGATCTCTCCGGCAGAGCTCACCAGTCTGAGCTCGATGACAAACCGGGATGCAAGCAAAGCCTATGGCTATATAGTGATATAATAATAATAAACCCCTCAAATGCTCGAAGATGAAGTGTCAGGTGCATTCTAAATACAAAAATTAAAATAATTTGTACAGCCATCATTATGTGTAGGCCTGCATTATATTAGTGCTGGAGTAGCGTGATGGGGGGGGGGGGGGGGCACACCTTTAATAAATGCATGTATTTCTTTTCTTTATTTCTGCACACATTTTCCCTTCATGTTTTTTTTTTTCTGTCAAATTGCTAAGTGGCCCGTGAACAATGCGTTTACAAAATGACATTTGAAATGAAATAATAACACCACCGCACCCCCCTCCCCCCTCCCCCCCCCCCCCCCCCCCCCCCCCCCATGGCCCAATCACATCGCGATTTTGGACAATCATCGTTAAGGGCGTAGAGCATTTTTGTTTTTGTTTTGCAAGAACCAGAACAAAATCGTCTGTCTCCAATTTCGAATTTCACAAGACTATGGACTAGGTAAGCACATTGTAAAGAAAATCTATGTACAATTATGAATCTATTCTATTACTTATCTTGAAGCAAATCATTTCGACCACATAATCATTGCAAATTCCATATAGAACGTGCAAACGAAAACTTCTGAACTTAGTTTTCTGCGCAGTATCAGTCCCATACATTCATTTTATTGTATGTACTGTAGTTTTTTAAATTCCAATTTGTAAACCAAAACAAGACTGTTTAAACAAAATAAAAATGGAATATAAATTGAAGTTCGCCCAAATGTGTACCAATGCCAGTACCAGTAGTTACCAAGGAGTGGGTACATGAGCTCGATTATGATACTAGTATTAGTAATTCAATCAAGGATTGACTGACTGAAGTTTGAATTTTATTTTTAAATTGAAAATCTATTTAATTTGTTTCAAATTCAATGACAATGTTTGACTTTGGAGTGTGGTCTTGTTGTTGCTTGGTCTTGGTTTGTTTCCAATACTGTTGATAAATTAACATGAATTATGATTTCCTTTCTGTCTTTCTGATCATTTATTAATGTTATATTTGCTGCTCATTGGCCAAAATATTGACATGATACTATTTACTAGATACTTTTGATAGGTCTTATACAAGAAAATACTCTTTCTAAACATGTCAAATTAAATCAATATAAAATTAAAACTCAATCAGTCTCATGACATGTACTTACTATAGCATGATCATCTTGAAGTTGAAAATGAAGCAACCAAAACAAGGCAATTAGGACTACTTTTCTTTTGCAGTTTTGGCTTGTGAATCAGCATATAATTTGGGGCGACACAAATTTACCCAAGTAGTATCAGTATCAGACAGCCCTATCAGACACCATATCGATATAGACCGGCCTAGTCCATACTAAGTCTAAGAAGAGTAAGTGATTACTGTGATTTACTGATTAGTCGCTCTAGATGGTGACTTGATCGTGAATGTGAGGATAGACTCAAAAAGGGTCAAGTTTTTATTTTCTTTGACTTTACAAGTCTTTTGGATCTGGAAATATGATGTGAAATTTCATTTTCAATTTCAACTCAAGATTCCTTCATTATCCTCTGAAAACGCAAACTGCTATCTTTAACATTTTTTCTAGGCTAAATTATTATATAATTTTTTTGGCATTAATACAACTTACAAGCCATTAATTTGTAATAAACTCCTACTTCCATGGTTACATACTATCAGAACATCACAGACATAGGCTGGGTGGCATGTTGACTTGAGTTGAGAAAAAACTAAGAGATGTGATGGGTGACAACAAAAGATGTCCTCAAATCTTGGCCAAGCTGCATGGTAATTCTCAATAAAGATTGGTCAATAAAAAATAAAGGAGAAATGGTAAATCTGACTTCAGTGACATTGGCATGATTGGGGCCACGTTTTTTGTAATTATATAATTCTGTATTTGTTTTAACCTGTTCCCTTCGAGATTCTGAAGTGACCCCATAGACTTTGTACACAATCCACCGGGTTCCTGTAGTCAAGGGGTTAATACAAAATGGTTACTTTAATTGTAATATTTGTATCGGAACCACCCAACGTAATTGCCCCTTCGTAGCTACACCACTGGGCGTTTGTCATGTATGATATTTCTATTTTTCTAACATTACACACTTACAGTGTCTGCACGATATGGAGAACAGCAAAGTGAATGTCCATGACCATGCGGTTGAGAAAAGAGGTGAGTGCATTCAAGTAAAGGATAGTCAAATTTTGGTATAGAGGGCGCTACACAACATTTTGTTGTTGTTAGATAACAAAAAACTGAGTGTCAAAACTGAGAGCAACAAGCAACAGGCACCAAAGAAAAGTAATGTATTTCTTGATACAGCGTCTTGATAGTCTTTCTCATTTGAATCAAACTCAGACTGATTTCATTGTTTACAATCCTGAAAGTACCACAAAGTTTTTATCCAAACTTAAAATTTTACCTGGCACCTAGTGGTGTTTTACTTTTTATGCATCAGATATGTTGATTAACGGTGTAGCCTAAGCCTTAAAGTATGCCCATGAGCCGCTTGGAAGGAATGCTCCCCAGGGAGTGGAGATGGTGCACACTATGTGCTGGTTTGCATTGTCCAATGACCGGGGGTAATATTATCATTGTAGGCTTAGAGATGATTATCATGGATTATAATATTATATTATTATTATTATTATTATCATGGATGGTCATTGTTAATGTCCATGCCCTATTCATTGTTCAAAATTAGCACAGGCCTGCTGGTTCGGAGCATAGACTTACTTAAGTCTATGTTCGGAGCCACTGAAAAATAGCTTCGGACCAGCAAATTACAATTTCTAATGGGCAACCAACAGCAGAATATGCATTATGCAACAAATATTTTCTTTTTTGGGGGCCACCAGACTAGGGTTTTGGGGCCACTAGAAGTTGAGGGGACAAATTTGTATACTTAGCCTGACCTGACTGGGCTATTTTAAAGGCAAGAAAGTATAATTTGTATAATTGCCCTTATATGCCCCATATTTGTTGTTGATGCTTGCTCAAATACATTAAATTGGTAATGACTCAACTTTGTAAATTGTTTCTTTTAGGGAAACGCAACAGAATTTCAAGGACATGTGTCATTTGCAACAAAGAGATCAACCATATGACTAGACATTTTGCCAGGAAACATGGCGATCTTTCAAAGGAAGAGATCAGTGAAGCAAGAATGACTATGCTTCTTAGGTGAGGTTGACTCTAAGACTATTCATAACATATTGGCCCAAATTCTCAACTTGTGGCTCCACTTGTGCCTGGCCTAAAAGACAAAGACTACTGGTAACACTTTGCACCAGTAGATTCTCAACTTGTGGCTCAACTATTTATATGCACCAGATCCCAACCAAATTTGGCATGTGTATACTTTCGAATGTAACCTACAATGTACAATAACAAATCTTTTGATCATGAAATTAACCATTTTTGCAAAAATATGCCATTAACAGTAATTTATCATGCAAATATGTTAATTTTGTATGTCTTTCTTAATTTCTTATGTCTTTCTTAATTTCTTTAGTTTTTAGCATTTTTATGGCCATGCAATTCTTTTCAAAGGTTGATTTTGGGATACAACTTATATTTTGTACAATTAATGAGTAAAACAAAGTTTGTCAAAACTAGGAAAAACAAAGAAGTACATAAGAATTTGAATTTTCTTTATGTATATACATTATATATCATTGATAATCATTCAGCCCAAGAGTGTTCATGAACGGTCATAAACCTCATACACGTTATACAGTAATTTGTTGTAAAAGCTGATGCAAATTTTCATTTTTTTAACCAGGAAAGCAGTGTTCTTTTTCAATGAAACTTTCACACATCATTCGGACATATCTTACAATGATTTTGGTAGAGGATTGAAGTCTCAAATGTCATTTTGGGCAATATCTGACACTTCACAGGTGCACCTTTAAGAGACGGAGACATATTATTGTACAATGTGTGTACATAATAACTTTATACATGTCCGTTCATCAATAAATGTATGTACACAAATTAATAACTTGTGAACTCTGATCCCCTTTATGTTCGTTCTTAGGAAGCCATTAACGGTTAAAGACAAACCCTTTCCGCCAGTCTTCCAGAGGTCCCCTTTATGCCCCACATTGGTCCAACGTCTGGACTAATATTTCAAATTAAGATCCAAGATTATATTTTGTTTAGTTAAGGGAGAGAGACATATTATTGTACATTACAGTATGTGTAGATAACTTTATACACCCGTTCATCAATAAATGTATATATTACACAAATTAATAATTTAATTTAATCTTTGTTCCCCTTTAAATGTTCTTAGGAAGCCAATTACAATTAAAGACAAACCCGTTCCGCCAGTCCTCCGGAGGTGCCCTTTATGCCCCGCATTGGTCCAACGTCTGGACGGCCACCTTGTGAGCAAGCATAAGATGCGTAGAGGGTCCGTGCAATTGAAGACCACACTCAAGACGTGCAAGATCAACAATAAAAGTAATACGAATTTGGACGGCCACCTTGTAAGCAAGCGTCAGATGCGTAGAGGGTCCATGCAATTGAAGACCACACTCAAGACGTGCAAGATCAACAATAAAAGTAATACGAATTTGGACGGCCACCTTGTGAGCAAGCATAAGATGCGTAGAGGGTCCGTGCAATTGAAGACCACACTCAAGACGTGCAAGATCAACAATAAAAGTAATACGAATTTGGACGGCCACCTTGTGAGCAAGCATAAGGTGCGTAGAGGGTCCGTGCAATTGAAGACCACGCTCCAGACGTGCAAGATCAACAATAAAAGTAATACGAATTTGGACGGCCACCTTGTGAGCAAGCATAAGATGCGTAGAGGGTCCGTGCAATTGAAGACCACGCTCAAGACGCGCAAGATCAACAATAAAAGTAATACGAATTTGGACGGCCACCTTGTGAGCAAGCATAAGATGCGTAGAGGGTCCGTGCAATTGAAGACAACACTCAAGACGTGCAAGATCAACAATAAAAGTAATACGAATTTGGACGGCCACCTTGTGAGCAAGCATCAGATGCGTAGAGGGTCCGTGCAATTGAAGACCATGCTCAAGACATGCAAGATCAACAATAAAAGTAATATAACAACATTCTTTTTGTTTCCAAATGTATGCTAACAATATGTGACCAGCTACAGCTACAGCAAATCCCTGCACTTGTTGGTAAAAATCAAAATGTAGATTTTTATACCATTTGAAAGGCCTTATCTCAAGCTTTAATTTGATGCTTTGTAGTTTGTACTTAAAAATTGATAAGTAATTGGCAAAGATATGTTTGTTTAAATTTTACAACAAAGGTCTTTTACGCATATTAAGTGAACTTAAATGCCAATTTCCTCAAAACATGAATTACCGACAAGTGCAGGGTTTTGCTATAGCCGGTCACATACATTGTATGATATTTAAAATGAAAAATAAGCAAAAATAATTGGGCTTCGCCAGGTATCGTACCTGAGACCTCTGGACAACTAGACCGGTGCTCCAACTATATAGCCGGTCACATATGATATTTAAAATGAAAAATAAGCAAAAATAATTGGGCTTCGCCAGGTATCGTACCTGAGACCTCTGGACAACTAGACCGGTGCTCCAACTATATAGCCGGTCACATATGATATTTAAAATGAAAAATAAGCAAAAATAATTGGGCTTCGCCAGGTATCGTACCTGAGACCTCTGGACAACTAGACCGGTGCTCCAACTATATAGCCGGTCACATATGATATTTAAAATGAAAAATAAGCAAAAATAATTGGGCTTCGCCAGGTATCGTACCTGAGACCTCTGGACTACTAGACCGGTGCTCCAACTATATAGCCGGTCACATATGATATTTAAAATGAAAAATAAGCAAAAATAATTGGGCTTCGCCAGGTATCGTACCTGAGACCTCTGGACTACTAGACCGGTGCTCCAACTATTAGGCCACAATACCCTTCGCGTGATCCCTCGCACTTTCGCTAGTTTGATTTCATATCCTTCGGGTTTGTGTCAGGTTGATACATTTCTGACATTAGGTAATTCTATAGCTAGCTGAATACCGCTCCTGGAGGGCTGAGGAGCGGTAGTGATTCTTGAGCACTCAAGCTTGCATCCAGTACATTTTATCAGGGTTGGCACTTCTTATCACTAGCCCCTGGGCGCTAATGTCTCAGCAGAGGATTAGGATAGTTGACAGCAGTGATAAAACTGATAAGAATGTGGTCGATACGGACACAAAAATGATAAAATTGATCACCACGATGGTGGAAGACAAGCTAATGGGACAATCACGTCATGTGATGCGGGCAAACGTCACTGTATAATCGGAAACATATTTTTAGTCTGGTATTTTGATATTCACAAGACTTTTATTCCGTACAAATGTTGAACGTTCATCAAATGTAACTTTAGACAAAATGCAAACTTGACTTTTACCATTTCTGATTTCAGGTATACCGGACAGAAAGGTGTCTTTTCAGGAGCAGGAGCAGCAGCCTGTGATGAACGGGACCATAGAACCCATTGTGCCTCCATCTATCCATAGTAAGCCAATAACAGTTAAAGACAAACCCGTTCCGCCAGTTCTCCAGAGGTGCCCTTCATGCCCCGCATTGGTCCAACGACTGGACGGCCACCGTGTGAGCAAGCATAAGATGTTTAGAGGGTCCGTGCAGTGGAAGACCACGCTCAAGCCATGCAAGATCAACAATAAAAGTAATAACAACATTCTTTTTTCTTCAAATGAATGCTAACAATATTATTCAAATGGAAAATAAGCAAAGAAAACTGGGCTTCGCTGGGTATTGTACCATTGATGTTTTTTTTTAGGTGCCGATGAACTAATTAGATAGGTCATCGGATCAAAGGTCACAGGGCCCATTATGTACATGCAAATATATCTTGTGATGACATTATCTCACAAACAATTGATGAATTAGAATGTTGATTCAAATCATTAATATTTTTCTATTATCAAGGAGATTTCAAGTTCTTGTAAAATTTATGAAAAGACTAAAATACTTGCATTTTTGCTTTTGAATATATATGTGTTATTCCAAGGCTACAAATGGCTTACCATAGTTTTAAAGTCCAACTTAGAGCTAAGTTCAACTTAGGATTTTTGTGAAACACCCCCAGGTGTACCAGCCAGTCAGGTGTCTTTTGAGGAGCAGCAACAGCAGCCTGTGGTGAACGAGACCATGGAACCCGATGTGCCCCCATCATCTATCCATTTCTCTGCTGAGGAGATGTCACGGCTACAACAGCAGATGCAGCAGGTGGGACTATGTCGCATATTTCGTCTTGAATTTGGCATCAACGTTCACGATTTACGATGTCCCTTCAGGGCCACCATATATGCACAGAATCATTTTATGATGTGCTAGCTGTCATAGAGTGTGTAGATAATCATTGTTCATTATTCTCTTCAATCTTCATCATTATATCATTATCCTTATCATAACCGTCGCCATCCATTGAAGGAAAGTGTATTTGTGTACATATTTGCTTCAATGTAATAGTCAATACTTGGCATGTATCTTTGTAATAGATTTGTGATATATGTGACAGGCTATAGCAAAACCCTGCACTTGTCGGTAGTTCATGTTTTGAAGATATGGGCATTTTAAGTTCACATAATGTTTGTAAAAGACTTAGGGTTGTAAAATTGAAACAATCATATCTTTGCCAAGTATAATTGCCCAAATTTGTCAGAACAAATCATCAAATGAAAGCTTCTGATGAGGCCTTTCTGATGGTATGAAAATCTACATTTTGATTTTTACCGACAAGTGCAGGGTTTTGCTATAGCAAGTCACAATTGTCTTCAACTTTACCATAATCGTCATCGCTTTCCATAGAAAAAAAAGAGTTATTTATGTGTATTTATACTTGGTTGCCCATGCGGGCAAGTCAAATTTGTCATTAATAAATAAAATTGCATGGTTGCCAAAAGCTATTTTTTGTGGCCCCAGTCCAGCGTGTCTGTTTTAATTTTGAGGATTACTTTTTTAAACTGCATGCATGTATTGATTATCTTTGCTTTTTTCCTTTTCCCGGTGCAGCATGTTCGGCTGCTGTGTGAAATGTTTATGTTAGCCAAGGGGGATGAGATGCTCACAGAACTTGCACATCAGTCCAAGCAGTTTCTGGTAAGTACCGTAGTTGCTAGAGAACCCGGCCGGGGGGAGAACTCGGCCAAAAAATGGACAGGGCTGCCTTTGAAATTAGATTTGCCGAGAATGCACTGAACATACGACTCAAAACTTATATCAAACGATTTATCTGCATATTGCTCATAACATACATGTATCTTGCTGTTCTGTAGTCCTCCTGGTTATCCAGAAAATCGCTTGAAAGTCAGTATTTTTGTTCACGATAATTTGAGATTTCAATTTTTATAATCTTTATTCTCGCTTTTGTAAATCTACGCTCAGTAGTTCATTTCGGTAGAAACTTACACCAATTGGACTGCAATATCGTGGTGCCTTCGCTGATAAAAAAATTATCGCTCAACGGCAAAGCGGGGGGCACGGCGCGATTTTATGCACGAAGGTTAAATTTATAGCAGTGCAGGAGAACCCGGCCACCGCGCACGGTGCGTGTACAAAGTCAATGGCGCACTGTGCTGTGTGTAACTGGCCGGGTTCTCTAGCAACTACGGTACCACTGTTGGATGACTCGAGGCAGGCCTCGGCTTCAGACTTCGACTCAAAGGTCGCGTACTCTATGACCCTGGCCGAGTCCAGCTCGAGGCTGGTCAATGTTTGACTGCATGTTTGTCTGTATGAAGTGATTTCTTTTTAATCACTTGAATGAGTGATAGATCAATTGCCTTTGGTAAAAAAAAAGGAATAAATGTTAAATGAAATAAATACAAAAAAAGAATTGGACTCGGACTCGGATTGGGTGGACTCTGATACAACACTGGTAAGTAACACAAGAAAATGCTGGGATCATTATTAGCACTTAGCCAATTTGCTCGGCCAAGTAATTGATGAATTAAGAAGCAGACTTGATGTCTGGCAAGTAAAATTTCAAGTCAGATTGAGCATCCTACATGTTGCACGATACATTTTTCTTTTGCTTCCCATTTTTTCTTTAAAGGAAAATGTTAAAATTCATGATTTTACTTGCCCAAATGGGCAAGTAGAAAAAAAAGGTGTGAAAGCTTGGAAATGGGACAAATTTGTAATGCATTTTGAAAAATTGATTTGCATTTAATAAGCAAGTTTGATATAGCAGTCGACGATCATACTATCCTTTGTCTTGTGTAGAGTGTAAAATAATTTATAGGGAGTTAAAAGGATTAAGATATTTGAGTGGTTCAGATTCGTTAATCACATGCATGGCATCAATGCAGGTGGTGAGGGGACCCAGTCTCAGGGCTTGGTCTAGCTTCAGGGGGCTGTTTAACTAAACGCGAACATTGATTTTAGCATCGACTCCAGTGACCGAAGGCACGATCATGACCAAGGACCAGCTCTAGTTCTACTGATCTCTAGTTACGCTTGTGTAATCCTTTTACGGTTGAATGAGTAAAGGTGGTTTGTGCGTTCTGTTGATTTGTATGTTATTCTAGCATATGAACATCTGTGAGCGAGAGCCAATGATGCTAATTACCATGGTAATTGTCGCTGGTACATAGTCATGCCCCTGGGCCCAGGGGATGATTATCAGTACAAATCAATGCTATAATCAATTTTAGCATTAGTGAAACACCTTACAGGTCATGAATCCTGCCCTTATCATTGTCCTTAAAATCTGTCATGTTCTCATATTTCTTCCTAGCAGACTGATTTGTTTCAACTTGCTGGAATCGAAGAAGGCGGTTTGGGGTCGACCCAAACCCAAGGAGTCTCGGGGTCCAAGTCCAGCTTCAGAGGGCCGTTTCACTTCACAGGAACATTGATTTTAGCAAAGACTCTAGGGGATGATTATCACTACAAATTGATGAACTACACCTATTATGAACCTTCCTTTATCATTACCCTTAAAATCTATCATGTTCCTTTTTTTCCCTACCAGACTGAGTTGGTTCAACTTGCTGGAATCAAAGAAGGTGGTGTGGGGTCGACCCAAACCCAAGGAGTCTCGGGGTCCAAGTCCAGCTTCAGAGGGCCGTTTCACTTAACAGGAACATCGATTTTAGCAAAGACTCTAGGGGATGATTATCACAGACTACAAATTGATGAACTACACCTAATGAACCTTCCTTTATCATTATCCTTAAAATCTATCATGTTCCTTTTTTTCCCTACCAGACTGAGTTGGTTCAACTTGCTGGAATCAAAGAAGGTGGTGTGGGGTCGACCCAAACCCAAGGAGTCTCGGGGTCCAAGTCCAGCTTCAGTTCCTGTAACCTGGCCGAAGCATTGGAGCGAGTCTTGGATGTTGATAATGAGGAATACCGAGAGAAAGGTGTGTGTAGAGATTGATTTTATTTTATTTAATAATAATAATAATGGTGGCTACTTATATAGCACACGTTCCGTCTTTCGACGCTCGCGGCGCATCACTATTATTACCCCGATCATCGGATACATACTGCACTCAGTCCAGCACACAAAGTGCATATAATTGTTTGAGTGTGTGTGTGCAATTTCCTTTTTAAATTTATTATATTGAATACAATTTCGTAATTGAAATTTCAATTGGTTATTTTTCTTTTTTTTGTTATTTCCTCTTTAAAGTGGGAAAACAAAATTTGTGGAGTCTGTATTCAATATTTATATGCCTAACCAGGCAACCGTAGCACTAAATTAAGTTGATTTATAGCATTGCTGTTTACTTATTTCCTTTTCCCTGCTCCGATTATTTTTCAGAAGAACATAAAGAGAAGAGAAACAGTTCAAAAGAGCAACATGAAGAGCCAATAGGTAAGTAATAATATGTTATGATGTAATAATCTGTAATTTATAGATTATGTTGATTGTATATTAAACAAAATCAGATTGAAAATTCGAATTATAGTATTGGGTAAAATTGATTTTAAAGAACAACTTAAACATATATCCAATCATATATCAAATGACTTAGTATGAACATGCTTCATAATAATTTGTCATACAGGTAGGCCTACACATCAAATGTTGACAATTTATATGTACTCCGAATGCAACACCCGGTATTATTCATATTTTATAAATGACTATTAATATTGTTATATTTATGACCTTACACCACAAAACGACCGTATGTTGCTGTGGTAGTTTCTCTTTTATAAGCTAAAATAGTCAAATTTTGTTCAAAATATGAGATTTAGGATTTTGGTATTTCCTGAATAGGCATATCTTAACCCTATATAGCCCGGGCTATTTTGAAAATGCAAAGCCGGGGGGGCCCTAAGATCTCGGCCGCAAAGCGGCCGTTCGCGGCGAAAACTTGCACGCATGTTTAGTGAAGTGTATAGAATACTATGGTAATTTTAAATTTTTAGAAAAATGCATTATTTTTGCATAATTATGGTAATTTATGCAAATAAGGTCATAAATTCATATTTTTACCCATAAATCATATATTCTTCATAATTGAACATTAGTTTTCACTACATATGTTCTTTAGACCATTTGGAATAATAATACAACCAAAAAATTTGGAAGAGCCAGGTTCTTATGTTTTCTATTGTCTTTATAATTTCTTATGTATTTCTTTGTTTTTTTACCTTATGTATTTTATTGTTTTTGTTGTTTATTTTAACGATAAATCAACTACTATGAACCCCAAAACAAACACCTAAAATGTAAACAAGACCAATATATCTCTTTTTATGAAAACTGATATTTCCATATGTTTTGTACACAAATCACAAAATTTAGCAATTTTCGGGCTGACATGCATAGACAAAAGGTCATGTGACTTCCTAACGGTAGGTCCGATTTTCAAAAATTTTATTTCAAAAGATGCGCAAGACCCAATAGAAAAAAGTCATGAAATTTCAGCGCAAGTTTTTTTCGCGTTAAAAAATTATCGCGAAAAATGTCGAGGGGGGGGCCATTTTAGCCCCCCCCGGGCTATATAGGGTTAAAGGGATAGTTGAGTTTTGGTAGAGAGGGCGCTACACAAAATAATTTTTGTGTGAGATAATGAAAAACTGAGTGTCAAATTTGAAAGAGCGTACAATTTTAATTGCAGAATAAACTTTATTTCATCAAAATCGGTTCAGAAACGGCTGAAATATCCATAAACATAACCATTTGTAATAAATGTGGGGCCCCACAAGTATTCGACAATTTTGAACCAGCCGTTAAAATTCATTTTAAAATGCTTCCTCTTTTCAAAAATGTTCAAAAGTGGTTTTAGATAGTCGTTGATTATCTCTCTATTTAATCACTATTTCAACAAAACATCATATGCACAATATTTCATTTTAAATGGTTTAAACAAATGAAAGATGTTTTTTGAAAGCGCCCTCTTTAGTTTAAACAGCTCTTTTTGAATGATAACAGGCTTTTTACTTTGTCATTTGTATTTTGTGTTATTCCTTTTGAGCATGGTAGTGTTAACTATTAGTTTGTAATGTAATGGTGCAGGTTTTGGTTACTAAAATTCAGTTTGACTAAAACTGTACTCTCTCTACCAGAACTCAACTATCCCTTTAACCTACCTCCTGTAAAATTTTGAACGTCGGAAGTCATGTTTAAATATTCTTTTTTTATCAAATAAATGTGATCTCATTACAGCGCTTGAATGGACACTTATCTTTTAAGCGGCCCGTATCTCCCTTATTTGGAAAATGCTTCAGCCATATTCAAAATCTTTGTCATTCATTTTGAAAGGGTTTGCTTAGTCCAAATATGACAAATGTTATACCATTTTATAGATAATGATTTCTACTTTAATGTTATATGAAAATCAGCAAAATCAGTTTTCCCGACTTATTGGTCGTTTTGTGGTGTAAGGTCACATTTATTGTTCTGATTGTCTTTACTTCTGCTTTTTAGTGTTTGTTCTTGAGGCAAGGACTTTGAACAGTACTCTATGGTTGTGGTAGCAGCAAAGTATGTGGTGTAAATGCGACCATACAATCCTGGTCGTGTGCAATTGTGACTTTAATAATTTTGATCAAAAATACTAAATCTGATTATTCTTCAGAAAAGAGTGACGAGACGAAGAGAGCAGAAAGTCCAGAAGGACAACAGGAACAGAATAAGACAAGTAAAAGTATGTATTTGAAATCTATAGTCTTGAATAGCAGATCGCCATTTTCACAAAACCTCAAACAAAATGTATTGATGGTAGTCCAGAAAGTATTTATGACAGAGTTTCATCTTTCCATTTTGGTAACTGGTACATAATATACAGTTCTTAATTTTACATCATACTAGTAGAGATAAAGTAGAAACAAAGGTTAGTGTGGAGGCTTGCTTACAGGTTGCAGAAGTGATATGTTCTATTGCTGCTCTCTACCCAGGTGTTTAAATGGGGACCCGGTAGGAGGTGAAAGCCTTTATGTGAACGATCTTCTTGAGCCCATGAGCGCTTGGAAGGAATGCTCCCCAGGGAGTGGAGATGGTGCACACAATGTGTGCTGGTTTGCATTGTATCCTATGACCGGGGGTAATATTATCATTGTAAAGCGCTTAGAGATGATTATCAATCATATTAGGCGCTATATAAATCAAGATTATTATTATTATTATTATTATTATTCATTACTACTTGTCCTTGCATGGAGTAACATTTCTGAAAAAATACTTCCTTTTATGTTCACACAATAATCTATGGTAATTTTAGGGGCAACATACTTATTTCAGGGTGCTATTATGAAAATCAGGGGGCAAACCGCCCTCAGCCTCCGTATATTTCCTACCCTGTAAATGTAATAAAGGGATAGTAGAGTATTGGTCAATAACCAAAACCCACATCATTACGGTACTACAATAGTTATACTATACCATGCTCAAAAGGCATACACAATTACAAACTACTATTTAAAAAAAGAGCCGTTACAACTCAAAAGGGCGCTTTCTAAAAACTAATTGGTTTTAGCTATTTTGTATACAAAATTGTAATTTAATGTTTTGTAGAAATAACGATTCAATAGAGATATCATCAACAACTATTTAAAAACTATTTAGATTTATTCAAAGTAGTCTATAAACATTTGTTTGTATTTTTCTAATAATAATATACTCAATTTGTCTAAAAATTCCAAATGTCCCCCGGCCGGTAGACTTATAAATAAAATATCTTGAAATTGAAATGTTTATGAGATCAATTGAAAGGGAGTACCTTTAAAATGAGACAATTCGGGCAAGAGAACTCAGCCCCACCCCTCCCCCTGTGAAAAATGCTCCTATGCCAATGATCCAAGAACATTAAGCCTGTGTTGATTCTAATGTTCACAATTACGATAACATATGAAATACATATTTCCCCCTTTCAATCTTCAAGCATTATTTTGATTTAGATAGACCATGGGGTCCATGGATAGACATCCCTAAGCTGATAAAGTTATTGTTAGTTTTCTTCCTGAGCTTGTAGATGTATGGTGGGAACATACATTGGGCAGAATTTGTACTCGTGTGAAGTGACCCACATGACTGTTGACCAGGCCAGAAAACTTCGCCTACAAGGTCGTATAGGCAATGAAATGTCCGAGCGTTCTGGGGTCTGGCAATTTTACGGTATTTTTATTACCCTGAAGGACGTCAGCTTGGCCGTCAATCATTTCTCCCTAGCAACGGATTTTCTCTCGGAGAAGCTATTACATCGTTTTCACACAGCGTTTATATCTTGAACACATATCTTAAACATGTTTATTCCATGATGTTTATTCATTTTTTAGGTACAAATTTTTCATAGTGATAGACCTTCACAAAAACTTTTTTAACATAAAGTAGTTATGTCATTTTGATTTCCAGTTAAAAAATTAACATTTCCAATTATATTTCGTATATATCTATCAGATGCAGATATCCATCAGGTAGAGGAACAGATACATGTACCTCCAGAGACACCATCCCAGGACCACCCCATGCAGGTAGAGGAACAGATACCTCCAGAGGCACCATCCAAGGACCACCCCATGCCTAAACAAACCACCATTCACGGCAAGGTGACAACTTGTGATCCAGTATCAAAAGGTACATGTACATCATCACTGGATCTAACTTTAATTTCCTTTCTAAAAATGTATCATCATGACTGTGTAAAACAATAGCAAGAGTTTCAGGTTATAATGTATGAGTCTAAAATTGTCTATTTGATATTTGACCTGACTCCAAGCTGAGATTAATTGGAAATGAATTATTGCCTACTCACAAACAAGATATCAGTGTGGATCTTCGTCTGCCAACCCTCCTTCCTCCACTCTCTGCAGCTGCAGTTGGTCTCAGCGTGGAAGCTCCTGGTACACTGATGAGTACAGCACACGCACAATGTACAGATAAATAGCGTGGCTGCTGATCCACAGGGCTTCAATTGGCAGCCAGCTGCATTTGTTTTGGAATACTTATTTATTTGTGATGTTGTAATCATTTTCATATATTGTTTATCTCCCTATATACTTTAAAAAAATTTATATCATGTATATATCTTTCTAACTAATAATGAACTACAGTCAAACCTGTCTTAGCGGCCACCTGTCTATAGCAGCCAACCTGCCTATAGTGGCCACTCAAAGTGATCCCTTGCAGAGAAAAACAGTGTAATTGAACCTGTCTATAGAGGTCACCTGTCTACAGTGGCCACATTTCTTGTCTCCCTTGGGTGGCCATTATACACAGGTTTGACTGTAATAGTACACATATAATTTCCATTTCTCTACAGGGCTTCAATCTGTGTACACATCAAGCATTGTCCGATTTGTGTACATCTTTCTCTTGATCCATTCTTCATCTTCCATTGATCATCAACCATTCTTATCCCCCATCAGCATTCCTTTTCATCCTACCACCACCCTCCACTTATCCCACTCATCCACATAAGCTCCCCTTTGTTTACCCCCCCCCCCCCCCCCCCTAGAAAAATTATCATCATGACTGTGTAAAACAATAGCAAGAGTTTTAGGTTATAATGTATGAGTCTAAAATTGTGGGCAAGTTTGTATTAAGGCTCATAACTTTTGATCCATATGTCTTTTGGTGACTAAACTTGGATGGTAGATGTCCCTTGGGGAGTTGAATGTCACCTCACAGGCAGGGATCAACAAACTTTTGGAATAAAAAAAAAAGTTAATTTGTTGTAGTTAATGAGTGAGACGCATTTTTGCTATCACCCTGTTATTAAGTTAACATGAACAATTTCACCAGTGAATATATTTGTATATACAGGGTGGCCCCAACAAAACGGAACGGGCCACTTCCCAAAATATAATACCACAATGTTTATGTTCATCGGATAGGGTGTCCTTTCCAATGAAAAACGATACCAAGAACAGTAATTTTGGTCAGGTCGTTTTTGTTTAAGGACGCAGTGAGTGACACCATGTCAGGTGCCGATTTATGTTGATTTCGACCTAGTCAATGCCAGTTTAACCGCACTCCTTGCCCTTAATACCATTCAGCGACCATGCCCATTCTCTCGGCACACGGCTGAGTGCACACTAACAATAGTGCGCGATGCTCATCGCTATGAACTGCGGTTCATGCGATTCATCAAGCGCTGGCTCAATACAAATTGACAAAAAAGAGAACCTGACATGGTGTCACTCACAGCGCCCTAAAACAAAAACTACACAACAAAATTGACTGTTCTTGGTATCGTTGTTCATTTGAAAAGACACTCTTTCCGATGGACATAATACATTTGTTACTATATTTTGGGAAGTGCCCCGTTCCGTTTTTTTTTGGCCACCCTGTATATATAGAGAGGGTATCATTGAATTCATATTACGTAACATGTACTTCTGAAATGAATTCATTGGAAACTGCTGTTTCTGATTTTGATATAAATGATAAATATTGCAAGTTTCATTTTTTTTACAAGAGAAAAAACGACAGACCATAACAAGGACATGCAGCATCTGCGATGTCAAAACTGACCGCATGGGCCAACATCTGAAACGCAAACATGCTGATTTAAGCGCAGAGGAGCAATCAGAAGCTAGAAGACAAATGGTAGAGAGGTATGTATCATACTTTGCTTCTTAACTTAAAGGGTGCCTGGCAGCATGCAGCATCATAACATGTGTTTTGATGAATATCTGTCTGGAAATATTAAAGTAGACATTGAAGGAAAATTACAGCTATGAATAGTTTGTCATATAAATATGCTCATACTGTACCTTGTTATTCTTGTAGATAACTGTTGTAGATAACTGTTGAACAAGATCTTGGTTCCTCTCGCACAAATCACAAGGCAAATAAAATGTAAATGAAATCAAATAGCAATGTTTTGATGAAGTCACAAACGCATTCAAATCATCCCTAGCAGACGACTTCCCATAGCATAATATGCATACATTTTCATGCGCGCCCCAGGATGCTTATTTTCTTCGGGAAATTATGGAAAATGTTTGCTGAACATGGTATTATTATTCTCCGTTAATGCCGACTGTCAAATTCAACTTTAAAATTTTGAACGTTTTTCCTATGGGAGTTTGCATGTCCGGGGCAATACAACCCGTTCGGTAATACAACCCCCTGCTATATGTACATGTACATGTAGATTAGCTCATGCAGATCCTCCTAGACCCCTGTTACACATACCTTTTAAGTGGACTGAGGCTGCCTCCTGAGGCGGCCTCAGTCCACTTCATTCATGTGTAACGGGGGTGTCACCGATAATTTGTGCCAGATGTGAATTTATCCAGCTCAGGTGAGTGTTGTGCACACCCGCTCTTGTTTTTATAAAGCATTCCTTTCCAATTGGAAATCTTCCAGCTATTTTGTAAGGTTTCATCATTAAAATTCACTACTTTCAGAAAAAGTGAGACCAAAATCATTTAAGAAATTTGACTGCAAATGCTAAGGTATATATAATTCTGTGTGTTAATGTCAGTCTTAAATATTGAAGTTTACTCAATACATGGAAATTATGATAGGTTGAAATTAAATTGCATGTTCAAAGTTTGTCTCCTTTTTCATTTTTTTTTTACAGTCAACCAATAACAAGACAAACTGGGCCAGTCAAGTTGAAAACATGTCCATACCAGGATTGCAAGGCTCTAGTCCAGCGGCTGGACATACACCTCAACAAGAGACACAACCTTGTATGGGGGTCATCGCAGATGAGTTCTTGCATGCGAGAAGCACAGCCAACTCAAGCTGGAGGTTCAATTTTTAAATGCTTGTTAATCATGTCACATTAAATTTAGCTTTTACTTGTACTAAAACTGCTTATGTGTAATCAGTAATCACAGTATTTTTTCTTTCAGTTTGCAGCTACTTCTTCGAAACTCTCCATGTATAGGTTGGCCGAGACCGGACTGCACATGGCTGCCCCTTCCGTCTGTTCATAGTATGAACCGTGGCCAACCTATACATGGAGAGTTATTGACCAATTAGGAACGTACTCGCTCATGCGAGATAGTGCATTTGGAGCCAAAGAAGAGTATAAAACACGATTGCTTACATTAGATTATATCACTTGACAAAGTGTTGCAGCGGCACACGAAACGTCGTGATCTTTTAGATTCCTAGTTGACCATACATTGCGAGACAAACGAATATCACTAGCGATATTATTTTCGATACTATATCCGCAATGAGTAGTATATTTACTATTAATAATATGATATATCGTAATTAGTATTGTTATATATATTGTTCTGATTGTCTTTACTTCTGTTCTTTAGTATTTGTGACCTTACACCACAAAACGACCATTAAGTCGGGAAAAATGATTGTGCTTATGTTCATATAACATTAAAAAAGAAGTCATTACCTTTAAAATGGTATATCATTTGTCATATTTGCACTAAGCAAACCCTCTCAAAATGAGCGCCAAAAATTTAGAATATGGCTGAAGCATTTTCAAAATAAGGGAGAAATGGATGCTTAAAAGATCAGTCTCCATTGAAGCGCTGTAATAAGATCATGTTTTAACATGATTTCCAATGCTCAAAATTGTATAGAAGGTAGATTAAGATATACATGTATGCTTATTCAGGAAATACCAAAATCCTAAATCTCATATTTTGAACAAAATTTGGCTATTTTCGCTAATAAAAGAGAAACTACCACAGCGACATAACGGTCGTTTTGTGGTGTAAGGTCACATTTGTTCTTGACGCAAGGACTTTGAACAGTACTCTATGGTTGCGGTAGCAGCAAAGTATGTGGTGTAAATGCGACCTTACAATACTGGTCGTGTGCAATTGTGACTTTAATAATTTTGATCAAAAATACTAAATCTGATTATTCTTCAGAAAAGAGTGACGAGACGAAGAGAGCAGAGAGTCCAGAAGGACAACAGGAACAGAATAAGAAAAGTAAAAGTATGTATTTGAAATCTATAGTCTTTATGGCCTGGTCAGATATGAACGGATAGCAGAAACGAATGCCCAACTAATAGAAAATTTGCGAAATGAAATTATCCGGTGATGAAAGTCGTCTCCATTGCCTAATGTACAAAATATAGAACAACGTACACACCGGAGAAGGAACGGACAAGAAACGCATACGAGCGGAGACGAACGGATGGAAAATTTAGCTCTCCATTTGACATACGTTTACCTAATCCGTTGATATGTGACCGGGCTATTAATAGCAGATCGCCATTTTCACAAAACCTCAAACAAAATGTATTGATGGTAGTCCAGAAAGTATTTATGACAAAGTTTCATCTTTCCATTTTGGTAACTGGTACATAATATACACTACAGTTCTTAATTTTACATCATACTAGTAGAGATAAAGTAGAAACAAAGGTTAGTGTGGAGGCTTGCATGCTTACAGGTTGCAGAAGTGATATGTTCTATTCTATTCATTACTTCTTGTCCTTGCATGGAGTAACATTTCTCAAAGAATACTTCCTTTTATGTTGATAATATTATATAGTATGGTTGAAGTGTATATAATTTCAACTTGTTTCTTTCAGGTAAACGCAGAAGAATTTCAAGAATGTGCGTAATCTGCAAAAAAGAGATAGACCATATGTCTCGACATTTTGCCAGGGAGCATCAGAACCTTTCTGAGGAACGGATTAGGAAGGCAAGAACAACAATGATTCTCAGGTGAGTTTGGATTTGAAGTTAAAGCCAAATAAAGAGATAAACAAAGAGATAAACCATATGTCTCGTCATTTTGCCAGGGAGCATCAGAACCTTTCTGAGGAACAGATTAGGAAGGCAAGAGCAACAATGATTCTCAGGTGAGTTTGGATTTGAAGTTAAAGGGTACCACCACCCAAAAATAATATTCTTATTAAAGAGAGGTAACATCTTTAGTATTCCATTCCATCAACAAGTTCACAAAAATATGTTTCCAGAAAAAAAAAAAAAAATTGGAAAACGCATCACCATTCTAAAGCATGCGTTCATGCGGTCTGAATTGCGACTACTGATGTGTGCAGAGCGAACGAATCGCCCGGGAATCTATTGTCTACAAACGTACGCGTGAATAGCATTGGCGCACTCGCAAATGGTTGGCCCGTATGGAACCAGGAAATAGTAGTGGTTCCGTAAGTGGTAGAAATTAATTGCTTTGTTTATGAATTACACTACCCTTTTCAAAATGTTGGGTATCTAGATATTTGATATCACAAAACGGTACTAAAACATATAATAAAGTGTTGTTCTTTGCCTGGTGGTCGGTCCCCTTTAAAGCCAAATACCGGTATTGGAAAATGCCGAAAAGCATCAACATCTACATGTATATTAGCCGCATTAATTGACCGATAATGTTGCTATTAAAAAGGGCTTATATGTGGACAAATCCAAACATTAGTATTGTTGTATTCAATGATGCAAACATACTGCTGAAAACTGCTTATCAAGTTAGATTGGCCACTCACAGCCTCTTTATTGTTCTATGTCTCCGTCCCCTTCCTTAGCTGTATGCATGTGTTTGTATTATGTTTAGTATATATTTCATGTTTTTTATGTTTCCTCGTCAGTTAGCCTCTGAAGAAGATTCTGCTAGGATAAAACATTTACAAGATGTAGGCCCCATTTTGATTCTCATTGTTGTATTCAGAAATATTATGCAAAGGGAGGTCTTAGGGAGGTCTTAAAGTTGACCTTAAGTTGATCTTAAAATCAACTTTGGGATGAACTTAACATCAGGGATGCCAGAGTTCCGGCTATAGCCGGAATTCCGGCTTTTCTGTTTTTTTTACAAACACTCCGGCTAAAAAAAAAAACGATTATTATTATTTTTTTTTAAAGGGGATATGATCCCCAAAATAGGCTCAGATTGCACCAGAGAGCATCTGGAACCCCAGAGTCTCCACAAATTTTCAGGCCCTGGAACCATTTGCCACTGGCATCCCTGCTTAACATAAAACCACCCCAGGTACATGTATCTTGCTATATCAGGGCTAAAACAAATAATCATAATGTAGAATCCTGACCTACATTTTTAAGTACTTTGTTATAACTGAGCTCGCTTTAGAGATGTTTTACTGTATAACTTTTCTCTCTTCCCTTTTATTCTTCTCAACAGGAAGCCGATTACGCGCAAAGACCGTAAACCCAATCCCCTGGTACTCATGAGGTGCCCGTTTTGCCCCGTGTTGGCCCAACGTCTATGCGGCCACCTCGCCTTAAAGCACAAGATTTCCAAAGGCTCTGAGGAAATGAGGGACATACTCAAGACATGCTGGAAAAGTAATCAAGGTACAGTATTTTTGTTCATATGGTTATATACCAGAGCTGTCAACCATTCCTCCTTGCCAGAATTATTCCTGTTTAAACATAATTATGGCATTTTATTGCATATTGGGAGTAAGTTTCATTAACCAAAAATCGGGGGGAGGGGGGGGGGGGAGCATTTAGTTGCCATTAGTTTTGTTTACAGTCTAAATAACGCCTTGGATTCTTTTCAATTTAGATTCTGATAAAAAAAAAATTGACAAACCAAACTGGTATTGTATACTTGTATTAGTTACAGGAAAAAAAAAACATGCATAGAAAAACACAAAGATGCAAAAGTGTTTTGTCCTTTAAGATAAAGTTACAAGATCCCTTGAAATGGATCTAGTACATTTTTTTCAAAAACATGAACAACTTCAAAACTCTTCCCTTGTTCACATACATCATTGTATTTGTATTACCAATATTTTACCAATATTTTATTAATCATTATGTCCAAACCATGTTAGCCAAAAACCTCACCTAAAGGGCTGAAGTGAGGTGCTTAGATTTGATCACTCGAGCCTGCATCCAGTAGATTTTTATCAGGGATAGCACTTTCTTATCACTAGCAGCTAATCTGTGTGATAGCGCTGGGCCTTGAGGGGAAGTAAACACAGCGTGAGTTTGTTGGCAGTAGTGATAAAACTGTCAGAAACTGATAAGAGTGTGGTCATTCGAGGTAGGAAAATGATGGAATTGATTTCCACGATGGTGGTCATCACGGCTAACGTGATAATCACGTCATGTAGAATAATGAAACAGGTCTCAGTTTTCTGAATTTCTCTTTTGTTATAAAGATAGTTCTGATTGAAGTGTTTGGGTATAATCTTTCTCCATGGGAGATATTTAACTGCACAAATTTAGTGCAGTGAGTTTAATAGCAAACATCACTTTGCATTTCTGCTCATAACTTGGTTATATAACATTAATTTAATATGGAATTTTCACTTAAATTATTAAATGGAAATATCAGATCACATACATGTAAGTACACATTTTATTTAACTTTTGTCAGTTTGTGCATAATTATGTCAAGAAAGTTCTTAGAACCTTTTAAGACTGACTACTAGATTGTTTATCTCAACTGAATTTTAATACATTTGTAAAAATATGATTATTTTTCAGAAGAGAGTGAAGAGTCAGATTGTTCACAAGAGACTGAAGCGGCGGAGTCCGAGAGAGCAGGGAGGCTAGGGGATCTAGAGGACCATAACGACAACCTCAAAGAAGTCCGTGAAACTGATACGTTTCAGTCCCAGTTTTCTGAATTTCTCTTTCGTCGTAAAGATGCAGTCAAACCTGTGTATAGTGACCACCTATGGCCGGGAACAAGAAAAGTGGCCACTGTAGACAGGTGACCTCTATAGACAGGTTCTATAATATTGTTTTTCTCTGGTGGCCACTATAGGCAGGTTGGCTGCTATAGACAGGTGGCCACTAAGACAAGTTTGACTGTAGTTCTGATAGAAATGTTTGGGTATAATATTTCTTCATGGGAGATTTTGAACTGCACAAATTCAGTGCAGTGAGTTAGCAAACATCACTTTGCATTTCTGCTCATTACTTGGTTATACATGTATGTGACCCGCTATAGCAAAACCCGGCACTTGTCTGTTAAAGGGATAGTTGAGTATTGGTCAAACTTAACTTTAGTAACCAAAACCTGCACCATTACGGTACAAACTAATAGTTATAACTCCACCATGCTCGAAAAGTATACACAATTACAAACGACAAAGTAAAACCCCTGTTATCATTCAAAAAGAGCCGTTACAACTCAAAGAGTCATATTAACTCTAGAGAACGCTAGCGCAAAGCGCAAGCGTTCTAGGTCCTTATACGGGACTGAAAATGAATATTGTTTGTGCACGCTAATTGTGCTTAAAATTATACATATGATACGGTACTTACCACCGATTCATTCTCCAATATGTGATCCAACCATCGGGTGGATTAAAATTATGATTTTTTCCCCCATTCCGCTAAAATTCAGTGATTTATGCGCCTCCTCGACTTCTCTCTGTGTGTTAGCGCGACTCCGAACAGATTTTGATGATCGCGATGGCCGCCGATGCGAACGGCGCTTGCGATACACATTGTATGCGCGGTAATAGTTACTGCGCATATCTGTTCGGAGTAGCGCTAACACACGGAGAGAAGTCGAGGAGGCGCATAAATCACTGATTTTTAGCGGAATGGAGGGAAAAATCATAATTTTAATCCACCCGATAGTTGGATCACATATTGGAGAGTGAATCGGTGGTAAGTACCGTATCATATGTATAATTTTAAGCACAATTTGCGTGCACAAACAATATTCATTTTCAGTCCTGTATCAGGAGGAACTAGAACGCGAGAGTCAAATCTGATTGCCGGTGACAATCACTTTTATATAATATTTTGAAAGCAAATTTCACAACAATGAGAGCATTTTAATGGGAATTATTATTATTTCCCATGTTTTTTTGTATGATCTTTCACATGGAATTGAAATCAACCAAATCAGTTACAATTAATTTTTGGGGGGCACTTTGGAAAATACCAATACTCAACGCTCCCTTTAATCATGTTTTGAAGAAATTGACATTTTAAATTCCCACAATGTGTGTAAAAGACCTATCATTGTAAAATTGAAACAATCATATCTTTGCTACCCAAGAAAAATGGACAACAAAACAAATGCAGAGTTTGTATCTGTTTTAATTGGGAGAGAAAAGTGGGAGTAGCATCGGTGCAGTGCAAACTTAATAAGTACTGATGTAGGGTTTTGTAAAAGGAAGACATTTCATATGATTATTTTGCAAAAAGATTTAATATTTTGTTTTAATTATGCCTCTGCCAACGAAGCGGCCGCAGGCATGTTTTCGGGTTGTCCATACGCCCCGTTTTGTTGTTGTCGTAAAATTTAAAGTACCGAATGACGGATCAAGTTCAAACGTAGTATGAGTGTACGTACATATTGGGGTCACGATGATCTGAATAGATTATGGGGATCATGAGGTCAAAGGCCAAGGTCACAGGGCTCAATATATTTGCACAAAATAGCTTGTAATCATAATGGCAAAATATCAAGAAATGTATATCGGATTTCAATCAAACTTGGTACCTGAATGTATCTTAAACAGCCAATGTAGCATTACAATTTTGAGCCCATGAGGTCAAAGGTCAATGTCACAGGTTTCATTACATATTCAAAAGAGCATATGTAATTGTAAGAAATGAATGTTAGATTTCAATCAAACTTGGTACGTGAATGTATCTTAAACAGCTAATGTAGCATTACATTTTTGGGTTCACAAGGTCAAAGGTCAAGGTCACAGGACTCATGGAAATAGCTGGTAATTGTGATTATCTCAAGATGAATTACCATCAAATTTGAGTTTACAGAATTAATTCAGAGCATGTTTAGTTGGGCTTGTTATAAAAAAAAATGTGCAATAGCGGAGGCATCATTTTCAACTGCAAGCAGTCAAATATCCATCTAGTTTGTAATTAAATTTATTGAAAATAACACAAATTTGAATTTGATTTGTGCAGCATGAAAATCTTCTCTCATGTGCTAATAGAAAGAAGGTAAATAGATGGTTGTTTGTAGGCATACATGTATGTTCTTAGTTGTCATTTTATTCCTTCCTAAAAATAACAATTTGACTTTTTCCCTTTTGTGGAGGATAAATACAATAATTATATCAGGGATATATACACATGTATATCAATATAACTCATGTTTCCTTCAGTTATGTAGTCACCAAAAGACATGTAATTAATATGGTTTATATTTATAACATCCCAAAGTACTGTATCATAATTTGGCTTTAAAAAGAGCGTATTCATATTCAATTTATTATTCATTCCATCCCACCCCCCACCCCCACCCCCTCCCTCCTTTACCCTCCCCCACCTAGATCTTGGCCAGCAAACATGCTGTGCCCACAAAGTTGGGCACGCAGATAGCTTGTAACATAAATAATCTGGAAGACTACATAATAGGCTTTAACTGATCAACTTTCAATAGTTTTCTGGCTATATATCCCCCCAAAATACTGTTATTTATTAAAGATAATGTATATCAGTTTTTGTGGTTCAAAATGTGTACAATATCAACTTTTGAGTGTTTTTGTTTAGCCAACCGAGGTGGAGAGAGACGAGGGATCCAAATTGCGTCCGTCTGTCGTCCGTCTGTGACCGTACACAAATTTGAATAACTTTCCAACCCTGCATTTGTTTGTAACACAACTTGATTGGTAGAAGCCCTATATTGGCCTGCATGATATTATGGGGTCAAAGGTCTCATCAGTAGGTCAAAGGTCAAATGAGGTCAAATGTGAAAGTTTTGGGGTAAGAGTCTATTAGGGTAGATAACTTTCCAACCCTGCATCTGTTTGTAACCAAACTTTGTTGGCATGACTGCGCACAAGTGAGCTAGAGACATTACGACTATCACCTTGTTTAAGTATATATCTTTTAAAAATGAATTTTCAATGTATCCTATTTTGTGGTTCAAAGAAATACTGTACAATATCAACTTTTTATATATATATTTTTAAAAGGTATTTTCAATAAATCATGGTTTGTGGTTCAATGGAAATATGTGCTCAATATCAGCTTTTGATAGTTTTGAAAAATTAAAAAAGATGATATCAGTATTACATATTGTTTATTGTGGTTCAAAGGATACCTGTGTATAATTTCACCTTTTGATAGCTAGTCTTGAAATATTAAACAAATATCACTCATTATCAGTATTTTCAACATTCTGTTTTTTTCTTTCTTTTCATAGGATTCCATATGTGGGCCATTCTTTGAAAAGTGAAACTTTTTCGGAAAAATTGAAGTTTTATTTTTCTGTTGTTTTCTTCCATTTTTGGAATGATCCATGTGTAAAGTTTCATGAAATATATTATTTACATTAAATAAAGACACTTTCATACTCATTTGCATAAATTTACATATTTCAATATTTTTCTAAAATCATTACCCAGAAAATAATCAATTATATCGAAAGGATAGTTAGCAAGCTTATTCTTCTCACTTTCCTGTACATGTTGATACCAACTTTGTAAAAATTGAACCTTTCATTCCTTTCTAAACCTTTCATTCCTTTCTAAACCTGATATTATAAAATTCCCATTTTTCCATTCATATTGTACATGTCACACACGTGACCACCCCAAAATGTCACACAGTGACCAGACGTTACCACGTAATTAAATGCAATAAAAAACAACGGTTTGATATAATTCTTATTCATTGCTATTTTTGTACTTACAGATCTATAATACTTGTCTGGTAATAAGATGAACATTGTAGCTTTTCATATTTCAAAGGATTTCCCAAATGAAATTGAGTTATGAAAAAAGCGCTCCGTGCGAAGTCACACACGTGACCCATGCCATTTGACCTCTGACATTGAAAAACGTAATCCTTATAAAATCTTTTGTGTTAAGTTTGAAAGACTTCAACATATTCAAGTCACATACAAAGTAAAAATCATACCTCTTATACTTACTGAAATATAAGCATCCTATTTCAACATTTTTCATGTTTTGGGTCACACACGTGACCAAGAATGGCCCATGTGTACAATGTCAACTTTTGATAGTTTTTAACATATACCCAGGTAGCAAGCCAACGTTGGCCCAACGTTGGAAATTTGCCAACTCGTTGGAACTCGTTGGACGTTGGACAGACTTGTTGGATCAACGTTGGATCAATGTTGGACATCCGCATACAAATATCACAATCTAATTGTTAGAATCAGGTTGGATGCCAACGTTGGTCCAACGTTGGAAATTTGCCAACTCGTTGGACGTTGGACAGACTTATTGGACCAACGTTGATCCAAGGTTGGTATTTTGTTTTCGCCAACGTTGGAGCAGCGTTGGTTGGGCGTACGCAAGCAACGTTGGTCCAACGTTGCCGGACAACGTTGGACCAATGTTGCCAAAAAAATTGGACAACGTTTGTCCAACGATGGACCAACGTTGGCTACCAGGGTACAAAATATAGGCCTACTGGTATTTTTTATGTATCAGTTTTTTGTCACCTTTTGATGATGCCTTGCCAGTACAGCCACAATTATAACAATACTTATCACAGAGTACTTTTGTCAGCATGCAAGGCCTTTTGATGTTGCCTCTACTGTTCTGTTTTCAATTTTGGTACGTTTTTTTAAAACACCAACATTTCAGGGCTTCCTAATTGGTGCACAGACAGTGATAGACGAAATGTTTTTTTTGTTTCTTTGTGATTAAAGTGATCCGAATTTGCATGCTATAGAAGTATCCAAAATTGGATACTGTGATTACAATCCCAAAGCGTCCATAAAGCTTTCCAATTCACTCTTAAATATCTTCATAATAAGGGAGACAATTGAAAAAAATCCGCAAAGCCCATTTCATTTGTTACCATAAACCAAATTACAAGGTAAAAGATAGATGTAAAAACTTCAAGTAATTTTGGTTGAATTTGACAAAGTTAATGGATCACTTTAATCTGAATACCGAAAGTGAAAGGCTGTATTTCTTCTTTCTGGTAAATTTCAATAAACTGGTATAATATCAACAACAAAAAACAAATCTTATTATTGTTTATTTGTTAAGCAAATTTCTGCCAAAATCCATTTTTGGCCTATGAATCACTAAATAACTTTCGGTCATTAAAAATTGCATCATCTAAAATTGTCCTTATTCGTGTATTTCTTTTGGGGGGATTTTATTTTGTATTTCTTTGCTTTTTGACTGATGGACTTTATTGAATGTTTTAGTGGAATCCAATATTCAACCAGCTATTTCCCCTTATAATGAGAAAACAATCAATATAAAACATAATATGGGGGAAATTTTGTAAAAAACAAAGAAATGCATTTCTTAGTATATGGTGTAATCCTCGATCATTTTTGTGATCAAGATCAAGATCAAGATCAAGATCAAGATCATAGATCAAGTCTGGTAGAGTTTATGCCCATCATAACTCGGCCCCCACGCTCATTCACTTTCACTACAAAGTCATGGCTATACAGGGTGGCCCCCAAAATAAAGTAACAAAATGATTATGCCATCGGATAGGGTGTCCTTTCCAATGAAAAACAATACCAAGATCAGTGATTTTGGTCGTGTAGTTTTTGTTTTAGGGTGCTCTAGTGCTCTGAGTGACACCATGTCGGGTCCCCATTTTTGTCAATTTTTTGTCAGTGCTTGATAAATCGCACTTCCTTCCCGTCAAAGCGTCGAACTCCCATACCCTTTCTCTCAGCACACAGCTTAATGCACACTAACAAAAGCGCGCGTATTGTTAGTTGTTCGATGCTATGACGGGCAGTATTAAAGTGCGATTTATAGGCCTAGCTAATTTGGTAAAAATTGCCAAAATTGGAACTTGACATGGTGTCACTCAGAGCACGTACCCTAAAACAAAAACTACACGACCAAAATCACTGTTCTTGGTATCGTTTTTCATTGGAAAAGACACCTATCCAATGGATATAATCATTTTGTTGCTATATTTTGGGAAGTCCCCCCTTTCGTTTATTTTTGGGCCACCCTGTATAGCTGTTAACTCGATCGTATATAATTATATCGCTGAGTTTTTTTGCTCTGAATAAACAACAACAACAACAACTACATCATTTGGCGGACGCCGATGACCTTTTTATTAACCCAGTTTTCCCCCAACATTGATGATGGACCTTGAGTAAGATCTTTGTCGGGCAGCCCTTTGTCGAAAGTTAATACATCTATATAGCAACTACCGCTCCATCGGAAGCAATAGAGGTAATTATTGAGATTCTAGACCGATTCCAGTAGATTCGTAAATAATATGCACACACGGAAACGGATATGTGGGACAGTACATTATCTATTCTATACTGTTGTTCCCCAAGCCAAAAAACAAAGACGTCTAACTCAAAGACAAAGTTTACCAAACAAGTATTAAAATTTAAAACTAACTGCATATCAATTTTAGATGAACATTATATGATTCACGAGCCGAAAAAAATACTTATGTTAATATATTCACCTGTATTATGATTATACAGTTATATTTATAACATTTTTTTTCTCAATAAAATCCTTTCAAATAAATTGACTTTCAGTTTCATTTTGTATTTTATTGCTGAAAAATGTAGATGGTGACATTTAAATTTGCGCTAATTCTAGCCAGTATTCCCTTGCAGCATTGACATTTCGATGCATGCACAAAACTTTCAAAAGTTCAAAACATAAACTTCTTTAGTGCGGGCACCAACTCTGACACTTTGCAATTTCGCAATAAATGCTGCAAATTATACCGTAGCGTAGGCGCCGTAGTGGCTAGAGAACTCGGCCGGGCCCGGGTGGAGAACTCGTCCAGAAAAAGGACAGGGCTGACTTTGAAATTAGATTTGGCGAGAATGCACTGAACATGTGACTCAAAACTTATATCAAACAATTTATCTGCATTGCTCATAAAATACGTGAATCTTGGCTCTTGCTGTTCTGCATTCCTCCTGGAAATCCAGAAAATCGCTTGAAAGTCAGTCTTTACAATCCGAAATTTGTTATTTTTTTATTTTGTTCACGATAATTTGAGATTTCAATTTTTAGAATATTGATTCTCGCTTTTGTAGATATACGCTCAGTAGTTCATTTCGAAAGAAACTTACACAAATTGGACCGCAATATCGCGGTGCCTTCGCTCGATCGAAAATTATCGCTCAACGGCAAAGCGGGTTTCCGCACGGCGCGATTTTATGTACGAAGGTTCAATTTATCGCAGTGCAGGAGAACTCGGCCACAGCGCGTGTACAAAGTCAATGGCGCACTGTGCTGTGGTGTGACTGGCCGAGTTCCCTGGCCACTACGGTATGTGACTGAGAAATAAATGCACAAAGATTTTCTTAATGATAAATTCTACAGTGTTGTGTTTATATTTATAAATTATATCTTTTACAGGAAGAGGACATTCACTGTTCTGAGACAATTGATGCATAGCAGACCTGAGGGAGACGATTCTATCCCGTAACATACTGAAAATACTTGGTCAGAGACTACTACATGTACTTGTAGAGGGACAGACACAGACTCTTGAGCATGGAGTCGGAGAGCATGGAACACGACGGCAGCGGAAGGGAGGATGATGACGGAAGTGAGGATGATGCGTGGATCGAGGACGATGGGGAAGAGGAGGTTGAGAAAGAAGTGAATGCATCGGGTTAGTAGAAAAAATCTAATGAGACCTAGCTAGGCCCCGTTGCAGAAAGAGATACAATCGATTGTAAGTTACAATTAATTGTGAGTCAGATCATGTGTTCTAAATGCGTGAATCTGAATGGTTGAAACGCGGAAAGTTTCTGACTTACAATCGATTGCAACTTACAATTGATTGCATCTCTTTCTGCAATGGGACCCAGGGGGTGTTGCAATAAAGAGTTGCGATCTATTGCAAGTCAGAAAATGTGCTTAAATGCGCAAATTTGATTGGACTACTTTGTGATTGATCGCAACTCTTTATGCAACATTTTCTAACGGCTAGTTCAAAATTCTCTAATAAACCTGGGGCCCCAGCTTTATTACAAATTGTTATATTTATGGATATTTCAGCCGTCTCTGAACCGATTTTGATCAAACAAAGATGATTTTATTATTTAAATATTATGCTCTTTCAAATTTTACACTCAGTTTTTCATTACCTCACAAACAAAATAAGTAGTCTAGCGCCCTCTCTACCAAAACTCAACTATCCCTTTAAGATTGATTGCTACTCTTTCTGCATGGGGCCCCAGTTTGCATTATCTTCCGAGGCATGATGGAAATAACAGTTGCTCTATTTGCAGACTATGGATGTTGATCTATACAGTCTTAGAAGTGAATGCCAGCTCAGGAAAGAGTGTCTTTCAAACCCTCCACTAGATTCCAACGATCAAAACTCTATGGTCAGTTCTTCATAGGTGATAATTCTATTCGGAAGTATTTCAATAATTTTGAAAGCAAATCTTACCCTAAAAAGGTACAGAAATCAATATCAATATCAATATATTTCCAATTAGATGGTTCCATGAGGAAATAAATACTCTCTTTTTACACTTCCAGAAATCCACACCAATGAAAGGGAAGTCAGTAATCTGAGCTCGGCAGGGACACACAACGAATCGGAAGAGTTAGAGCCTGGAGACAAAGATAAAGTTTTCACTGCGATCAGCTTTTCTGTGGAGGAGGCGACAACTAAAGATGACAATGCCATGTCGGGCAAGACAATGAATCCTGAGGGTCACAAAGAAGTCGAAGATGCAGTAGACTTTTCTGTTGAAGAGGGCGAGGCGACAAGCAATGACAGCAGTGTCGTATCAGACAAAACAATGAACCTTCGGAAGCACAAAGAAATGGAAGATGCTAGTATAGCGCCTGTAACTGCTGTCCCAATGGATACATCGGAAGATGCCTCTGGGATAAAGGATAAGAGCATTGACCCTGAAACATCTGAAGAAATGGGAGCTCTAGATGATTTGCAGCCAAAGGGAATCGGTCTAGAGTCCCAAGAGAATCTGGAGTCCCCCAAAGAACAAGTGCAGGGCCAAGGACAAAGTAAGCCCTCTAGTAGCAAAGTTTGTCGCACTTTGTCAAATACTAGCGCGTCATCATCATCATCATCGCTAGATGAAACTACGGACCTGGGTGAAGAATTCTGTGCCACCTGCTATCAGGGATTCAACAGCATCGGAGAGTGGTGTGATCATCTGAGCAGCCATTCCATAGTAAGCCTCAATCTGAGGGACATTTCGGGGAAAAAGCACTGGTCTTTCACGTGTGCGACCTGTACAATGTGCAAGAAGGTGTTTCCAGTTGTTTTCAATAAACCCGGGCCTTTCAAATGCAAGATCTGCATGAAGCTGTTCCCGGACAAGTCCAGCGCAAACGAGCACATAGAAGCTCAAACAAGATCTCAAGAGCAGCTAGGAGAGAGCAAAGCTGCAGCCCAGCAGGAACAAGTGGTATTCAAATGCAATCTTTGCCTAAAGGGTTACACTTCGTTGGAAGGCCTGATGAAACATTTTTCCTGCGACCATAAAAGTTTCAGTTGCCAGATTTGCATGAAGGTTGTGCAGGACTGGGAGAGCCACATGGAGCGGTTTCATAAAGACGACTCAAAATTGGTGGAAAACAAGCAGCAGATCAAGGATTTGTTGAGGACACTGGAGAGATGCCAGAAAAAAGATGCACTGCAGCCGTGCTTGTTTTGCCAAGAATCGTTTGACAGCTTCATATCACTTAGTAACCATGCAAGAGAAGCGCATGCAGAGATATGGAAGTTATGGGGCCATAAACAAAGTATGTAGGCACGAGAGGGGGGGTTCACGCTAAAGCGTACGATATATATTCAAGCACATGCATAAGACGTGCTTACGGGGGGGGGGGGGGGGGGGGGGGGGCGTGATATGGCAAAACCATGTAAGTCATTTTTTGGCGTTTTTCAGGTTTTTAGTGTTTCTTATAGTTTTGAATTATGCTCTTTCATCTGGCAAAAAGTTATAACTCTTATTTCCAGAGATTTAATACCCAGTTTTTGTAAAATTTGCTTAAAAATCAGTAAATTAGAAAGGCAGAACTACGTAAGTCGACTTACGTAGTTTGTTAGAGCAATAACATCGAAAGTAAAAGTTGATTTATCAAGCAAAACTACGTATCTCCCATATTTATGTACAGTCAGCTGCATCAGCTGCTGTATACAGTATGCGCTCGCGGCCGTGGCGGGACAATACACACATGTGCAAATAGCCTTTGCACTGAGCGGAGATGCGCGATATGGACTTCTTCCAATCGATTTAAATGTAATTTGCAATGGAATTCAACAAAACTTTACATTAAAAATGTGGGTATTATTCTGATAATTCTAAAATCATAAAAAATCACTTATTACACAAATGACGACGAATAGAAAATACCTGACAATGCCAAATGGGGATGTTTTTGTATCATGGCTTCACACGAACCCAAAGTTACGGAAAGCTCGGCAAACTGTGCATGCACGCCATTCGCATAACAGAGTTATCCCATCCCACATCGCGCGCAGATGACGCGACGTATAACACACTGTACCAAACGTACGTACGAGACTGGATTTATTTTGTACGCGTACGTACGGTAGTTCTGCCTGATAAGTTAAGTTTTGCCTGATAAACCTTGGCAATGTCTAGGACATACGTAGTTTTGCCTGATAACCTTTGCCCCGTCGGCCGACATACGTAGTTTTGCCTGATAAACCTTTGCCACGTCGGCCGACATACGTAGTTTTGCCTGATAACCTTTGCCCCGTCGGCCGACATACGTAGTTTTGCCTGATAAACCTTTGCCACGTCGGCCGACATACGTAGTTTTGCCTGATAACCTTTGCCCCGTCGGCCGACATACGTAGTTTTGCCTGACAAACCTTTGCCACGTCGGCCGACATACGTAGTTTTGCCTGATAACCTTTGCCCCGTCGGCCGACATACGTAGTTTTGCCTGATAAACCTTTGCCCCGTCGGCCGACATACGTAGTTCTGCCTGATAAGTTAAAACATACATAGTTTTACCTGATCAAAAGCTAGGAGAGTAGTTGTCGATTTTATCAGGCAAAAGCATGTATGTTTTTAAAAATGAAGAAAATTACAAGATTACATGAGGAAATCAAAGATTTCTTTTTTTGGAAAACAAAAATATTGATACACAAGTTGGAATCTTTAAGCTCAAAAATCTCGGAATTGCCTAAAAGGAGATATGTAGTTTTGCCAGATCACAGCCGGGAGGGGGGGGGGGGGGGGGGGGGGTCAATTTTGGACAATAATTTGCGTACATACTTCATGCATGCACACATAGCTACATTACAATAGCGTTGTGCAGAGCTAAACCTTTCCCACTTGCTGCACTATCCTACCAGCCAAATGCAAGTTAACTTTTTTTTATGTGATCCACAATTCTAAATAATTTTGTTATAATTACCAACTCTGTTGCTTTTAAAACTGCAAAATGTAGACAAAAAAACAAATATTTCCAATCCCTTTTTTTTCGAGCAAGGCTTTCTAAAACGCAGCACTTGGGAAGTAACTTGGGGGGAAGAAAAGAAATAAGAAGTGACGTGGATATGGTGGAATATTTGTCAACTCCCATCCTTTTGTTGACTGCATGGTAATGTATTCAGGCAAAGTTCAAATGCTGCAGTAATTGTACGGGGTCGGGAAGCATGAACAAAATCATAATGCAAGCTCGCGTGTATCTCCTATCATTCAAGTGTGGAATATAACTTGGGTATCGGCATTACTGAGTTGAATAGGTACATATCTTGATATAAAGTGATGTAATCAAATTTTGATTAAATGTATTATTCTTGTCAATGTCCATTGTAGTGCCACGCGTCTCAACATTATCACCATCCCCTAATGGCAAAAAAGTTCAAATACATGTTTGATGCAGTAACCAGATGTTCTTGTGGCAATTAATGATTTTGCAAGTATTTTTTTCTGTTTTGGGCCACCTTTATCCTGTTTTAGGCTGCAAAAAGCTACAGGCTAAGCTACAGGCTTCTTTTTACTGCAATACGCCACAGGACACCCATGGACATACTCTACAATGTAGTAAGCCCTTGCTAATACAGTGGAACCCATTTATAACGAGTTACCTGATATAGCGAGGTTATTTTACTGGTTCAGGTTTTCTGTTTTTTGTATTATTTGTAAGCCCCGTTTCACCAAGAAATCTGATATAACAAGGTAAATCCGATGGGCCCAAGGTGCTAATTATAATGGGGTTTCATTGTACATTGGAAGCTGGTTGTACATGAGTTTGGGACAATGAAAATTATCTTGTTATATTGGGTTACTTCTTCTTCTTCCAAGTTCAGTACAGTCCTCTGAGTAGAGTATTGTCGTACTGTTGTGCGGTGCAGAACTCAAAGAGAGTGCCAGGAAAATATATTTGAATAGGTAGCCTTAAAAGGTGCGAAAGTGCAAGTAAAAACCATCTTTGTTTCTTAGTTTTGGCGTAGCTTCAGTCCTACCAGCTCGCTCCTAAAGTGGTCGATTGTAGGAGCTGATCTTGTTGAGACTGGTAGCTGGTTCCACAGGCAGATGGCGCTTGGGAAGAAGGAAGATTGATAGCTGTTGATCCTGCAGTATTGTTGTTGAAACTGGGCTTGTTGTCGTCTAGAGCGGTATATCACAGGAAAGATGTATGGTGGTCCAGATGGTATGGCAATCGGGTTATTTAAGATTCTGTACATCATAATAACCTTGGTAATATATCAGAGTTAAAACAAAAGACTATTAAAAGCTGGGACCAGAAAAAATACCTTGACATTAAACAAGGGTTTTGTTATATATCAGAGCTCTCTATATATAACGAAGCTCCCCTGTAGTTTTTGTGAACATGAGTACAAATCATGTCCAAATTTTCCCTTGTACATGTACATTTATAATGAACAAAACCACATTCCATGCCTACAATGATAGAATGTCAAATGAAGACTGTAAAATAAAGAAGAAATGTGTCTTGTAAATTTATGTGTTTTGTTCCATTTTTTTTGTGGTAAAGTAATAGTTGCCTAGTTGCCATAAGACTAAGGGCTTTCAGTCAGTTTTAGCTTTAATTAAAGGGATAGTTGAGTATTGTTCAAACTTAACTTTGGTAACCAAAACCTGCTCCATTACGGTACAACATCAAAGTTATAACTTCACCATGCTCGAAAAGTATACACAATTACAAACGACTAAGTAAAACCCCTGTTAACATTCAAAAAGAGCCGTTATAACTCAAGAGGGCGCTCTCTAAAAAAATAATTGGATTTAGCCATTTTTCATACAAAATTGTGCATTTAATGTTTTGTTAAAATAATGAGTTGATAGAGATATCAACAACTTTTTAAAAACCTATTCAGATTTTTTTCAAAGTAGTCTGCATTTTAAATTTTTTTTCTAAAAAGTCAAAATATTCCCTGGTGAAGAATTTTTGAATAAAAATATATGTTTATGGATAATTCAGCCGTTTCTGAACCGATTTTGTTCAAATAAAATTTATTCTGTCATTAAAATTGTATGTTCTTTCAAATTTGACAGTCAGTTTTTCATTATCAAACAGAAAATATTTTGTGAAGTGCCCCCCTATACCAACACTCAACTATCCCGTTATGCATACCATCTTGTACATGTAGATCGGAGATACAATGTACACCTCTACAAGCCCAGAGCCAGGATTTTTCAAGGGGGTTGTGTAATTTACAAAACTGGAACAAGATCAAACATGGCCAAGACAGGAGACCACTAGTCAAGTTGTGTAAGCAGGGGGAGGGTGTTGTCCTTTTCCTAAATTTGTTGAGGCCGAGACCACTGGTTAAATTGTGCAAATGGAAAAAGGGGGGGGGGGGGGGGGGGGGTCGTCAACAAGACCGAACGTTTTCCTGAGACCACTGGTTAATTGACTTGGCGCCCTCTTTCTCATCCGATATTATACAATTTTATGCATGTACATTCCCATTACTTTGTGATTTATCTTCAAGTGCATGACTGCGATGTGTATTTGTTGTTTCTTGCACAAGCACATGTGGGAAAGAAAAAGAAAGTTCAAAATGTAAAAAAAAAGAAAATGAACAATTGATTATATTCACTTTGATTATACACTACGGCACACACATTTTCTGGCTGCATGCAATTCACCATATAGGAGGTTTGTGTAAACCATGGTCTACATCTATGGAGTGCTATTTGTAAACTGATGGAGAAACAATGTACACTCCTTACTTGTAAACAAATTGTTACACATTTGAGGCACCAAATTAATGCGTGGCTATATTCTCGAGTTAGCAAGCACTAAAAAACGGTCATATCATTTAGAAGTTGCCTTTCTACTAGCAGCTCTTCATAGATGTGCAGACCATGGTTTAAACCATGGTTTATTTTGAACCTCCTATGTGAATTCCAGCCTTTATGAAGAAAATAATATTAAAAAAAAGAATAAATAAACATAAACAAAGAACTAAAATAAATAAATAAAACACTCCAAAATAGACAAGAAAAGGAAAAAAAGAAGAACACCATTCTTTCCATACATCACACGGCGAATGCTGTTCTAAGAAAAAAAAGGAATAAAGCGAGGTCGGATTATCGTTATGTCAAGTAAAATATAATTTACAGTTTTAATAGAAAATGTTCAGCCTAGCTCTCTTGTACATGTAAGCATACAGTATTTTGGCAATTTTCCCCTGATAATGTAATAATTAAATAGGTAGTTTACTGGTAATAAATACAGAAAGGTCGCTGTTTTCAAAGTTATAAAGTCATAATTTGAAAACCGCAAGGCCCAGTAACACAAAGATCATATGATCAATTGATAACTAAATAATTGCATGATTTATAGTGAATCTTTTTTTTACAGGGCCCATGCAGTTATCCTTTTTTGTAATGTAAGATACAGCGGAACCTCATTATTATGAGCTCTGATTAACTTGGAGGTAATTTTGCTGCTTCCAGCTCATAATATTATTAATATTTTGTTGGTACCATGATTAACAGAATACCACATGATCTGACTTGCAATTGATTCAAACTGTACAAGCGATTGTAATTCTTTCTGCAACAGGGCCCTGAAATAACATAATTGTTACTTACATGTAGATACACTTTACACAATAAAACAATGCAGCGTACATGTCTGTAACAGTAAAAGCTTAAATAATGATAATGGAAGGAACTTTGTTGGGGTGACCCCCCCCCCCCCCCCCCCCCCCAAAAAAAAAAACAAAAAAACAAAATGAACGGGGCACTTCCTAAAATATGATAACAAGATGATAATGTCCATCGAATAGGGTATCTTTTCCAATGAAAAACAATACCAAGAACAGTAATTTTAGTAGTGTAGTTTTTATCTTTAGGGCGCTCTGAGCGACACCATGTCAATTTTTACCCAGTCATTCCCATAATCATGCCCATTCTCTCGACACACAGCTGAATGCACACTAACAATAGCACGCTTATTGCTCATTGTTCAATTGCTATGACAGGCAGTAAGTGTGATTTATCAAGCACTGACTTGGTAAAAATTGACAATAATGGGAGCCTGACATGCATGGTGTCACTCAGAGCGCCCTAAAACAAAAATTACTGTTCTTGGTATCGTTTTTCATTGGAAAAGATACCCTATTCGATGGACATAATTATTCCATTACTATATTTTGGGAAGTGCCCCATTCCGTTTTTTGGGGGGCCACCCTGTATAGGGCCTAAAAGCAATATCACAAATCAATTGAATACATATTGAATGAACACAGGGTTCTCCATTAAACATAAACCATGGCAATTATAATGCTCATACAAAGCAGTTAAACATGCACATGCTTTCATTAAACATGCACGGCCGGCCCTTGTGAATTTCATTCTTTGATGGATCGTTAAAACATACATAATTATGCTGAAATCTATTTCAATATTGTTGTTTTACTGATTGAACGCAGTAATTACTTTAGGTTGAAATAAACTTGTAATATTTTATGAATAAAGGATGAATTTAACCCATTCAAGGTCCCCAAAATACTTGGAGACAACAGCAATATCTATTGGTCCAGAACAGGACAAGATTATACAATCAACGAGTTAATAATTTGTGCTTTAAACATTGTATCAATTAGTAATCCATGATTTACTCACTGTATCAAAACTATTCTACATTTGCGTCTAAATTGCGTTCTTAATTTAAAAATCTACATAGCTTTTCCACACTGTAATTGTTTTTGCTTTGTTCAAATAACAATTTAACAAATTACAATTGGTAATACTAAACTGGCGGTAAAGAAATATTCAGAGGATAAAAATGTTAAAACACGATGTCTGGAAGATTACATTTAAATATTTTCATCGTAAGAAACATCTATAAGATAATATATGTCTACTGAGTATATACATGTTTAAAACTATCGCCCTTTCCAATCATAACATGGTACATATAAAATCGATAACTCCACTTCCATTCCCCCTAGCCGTGAATCTATCAACTCATTTCAACAATGGCAGCAAGAAAGAAAATCTTGTCATTATACCCTTAAAAAAGCATTCCCCTAAATTGCAGTGCTGATCGACTATAAAAGGTGAAGCTGGGTACAATCTGCATGACACAAATAATGTCACTTAAAAAAAAAAAAATCTCCCAGGAGATTGTGGCAGTTAAAGTCAAATTTTGTTGAAATATGAGATTCTGGATTTAAGTATTTCCTGAATGAGAGTATCTTAAAGGGATTGTTCGGACGATTTCAAAATTAATGTACCAGAATCTAAAAAAATATCCTATCAGGATGATTTATACTCTATTGTTTTGTGTCTGCAATTTTTGATATTCATCGTCTATTTTTTGTACGCTTCAGATTTTTATCACGTGGTCGTGTGACACGCCAGCCTCACTTTGCTTTGTATTGGCAGCAAAGTGAGGCATCGACGTCACGAAAATTGCATGCTGGGATAGATCCCACTGGCGGCAGATTCGATCAAGAACTGTTAACTTATTTAGTCCCAAAGTGATTGTGAATGATCCAGTTGGTCTTTTTTTGTCGGGACAAAGGCAATATGTTGAAAAAATATTGCTGGAAATCGTCCGAACCCCTCCTTTAACCCCTTGACTGGTACTGGAACCGAGTAGGTTGTGTGCAGAATTTATGGGGATTTCATAAACTCGAATGGAATGGGTTAATCTAGTACCTTCTGTGAGATTTTGAGCATCATAAATCATGTTTGAATATGACTTTACATGAAATAAAACTGATCAGATTACAGCACTTGAATAGACGCCAATCTTTTAAGTGGCCTGTTTTCTCCATTCTTCAGCCATGTTCCAAATCTTTGGCCCTCATCATGTTGAAAGGGTTTGCTTAATTCAAATACATTTAAAAGGTAATGACTTCTTCTTCAATTCCTTGTGAAATCAGCACAATCATTATTCCCAACTTATTGGTCGCCGTTTTGTGGTGTAAAGGTCACATATGAAATCAATTTCTATGCATTCTTCACAATGAAATTATCACGAGTATTGGTCATTTAGAGGGACTGAGGCGCCAACTTTTCAGAACCAAGCGGATTTGTACCCGAGCACAACACTGTTGTACTAACATCGTCCTGAGGGAACTTTGAATGCTGCCCTCTCACTCATCTGCAGTCTCCTTAAAGAAATACAAGTTTACTTGCTGTGTTGAAAGAAATCCTCAGAATTGTCAAAGAATCTTTGGCAACCTTTACATTTGTAGGCGTTATACACGCCACGATGAAATCTGTCAACATGCCATTTCAAAATATGAGAGTTTGGTGTGCTGTACATACATAGGTAACAGATAAAGGCTCCCTTTTGTCCACATTTAACCGGTGGTGGATCGCAACCATCAGAAACTGCCACGGCACCATCTACCATGGCACCATCCGCTGAAGTCTTGCTGCGTTTGCTCCGCCATTGGACATCCTTCCGTTGGGTTTCCGCAGCCGAACCAACTTTGGGAGTTGCCGCTTCGCTGTTCACAACTGGCTGTCCCAAGGTGCCACTGGGATTTGTGACTTGCGTTGCATCAGATAGTAGGTAAGCACAATCGGCCACCTTGACAACAGGGTTAGAAGTTCCATTATCCAGGGCAGCCTTGAACAGCATATCTCCCGGATGCTCGCTATTCATATGGGTCACCAACAATGTCTGCGATCTAAATCTTCTTTTGGGACAAATACTGCACAAGTAAAGGTAATGTTCGTCCCGGGTGTGCTCCCTCATCATCTCTTGCGTTGGAAATTCACGAGCACAAAATCCGCACTCGTGCGCTTTCTGATCTCTCTTTCCTTTGTGCGATGGATTATCTCCTGGATGCTCTCTATTCATATCCAGGGCAGCCTTGAACAGCATATCTCCCGGATGCTCGCTATTCATATGGGTCACCAACAATGTCTGCGATCTAAATCTTCTTTCGGGACAAATGCTGCACAAGTAAAGGTAATGTTCGTCCCGGGTGTGCTCCCTCATCATCTCTTGAGTTGGAAATTCACGAGCACAAAATCCGCACTCGTGCGCTTTCTGATCTCTCTTTCCTTTGTGCGATGGATTATCTCCTGGATGCTCTCTATTCATATCCAGGGCAGCCTTGAACAGCATATCTCCCGGATGCTCGCTATTCATATGGGTCACCAACAATGTCTGCGATCTAAATCTTCTTTTGGGACAAATGCTGCACAAGTAAAGGTAATGTTCGTCCCGGGTGTGCTCCCTCATCATCTCTTGAGTTGGAAATTCACGAGCACAAAATCCGCACTCATGCGCTTTCTGATCTCTCTTTCCTTTGTGCGATGGATTATCTCCTGGATGCTCTCTATTCATATGGGTCACCAACGATGTCTGCGATCTAAATCTTCTTTTGGGACAAATGCTGCACAAGAAAATGTAATGTTCGTCCCGGGCGTGCTCACTTATCTTCTCTTGAGTTGGAAATTCACGAGCACAATATCCGCACTTGTGCGCTTTCTGATCTCTCTTTCCTTCGGGCGATGGATTATTCCTCTCTTTTTCTCTGTTGCGTCTCGCTGTCTTCTCTTGAATACTTTGCCTCCATCGCGGATGAGCGCTCCACATGTGCATACACATACTGTCCTGTATTGAATAACTTTTCATGCATATCAAGCAAGAGTATTCTTTGCATATGCTGCACACGTTCATATCCCTCATGTGTAGAATGTGTTTCTCTTGCTGTTCTGCCGATCTCCTGTGTTGGTCCATGTGCTTCAAGTGTATCTGGGCTCTAGTGAACTTTCCCTCACTCTGCATCGCTGCACAGTCTTTGCAGAGGGTGTTCATGTGATAATGTTGGGGAATAATGAGCATGAGCTGTTGGAAGTACCACTGCCATTCCACCTCCATCTTCAATCTCTCTGCGGATTTCCCCAGATCCATCTGTCGCGATGTCTTGCATTTGTCACAGACGGGTGCATGCACCTCGCGCATATGTCCTAGCAGACCGACAGCATTAGGGAAGTCTTCCTGACATATTCCACAGCAGAATGCGTCCGACTGTTTGTCGTCGGAAGATCCCGCGCGAACATACACGGAGGAGCAACCCTCGAAACACCTCAAAATACTGCTGCAGTGAGAGTCACATATTTCACAAGAGAATGCGAGGCCCGATATGGCCTCACGTGAACCATTACCCCACGATCTTGCTTCTTGCGTTGCCTTTTCACGCAGATCGCTTTTCTGTTCAGACGACTGTCTTTCACTGGTCCGGGTGTCGAGCTCTTTTGTTGTTTCTCCTCCACTTGCTTTCACGCTGTTACATCTTTCCCTCTCAACTTTGATAACCTTCTCTGTGTGGTCGATACCACCGTCAGTTACTCTAGACCCACTGAAGTCTCCTTGAGCAGTTGCTTCAGAGGGTGCCACTGCAATGGGCCCTTCCGACGATTGTGGAGTGCCAGTTTTGGACAAACGATGTGGTCGTCCTACTTCTGAATCCTCGTCTTGCTCATCGCTGTTGTTTGGTGTGACACGAGCGATTTGATGATGTCCCTCATCCTGTACGATGCCGTCTTGACCAGAACGTACATGGGCGATGAGATGGTGCTTCAGTTCGTCACAATTTGTAAAGACCAGAGGGCACAGGAGACAGGGTATTGGACCGGTGTGTTCAATTCCAAGGCTGTTCGTCTTAGAAATGGTCTCTCTATTTGGTTCAGTGACCCCATTCTTGTCCACCCTCTCACCTGCATAGGTGGGACAAAATAAAAAAAAATTGAGTACAGTTTAAATATTTGTTTGTACTTCATTAAGTCATCTAGTTTTGTTTAGTTTACATTTCGTCTTCATGATTTGAAACGCATGTATATAAAAACAAATCTTTTAATAAACCCAATATCTAAGCTAAAATTAAGTCATTCATTTTTTTAAAATGATTTTCCTCAAGTGTTATTTGAGACTTTGATCATGTACATTGTAAGATTCATCTGAATGCTGTTCAGTAAAATCATTTAAAGGGCAATAAAACTATGGCTTTCGGCTATTATTATCGTTTAGAGGGTGAACAGACATTTGATTTGATACATAACTTGGCAATTTTGGCCTCCTGTATCCCATAAAATCCTTCCGTGAACATACCCACATTTTACTAATTCTTACGGCGGCAAAAGGTGATTGGAGCGGCCATGTTCTTGTAATTGCCCGACATGCTTTGCAAACTATGACGTGTGTGCTATGGGCCGAACAAAAAGCTTTTCACTGATTTGCAGATTCGTCAAAGCATCTACAAGTATTCGGACAATGGTTTGAATAGGTGCTATTGAAATACATTAGTGCATATCACTGACCGTAAGTCCGCACACACCTAATAATGGCGGCCTCCAGTGTTCGCATGAATAGTGGTAATCCTGATAGAGTTTTCACATATTTCTCCCAAAGCAGAAATCTGAGTCGGAGTTATGTTATATATATATAATAAAAAGGCATATTACGATGTATCAAGTAGGATAAACTCTATTCTTGAGTTGCATTGCCCTTTAAAAAGAACACTGTTTATCTAGTATAAAGGTTAAAATGCCATATCTTATCACCTAGTGCCCACTGATTTTACTATTTAATTAAAAAGCGTTCCTGTGGAATAAAAAAATATACTCTTCCGCAAAAACCAATATAAAAGAATTTATCATGCTAGATACATGTACATGTAGCTCAATCTGCTACGCAAATTCTCGCATGTTGCTAGATCAGGAGATAGGGATATACATAATTATATGCTCTGAATTTAACACAAATTGGACCATCTATGTACTTGCCAAACGGCAATCAAGCAAGTGCGATGTGTCGAGTCTATCGATATATAACCATATAAAACCATATAAATTGATACATGATGCCTATTAACTTTTTTTTATCACTTAATTTATGAATCGATATATAAAACAACAATATAAATAACTGTCTTTCGTTTGTATTCATGCCTAATTTGTGATACTATTCATGTATATTTATGATTTATTTCTCTAATTATTGTATATAGTATTCTAGAAACGTGGTTGGTCAATTCTCGCTATCTTAAATAGGTCCGAAAATCCCGAAATTCGCGAGACGAGACTTTTTTCCACTTTGCGGGTCGTCACTCCCACTTCCGGTTCCAGCACGGCGCGCGTGCGCATCATTCGCACACGCTCGAAATGGATGCAATCAGCGTAACTCACACAAAATATAATGCATTAATTAAAAGCTATCGACCACACGTCTCAAATGCGTTTGTATGCAGTACATGTATACAGATCCCCGGCCGGTTACGGAAAAAATAAACACCTCCCGCGCGCCGCACACATGCACACGACGTGTCCACGCAGTAGTCAGGAAGTTGGTATGACTAAAAGCTATCCCACAATTCCATGCATGTTTTCGGGATTTTGATCGGATTTCGAGATAATCGCTATTTGGGGTAGCGAGAATTGGGGCTCTCACAATAAAAACTAGTTTCACTATCAATCTGAAAATCGGAGAATACTTTTCACTATTTCTGCCTATACCATGAAAATGACGTCATAGACGGGGGGGGGGGGGGGGGGGGGGTGACAGTGGCGTATAAAGCAAAAACTTTTGGGGGGGCTAGCTAAACCAAATCCGCATCACCACTGGATATTGTGAGGGAGCGAGGCGACTGAGCGTGGGGAGGGAGGTTTTGCATTTTTGGACTTGAAACTGTGCAATCTGGTGCATACCTGGAAAGGAAATTCTGACTTGAAGACATGTACTATAATGTGCGTTAACTAGTGCGTCATGATTCTTAACAAGAAGAGTTTATGATTGATTCATAAAGAAAAACAAAAATGCACCCCCAAAATAATATTCGCAAAGTGACATATGATGACACACGCGGTACCCCGGGGTACCGTTGTACCCCGGGGTACCGCGTTGTGTAGCGCCATCTTGTGTCCACTCGAAGTACAACCGTATTGCGTTGTGCATGCAGTGCAGCGCGCGCTTGTATGCACGCTATACCCCAGTACAGCCCTAAAAATTAAATAAATAATTCAACAAAATGGCGGATACTTGTCTGGTACCCCAGGGTACCGTTTATGTCATCATATTCAGTTCAAACAGTGCATCAAAAGCATTATTTTATGACAAAACAACATGAACATTGTATTCCAGACGTATACAAGACCGATTCCCGAGGGAGCGAAACGATAACCTGAGAGGGGGAAGGGTGATGCGAGGGTGTGATGGTAGGTGGGTGCATGGTAAAGCTGCTTTTGCAATGTTTTAGTTGAAATTATGCAATCTGGTGCATACTTGGGAAGGAGTGATTGGGGTGATTCACAAAGATTCCAAGTCAAACTTAAATCCTAACTTAATTGGACTTTAAACTATGGTAGCAGGCCATTTGTAGCCTCAGAATCAAATACTGTATATTCAAGAGCCAAAATGTGATTATTTAAAATATTTCATCAAAAATTTACATCGATAACTCAAAGTCTCTTTGATAAAGGAAAATATTGATTATTTTGATCAAAATCATATATATATATATGCCTGTTTAAAGGACAACGTTTAACAATCTTATTCCATTTGTTTAAAGTCTAACTAACTGTTAAGTTTGACCTAATGGGATCTTTTTTTAAATTGATATTGAAATTGAAAAGGTTTTATTGAAAATAATATCAATCACAGCCAAATTGCTGAAATACAGATATTTTACAAACGAAGACAACATGATTAAAATAAAATAACGTAACTTAATTAAATATTGAACATAATATACATTGGGTGATTTCAAGTATGGTGTTTAGGGCTGGTGTTAGTGTTTATCAAACTGGTGTTTGTGTGTAATAAACACTAACACCGGCCTTAAACACCATACTTGAAATCACCCATTGTACATGTACATGGTACAGTTAAACAAGAGAATATTATACAGTATTACAATGACAATAAGCATTAAACACCAAGATAAAAAGTTGTAAAAAATTGCTAAGATTAAAATGCAATAACTTGTTTTTAAAAAATCTGTGTGAAACAGCCCCCAGGTGGTAACTGAGCTCGGACTTACCGCATGACACCTCCTCATCCGAGTAGTCTGTAATTTCTACAATCTCTCCATTTTTGTCATCTTCGACTTCCACTTCGTCCTTGTTGCTTTCTTGGTCTTCCTCGGTCCCATCCACAATAGTAACGATGGGTGAAATAGCGGTTGACATCGCCTGAAGTTCTTGTAGACGGGTTCTAAATATCTTGTTGCTATGGGCAATCCTGTTCATTGTTTGCTGAAGAATTTTTCCTTCTTGTCGTAATTCCTGTGAGGAGATGGAATCAGTTGAAAGTGTTTAATGGGGATTTGCTAAAATTTGCCAAAATTAAGTATTCCTTTAACAAACAAAAAACAGAAATTTGATGGTATCCATCAATTTGTTTGCCTAGCCTCGTGGACTCATGACGTCATGACAACAAAATCTTACACTTCATTCCCAAGATACAAACATGTACCAAGTTTGGTGACAATAAGTTAATTGGTTTTTGAGACATCGCGATAACAAGCTATTTTCATACCTTTGACCACATAACCCAAAAATTTAATCAGTTCATTGCCTCCTCAAGATACATGTGTATCAAGTTTGGTGGAAATCCGATAACAAGAATGTATGTACGTACGGAAAACGTCCGGCCACTGGTGTCTGCGATTCTAAGGCTGTTCGTCTTGGAAACGGCCTCTCCATTTGGTCCAGTGACCCCATTCTTGTCTGCCATCTCACCTGCATAGGTGGGACAAAATTAAAAGTCGTTTGTGCAGTTTAAATACGGATACGGTTCGTTAGTCTGAAAATGAAATAGTGTTTGTTAATTATTCAAAGGTTCGTAATTCCAAACAGTCTTTTATTCCAAAATGAAATTGGGTTAATTTTTCTGAAGGTTCGTTAAGCTGAAAATTTTCAGATAAACGAACCTCATTTTATTTTCGGATTAAAGAACCTCATTTCATTTTCGGATTAAGGAACCCCACTTCATTTTCAGATCAACGAACCTTCGGAACATCAAACCTGATTTCATTTTCAGAGAAACAAAGATTCGGAATAACGAACCTTCAGAATAACGAGCTGTAAAAGCCCAGTCCCATACTGACGATTTTCACGGCGAATCGCAACGATTTGACATTCGTCGAGAAAATCGCTTAGGTCGTGTTGCATTGTGTTACATCGTATCGGTTCTTCCCCAAAACCGTTGCGCATCATGAAGAAAATCGTGAAAGCGGAGCCCAAATCGCCGTCTTCAACTGTTCAAAACAATCGCCACGCCAGGACGATTTTCACCAAAAATCATTGTATTTACCGTTGCATATTCGTGTCAAGTCGTTCCACATCGTTACAATTCGTTGTGACTTGTATCGCTTCGTTGTTAAGAACGCCGCTTTCCGTTTTTGAACTGACCATGGGCGTAGAGATTTACGTAATACCTATTTATCACGAGGGGGGGGGGGGGTGAATGAATAGATCATCCCACTGTTGAATGGTATCAATGACAGATCTACGCCCATGGAACTGACTCAAACAAGTCCGATTGTTCATATTGTGCACTGCCCGATTGTTCCATAAAAGAATGTGAGGAAATCGTTGCGACATGGCAATAGTTTTGAACAGTTCAAAACATTTGTTGTGCTAACACGATTCATGGCGTTCTTCGCGATGCGCAACGGTTCGAAGAACGAATTACAACGACTCGCGACGACTCAAGCGATTTTCTCCACGAATGATAATTCGTTCCGAGACCACAACTTTTTTCTGCACCGATTTTCTACCGCAATGGTTAACGACAAAAGAAGGACGAACTGACTCGTCGAACAACGACGAAGAACGAATATTCGTCTTGAATCACCGTACAATTATTTCCAATTCGTTGTTAAATCGTGGCTAAATCGAGTCGATTCGTTCTAGTAAATCGTTGTGAGTCGCCGTGAAAATCGTCAGTATGGGACTGGGCCTTTAAACTTGAAGTCTCCTTGATAAAAGAAAATACTGATGATACCCGATTTTCAAAAATTGCCACTCCATAGACCCCCGGAATGACTTGGCTAGGTATTTGACTAGCGCCAAGTCCATTATTCTCTTCTAGTTCGGCTCCTTGGACCACCATTTGAGCCTTTTTGAGGGTTTCCGTAGGTCTTTGGTAGCTCCAAGTCTATGTATTTTGTAGTTTTAGTCTGCTCCTTAGACCCCTTAACTCCCGTTTCAGGGTTTTTGTAGCTCCAAAGACCCTATATTTTGTGCTTGTAGTCAGCTCTTCAGACCCCCATTTCAGAGTTCCGTGCGGCACACCCCCGTCAAAAAATAATTTGAGTGTCCCCCCCCCCCCCCCCCCTCCCCAGGTGGTAACTGAGCTCGGACTTACCGCATGGCCCCTCCTCATCCGAGTAGTCTGGAATTTCTATAATCTCCCCATTTTTGTGATCTTCGACTTCCACTTCGTCCTTGTTGCTTTCTTGGTCTTCCTTGGTCCCATCCACAATAGTAACGATGGGTGATTTGGGGGTTGACGTTGCCTGAAGTTCTTGAAGACGGGTTCTAAGTATCTTGTTGCTATGGGCAATCCTGTTCATTGTTTGTTGAAGAATTTTTTCTTCTTGTCGTAACTCCTGTGAAGAGATGGAATTAGTTGAAAGTGTTTTATAATGCGGATTTGCTCAAATTTGCCAAAATTTAATATTCCTTTAAAGGTATCCATGTACTTTGTTAGATATAGCCGATATGTCTGAATGATGTGTGAAAGTTTCATTGAAAAAACAAAACAAAAGAAAAACAGAAAGTTGATGTATCCATAAGGAACATTTTTGACAGACCCCAATCACAAGCTAAATTTCCATAAATCTTTGTGATCTTTGACCTTATGACCCTAAAAAGTTAATCAGTTCATTGGCTCCTCAAGATACATGTTCATGTACCAAGTTTGATGGCGCAAAACCCTAGAGAGAGAGCACTGAATGAATCATCTTTGGGTCGTAAAATGACTAGACTGAAACTAGACTGAATATAGCAAACCCCTGCACTTGTCTGTAATTCATATTTTAGAAAAATTGACATTATAAGGATCTTCCACTGCACGCAGTCCAAATGGATGCTTCCACCATTTTTATGAGTCACCTTTGACCTAGTGACCCTTTAAATCTAATCAGTTCATCTGCTCCTTAAGATACATGTACCATGTTTGGTGACAGCTTAATTATATCGAGATACATGTAACAAGCTATTTTTGCCTAGCCTCGTGACTCTTGATGTCATGACAAAATTTTCTGCATATTTAATAAGCCCGGTGACCTTTGACCACATGACACCAAAATCTAATCAGTTCACTGCCTCCTCAAGATACATATATATGTATCAAGTTTGGTGGAAATCCGTCCACCAGCGGTTCTTGACATATCACGATATAATGATAACGAGAATGTACAGATAACCTCCGGCCACTTTGTTAATTGCAGCTCGGCAATACAAATCTACATGCACTCTACAAACAAAGGTCATATCTTAAACAAGATTTTGTAAGCGGAACTGAAGATGGCAGCACTTACCTCGATGCAATGATGGGCATTTTTTAGAAGGTTGATCCGGCTCACTCTGCCCTTCTGATGGTTACCACCAAGAGTTTCTTCCAGATTAGCGAAAGACATCTTGAGTCGGCCTCGTCTGCAGAAAGGAAAAACAAAAATATATTTAGAATTAAAGGTTCGATATCAGTCAGTCAGCCGTGTACCATAATTTATACTGTTTTAAATAAAAAATTAATTTAAAAAATAAATAACTAGATGGATCTTCGACTGCGCGCAGTCGAAAATGATGCCTCCGCCTTTACGCAATTTTGCATATATAATGAGCTCTGTGACCTTTGACCTCATGACCCCAAAATCTAATCAGATCATCGGGCCCCCAAGATACATACATGTACAAAGTTTGATCAGAATCTGGCAATCCCTTCTTGAGATAACGCGATCACGAGCTATTTTTGCATATATAATGAGCTCTGTGACCTTTGACCTTTGACCTCATGACCCCAAAATCTAATCAGATCATTGGCCCCCCAAGATACATACATGTACCAAGTTTGGTCAGAATCTGTCAATCCCTTCTTGAGATAACGCGATCACGAGCTATTTTTGCATATATAATGAGCTCTGACCTTTGACCTTTGACCTCATGACCCCAAAATCTAATCAGATCATTGGCCCCCCAAGATACATACATGTACCAAGTTTGGTCAGAATCTGTCAATCCCTTCTTGAGATAACGCGATCCCAAGCTATTTTTGCATATATAATGAGCTCTGTGACCTTTGACGTCATGACCCCAAAATCTGATCAGATCATTAGCCCCCCAAGATACACATATGACTCAAGTTTGGTGAAAATCTGTCAATCAGTTCTTGAGATAACGCGATCACGAGAACGGGACGTACGTACGGATGTACGGACGTACATGTACGTACGGACGTACGGACGGACGGACAACCCGAAAACATAATGCCTCCGGCTACTTCGTTGCGGAGGCATAATAAAAAAAAGGTTTATGAATGTTTTTAACCAGTCTATTCTATACTTCGCACAAAAAGTTCCACAATCGAGGTTTGCGCATTAATAACTTTTCTATTACGCTATTACCATTCATAAATTTGGTATCATTGGAAAGCGTGAATTCTCCCCTTTATATTGATATAACATTTGCTATGAATATTTTATCATCGAATGTGCATTGCATCCAAATGTAGGGCAAAGTCAAAAGTGAAATGTTGCAAAATGCACTGATTTTGTCAACAGTGTGCCTTCATTGGCTTGAATGGGGGTGAGGTGGTCATGCATTCAAGCCACGTTTTAATCTTCAAACAAAAGGAAGGCACACCGTTGACAAAATCAGTGCATTTTGCAACATTTCATTTTTTACTTTGCCCTACATTCGGATGTAATGCACATTCCATGATAAAATATCCATAGCAAATGTTATATTAATGTAAAGAGGATTCACGCTTTCCAATGATACCAAATTTTTGAATGGTAATAACGTAATAGGCATTTAAGCCACGTTTTAATCTTCAAACAAAAGGAAGGCCCTTTGTTGACAAAATTAGTGTGTTTTGCAACATTTCACTTTTGACTTTGCCCTACATTTGGATGCAATGCACATTCCATGATAAAATACTCATAGCAAATGTTATATCAATGTAAAGGGGAGAATTCACGCTTTTTAATGATACCAACTTTATGAATGGTAATAACCTAATAGAAAAGTTACATGTATTAATGCGCAAACCTTGATTGCGGAACGTTTTGTGCGAAGCATATATTCTATATTCAGAGAAGTGTGTCATTTGAGTAGCTGTGCATGCAGAGGACTGATTGGGGGGGGGGGGCACACCTTATGTATTTCTTTGTTCAAAAATGTTCCCCTGATGTTTTCTATTGCTTTTCCAAATTATGAAAGGTGGGAGGGGACATCCCCCCCCCCCCCACTGTGCCCCTCGGACATATTATTTTGATAGCTTCCCAATCGGCCAATCAAATCAGACCATTCAAATGAAATTGTACTTCCCCTAGGCCAGTGGGTAGTGGGCAATTGCTAATGTGGGACATTGCCTTACCTTAATACTTCATTTTGTCTATGCTGACGTAGAAAAGCTTCTCCTTCAGTCTCAATTGTCTCATACTTTGATAGAGATTTCTTCTTCTTCTTCTTCTTCTTCTTCTTCTTCTTCTTCTTCATCTTCTTCTTCTTCTTCTCTTCTTCTCTGAAAAGAGCACCTTCTCTCCAGCTACTACTGCCCGGGATTATGTATGGTCTAGAAGATGATTCCCTTTCACTGACGTTTGGTCCGAAAGGTGACTTCCTGTTACTGAAGTGTGGTCTGGAAGATGACTCCCTTTTACTAATGTGTGATCTGGAAGATGACTCCCTGTTACTAATGTGTGATCCAGAAGATGTAACTTTTTTACTGATGTGTGATCCAAAGGATCTAACCTTTTTACTGATGTGTGATCCAGAAGATGACTCCTTTTCACTGATGTGTGATCTGGAAGATGACTCCCTGTTACTGATGTGTGATGCAGAAGATGTAACCTTTTTACTGATGTGTGATCCAAAGGATGTAAATTTTTCACTGATGTGTGATCCAGAAGATGACTCCTTTTCACTGATGTGTGATCCAGAAGATGACTCCTTTTCACTGATGTGTGATCCAGAAGATGACTCCTTTTCACTGATGTGTGATCCAGAATATGACTCTTTTTTACTGATGTATGATCCAGAAGATGACTCCTTTTCACTGATGTGTGATCCAGAATATGACTCCTTTTTACTGATGTATGATCCAGAAGATGACTCCTTTTCACTGATATGTGATCCGGAAGATGACTCCCTGTTACTGATGTGTGATCCGAAGGATAACTCCTTTTCACTGATGTGTGATCCAAAAGATGTTTCATGAGGAGTACCCTTTCTCCCGTTCTCATCAAACCGGCATATTGGAGGTGACTCCCTTTTACTGATGTGTGATCCAGAAGATGACTCTCTTTTACTGACGTGTGATCCAGAAGACGACTCCCTTTTACTGATGTGTGATCCAGATGATGACTCCCTGTTACTGATGTGTGATCCAGAAGACGACTCCCTTTTGGAAGATGACTTCCTGTTACTGATGTGTGATCCAAAAGATGTTTCATGACGAGTACCCTTTCTCCCGTTCGCATCACACCGGCATATTGGAGATAATTTTGAAGATGACTCAATCAAAAATTGTGCAGCTTTGGCACCTTTGTCATCGTTTTCGTCCGACAGCCATCCATCATCGTTTTCGTCCGACAGCCATCCATCATCTTCATCGTCACTGCCTTCATCTTCCTCGTCCTGAACCTGGATTGGTGATACCGCTGCTGATGCTGACTGAAGCTGTTTTAGCTTGGTAAGAAGAGCTTTGTTTCTGTTGAGCAGCAATACCTTCTGATCCTGCAGGCATTGATCCCTCTTACATAGCACCTAGGTAGACAGTGGAGAGTAGAGTGATATAGATGTATACATGTATGCTAAAAAATGCCCAGAATTTAGTATAAAAGCCATTAAAGGGTACCACCACCCAAAAATAATATTCTTTTTAAAGAAAGGTAACATCTTTAGTATATAGTATTCCATTCCATCAACAAGTTCACAAAAATATGTTTCCAGAAAAAAGAATATATGATTGGAAACGCATCACCATTCTAAAGCATGCGTTCATGCGGTCTGAATTGCGAAGACTGGAATGAATTGCGATGTGTGCAGAGCGAACAAATCGCCCAGGAATCTATTGTCTACAAACGTACGCGTGGTTGGCCCGTATGGAACCAGGAAATAGCAGTGGTTCCGTAAGTGGTGGAAATTAATTGCTTTGTTTATGAATTACACGACCCTTTGCAAAATGTTGGGTATCTATTTAATATCACAAAACGGTACCAAAACATATAATAATGTGTTGTTCTTTGCCTGGTGGTCACCTTTAACGTTTGATGGTATCAGTCAATTGTTTTTTAAATAAAAATAATAAAGAAGTCTTATACATGTAATGCGCCAATTCCACCTTTTAGAGACCCCAATCACAAGCTATACTTGCACAGGAGACTTGTGACCTTTGACCTCATGACCCTACAAGCTAATCAGTTCATTGGCTCCTCAAGATATAAATACATGTACATGTTTAAGTTTGAAGTTAATCCATTAATTGGTTCTTGAGAACACCTGATCAGATTTGACCTGTACCAAGATCGCCCATATTGACATTTAGTAGTTCTCCAAGCTGTAAACAAATTATTATTTTGTAATTATCCAACTATAATATGAGCAACTTCAATATCCACTGTCATATGTCATTTTACCTTGTAGAAAACCAATTGTTTCAACCATCTGTATGAGTTATTGTATGAGTTATGATCTTCTTTCTTAAATCAACACAGATTCTTAATATTTTACTGGAACTTATTTCAATAATCAAATTTTTACAAATTTGTGAATGAAATTATTTTATGCTGGCATAGGCAACAGTAGAAAGTTCAATTTTAATAATCTACATGCACTCTATTCCGAACGCGACTCGGTCGTTCGTGAAGTGGGACAGTGTCCAATCGCTACTTATACTGAGCAAAGGGGGATTACATCCCGTGCGTAAAAGTGCGCAATATGGAATCGCGCGTCTGATATACCGGTCTGAATTGCCTTTAAAGTGATCCAAGTAAAGTGTCTAACTCCAGGAAAATTACTTGGAGCTTCCTCGTTTCTCTTCTGCCGTGTTGTTTAGCTTATGGTAAGAGAAGAATAAAATAGGGTTAGATTTTTTTGAATGTCCCTTTAGTATGAAGATAATTATCATTGAAAATCTTCATCTCAAAAGCATTGCCCAACGCTTTTGGTAAAAAGTACAATTGCCGTAGCTGAACAGGTCCGGCCGGCGTGCCACGCGATCGATGTACCAGACTGTTGAGCAGAGCGCGCGCAAATTCTGTACTGTCTGTATACATGGGTGCGGATATCGTCAAACGGATGATTATTACTGCGATAAATCTACGGCAGGCCATCAGTATTCGGTGATAAAATATGAACTCAATATTCGTTTTTTTCACTAGGTAAACAGTGGTCGTTTTCTTTCAAACTTTCACAAATCTTTCAATATTATTTTACAATGATATTGATATATAGGTCTCAAATGTCATTTTGTGCAATATCTGACACTTTACAGGGATCACTTTAACACGAATAACTGTGGAAGTGGTACTGAAGATGGCATAACTTACCTCGATGCACTGATGGGCATTTTTCAGAACGTTGATCTTCGCTGAGCCCTTCTGATGGTTACCACCAAGAGTTTCTTCAAGATTAGCGTAGTACTTCTTGAGTCGGCCTCGTCTGCAGAAAGGGAAAAACAAAATGGGAACCTTCACCACAAAACGACCAATAAGTTTAATAGAAAAACAATTTCGCTGATTTTCACAGTATATCAAAGGTGAAGAATTAGTCAGTACTAAGGCCTACCATTATTAAAATGGTTAATGATTTGTCATATTTTGACTAAGCAAACTCCCGAAAAAGATGATTGCCAAAGATTTGGAACATGGCTGAAGCAATTTTAAAATAAAGGAGAAAACGGGCCGCTTCAAAGACTGGCATCTATCCAAGCGCTGAAATCTGATCATTCAGGAAATTTCAAAATTCAGAATCTCACATTTTAAACAATATTTGATTTAACGGTCGGTTTGTGGTGTAAAGTCACAAATATTTTTAATCATGGGTTCGAGATCAGTCGGTCAGCAGTGTTCTATGATTGGAATGTATTTTCAAAATTTAGACTCCGCGAGGTGTGTAATTTCAGTAGCTATTGTTAATCAAAAGCGCCTATCTAGATGATTTCAAATTCAATCGTATATATAATTCATAATAAGGGATCAACTGGAAAATCAAAACCAATTCCATTCTTAAAGGGGTAGTACAGTTTCGGTAAGGCTGTACTTTAGTAACCAAACCTGGACAGTAACATTATAAACTAATAGTTATAACTCCACCATGCTCGAAAGGTATACAAAATTACAAATGACTACCTAAGTAAAAAGCCCGTTATCATTCAAATAGAGCCATTAAAACACAAGAGGGCACTTTCTAAAAAGGCATTGGTTTCAACCATTTTCATACAAAATTATGCATACATGTTTTATTGAAATAATGATTAAATAGAGAGATCATCAACAACTATTTTTAAAATGCTTTTGAAAATTTTTGAAAAAGTGCAAGCATTTTTTAAATTTTTTGAAAAAATCATCTAATTATTTGGGCCCCAAATAATTATAAGATCAGATATATTTATTGATATTTCAGCCGTTTCTGGGTCGATTTTGACCAAATAAAGTTTGTTCTGCCATTAAAATTGCATGTTCTCTCAAATTCGACGCTCAGTTTTTTATTACCTCACAAAAAAGTTGTAATGTGCAGCGCCCTTTCTACCAAAACTGAACTACCCCTTTAAGAAATATTGTCAAACAACAAAACCTGTACAAGAGAAGTGTGAAAGCTCTGAGTGGTTCGGTTGAATTTTTACACAGCTAAATTTGTGTTCAAGCGAGTGTTACAAAGATTTGTTTTCATTTTGTGCTTAAAAACTTCTTCTGTCTCTGCGATTTTCATTGTGAAAAGCAAGTACTCATATTCTTTCAGATTATGCAGCTATCGACTTGATATCTTGGATAATCGGGTCAGGAACCACAGACAAGTACAAATCCAGAACAAGCTAAAACATAAACGAGTATTTCCATCAGATTCATACGTAGGGGTGTGTTTGTAGCAGGACTGTGATTGGCCCAAATTAAATAACGCCATATCGTACGTAGAGGTGTGTTTGTAGCAGGACTGTGATTGGCCCAAATTAAATAACGCCATATCGTACGTAGAGGTGTGTTTAAGTTTGTAGCAGGACTGTGATTGGCCCAAATAAAATAACGCCATATCGTACTTAGAGGTGTGTTTGTAGCAGGACTGTGATTGGCCCAAATTAAATAACGCCATATCGTACGTAGAGGTGTGTTTGTAGCAGGACAGTGATTGGCCCAAATAAAATAATGCCAATTGACACTAAACGTTACAACCAGCGCTCTGTGTAGAGAGAGAGAGGGAGAGAGAAAATCTCTTTCTGTGTCTCTCTTAATGGGAAATCAGTGGACATTGAAATTCTGCATATGAAGCTGATTCAGCCAATGAAATGGCTGGACTGCCGCTGAATTAAAGACAATTCAATGTTTTAATCTGTACTTTGGTAGTATTTGTTGGTTGCTGACCCAATTACGATTGAACGGCTACAACATTGTCATGTTCATAAAGTTTGTTGTTAAAGAGAAATGTTGGTTGCCCAATTGGGCAATCAAATTTAATGGACCATTAAAATGAAATTGCACTTGCCCCAGGCCAGTGGGCAAGTGCTAATTTTGGGCATTGCCTTACCTTAATATCTCTAGTTGTCTATGCCGAATTGTCTCATACTTTGATAGAGATTTCTTCTTCTTCTTCTTGTTCTTGTTCTTCTTGTTCTTCTTGTTCTTTTTCTTCTTTTCTGCTCTGGAGGGAGCACCTTCTATCCAGCTCTTACCGCACACGATTATGTATGGTCCGGAAGATGTCTCCCTTTCACTGACGTTTGGTCCGGAAGATGACTCCCTTTCAACGATGTTTGGTCCGGAAGATGTCTCCCTTTCACTAATGTTTGGTCCGGAAGATGTCTCCCTTTCAACGATGTTTGGTCCGGAAGATGTCTCCCTTTCACTGATGTTTGGTCTGGAAGATGTCTCCCTTTCAACGATGTTTGGTCCGGAAGATGACTCCCTTTCACTGATGTTTGGTCCGGAAGATGTCTCCCGTTCACTGATGTGTGATCCGGAAGATGACTCCCATCCACTTACAGTCTCCTCCTCGTCTTCTTCCTCCTCTTTGACTTTTATTCTCCCATCCTTCTCTTCCCTCATCCATTCATGAACAGTTTCCCAGACATTGTCATCAGACCTTTGCTTCACGGTAGATGTCGAAGAAGACTCCCTACCACTCATCATCTCCTCCAACTCCTCCTCCTTGCAAACTGTAACTATCCCAATGTCCTCTTCTTTTATCCATCCATCTTCAGGATCCCAGCCGCTGTTATCAGACCTTTGCTTCACTGTAATTTCATGAGTACCCTTTCCCCCATTCGCATCAAACCGACATAGCGGAGATAATTTCGAAGATGACTCAATCTTGCAAACTTCCTCGCGCTCATTAGATTGTGCAGCTTTGGCACCTTCGTCATCGTCATCGTTTTCGTCCGACAGCCATCCATCATCTTCATCGTCGCCGCCGTCATCTTCCTCGTCCTGAACCAGGATTGGTGATCCCGCTGCTGATGCTGACTGAAGCTGTTTTAGCTTGGTATGATGAGCTATGCTTCTTTTGAGCAGCAATACCTTCTGATTCTGCAGGTCTTGATCCCTTTTACACAGCACCTAAATAGACAGTGGAGAGTAAGAGTATAGATGCTAAAAAATGCCCAGAATGTACTACGTACAGGGTGGCCTAAACAAAACAGAACGGGGCACTTCCCTAAATATAGTTACAAAATGAGTATGTCCATCGGATAGAGTGTCTTTCCCAATGAAAATTATACCAAGAACAGTCATTCTGGTCGTGTAGTTTTTGTTTTAGGGCACTGTGAGTAACACCATGTCGGGTTCCCATTTTTGCCAAAATATTCTTCATTTTCGACACTATTTTCCATGACATACATGTACCTTTACAAATGTCGGCTTCACAATACCTTTACAAGAATAAGTACAATATTGTTTTGATATTATGCTACATCAGTTAAACGCCTTTATTGACCGATATACAGGTTGGTGGAGGGACGCATTGTTTTTCAATCGTAGAATCCAAATTACAGGGCTTTTCGATCTGGATTTTTTTTGTGTGTTTGTTACTAGTGCTGTTGATGAGTCCTGGTTACCCGGGTCCCGCCGGAAAATGTTGAGTCCGGGGCGCAATAATTGTTACTCGATTTCCCGAAAAAAGGGGAAGTCCCCTCATTGAACGCAAACTTATCATGTTCATTCGAGTGACAAAAATGCAGCGCATTTATGACAATAAATCATCTTCTAAAATACAGCAAATTCGTAAATTAATATAGTTTTAGCATTTCTGACATGATTTTAATGAAATTATGGTAACATGCTGTTCGAATTTACCAAGTGATTACAAAATTTCTGACGAGAGTAGGACATTAATGATCTTGGTGACCAATGATTGTAATCGCGCCACTATTTTTGGCTATTTTATGCCGACAAGCGATTATCAATAGTATGTGCAATAAATCGATGACTCCCAATACAATTTCATGTTCCATTATTAGTATTATATAGTTCAGGCGCAGCAGCAAACACCAAGACAAAATTAATATTTTTATTTAGGGGGCTCCTTTTTGGGAGCTACTTTTCCAACTTTCGGGGGGTACAAATTTCCTGGGCTCTTTTTCAAATTTCAGGGGCTACTATTAAGCTCTAAGGCTGTAAGTGATCATTTGATAAGCATTTGAACACGATCCAAACAGAAAATAAATTTTAAAAATCCCGAAACTCCAACAAAAAAATAAATAAATAAATTAAATTTTTTTTTTTTTTTTTTTGGGGGGGGGGGGGGGGGGGGGGGGGCTACTTCTTTTTTTTCGGGGGCTCTTTTGGGCATTTCGGGGGCGGATTCGCCCGCCGCCCCAGTGTATTTTTTGCGGTTTTTGGTTTGTGAAGTGTGTTGAAGATACAATCGGTCACTGAGATCATTAATGTCCTATTCTCGTCAGAAATTTCCTAATCAAGGTAAATTTGAACAGCATGTTACCATAATTCCATTAAAATCATGTCAGAAATGCTAGAACTATAATTCATTTACAAATTTGCTGTATTTTAGAAGATGATTTATTGTCATAAATGCGCTCAATTTTTGTCACTTGAATGAACATGTTTTCCCAGCTTGTGTGACATGCCGATCTTGTAATCAACAAATGGGTAAATTTCGGGGACCCGGGGCTCGCCCAAAAAATTATTGCGAGTCCCGGGTAGTAAATACTCCCGAAATCAACAACACTATTTGTTACATTCATCCCCATTTGTCTACTGGAAACTGTTCAGACGATTTAAGGCGGACATGACAGTCCCTTTAAGAGTACCAAATCATTAAAATTGCTCAAAAACTGTGGAAGTAGCTCGCTCTACAAGATTTTCCCTATTTTGGGTGCAAAATTGTGGTAACTATGTCAATGAGTTTTCCGATATTCACAAAAAATAAGTCTTGCACACCCTTTATACCTCAAGAACATTAAATGTACCAAATTTCATTAAAATTGCTCAAGATCTGTCGAAGGAGTTCGCTCCACAAACTTTTTGCGATGGACCGACCGACTGACCATACGCCTATTCCTACTGTACGTACATGTACATTATATACATGTATATCCCCCCTTTTAAATTTTGTTTGGGCAAGGGGTATAAAAATTGTATTTAACTGTGGAAGTGAAAATGGCATAACTTACCTCGATGCACTGATGGGCATTTTTCAGAATGTTGATCATTGGCATTGGGCCCTTGTGATTGGAATAACCAATAGTTTCTTCCAGATCAGTGTAATCCTTCTCGAGATGGCCTCGTCTGCAGAAAAAGGAAAACGAAATGGGAACCTTCACCACAAAACGACCAATAAGTAAGAAAAACAATTTTGCGGATTTTCACAGGATTTAAAAGGAGAAGTCAATTTAGTCAGTAGGCCTACCATTAAAATGGTTAATGATTTGTCATATATTTGGACTAAGCAAAGTCAGCATCGAACCACAGAAAAGTACAAACCCAGAACAAGGTTAAACATGAATGAGTATTTCCATTGGATTCATACGTAGTGTACCCAGGACGAAATTCCAGTTAAAATTTTAATTGGTACCCATTGAATTCAATGGGTACCCATTAAATCCAATGGGTACCCATTGAATCCAATGGGTACCCATTGAAATTCTAATGGGTACCCATTGAAACTGAATTCAATTGGTACCCATTGGCATGGGTTTCAATGGGTACCCATTGATTTCAATTGGTAATCGTTCCATTTTCCATATACTTCGACTACCAATTGATTTCAATTGGTACCAATTGATTTCAATTGGTACCAATTGATTTCAATTGGTAATTTTTAATTGGTAATTTTCAATTGGTAATTCTGATTACCAATTGAATTCAATTGGTAATATAAGTCAATGGGAATTTCACCCTGGGTAGCTGTAAACTACATACGGGGTTATGTTTCCAGTGCAAACACGTCAGCACACAACAACAAACAAAGCGAACAGTCCAAGATGAATGAATGTGTTGTGTATATATACAAATCAAAGTCCTTCTATTCGACGCACGATATCGACAATGACAACATTATGTCTTCACGAACACTCATCGACGACGACGATGACAACAATATCAACTACGATGACGATAGCTAACGATATAGCCGACGCTAGTATAGATGACATATATCCGACTACGATGTATCTTTGACGTCCTTTGACGTCTTTTGACGTCCGTATATGAACTTGACGGTCTACAACTGTTTTCAACCAACTATTTTCAACCAGCTTCAAACAACAGACTCTTCCCACTGACTTTCTCTGTAGAAGTGATGCTCAACAGGCTATGTACATATTACTACCCCCACTGACATAGAAGGCATGGTCAATGTTATCACTAAAGTAAACATCCAGGCAGGGAGAACTTCCTGCTTATCTCTGTTTGCCCCCTTGGCCAGCACAGAGTTGTTTCTGCACTGTATTCAACTATAGGGCTGTATTAATCAGGCTATATACTACAAGTATACAGGGAGTATAATGCATTTATACACGGAATATAATATGTATCACATAATACATGTACTATTACCACTCTAAAATATAAGTGTAATTCTGCAGCAACACGTAATGTGTTTGTAGCAGGACAGTGATTTGCCCAAATAAATTAATACTATGACACGACAACCAGTGCTCTGTGTAGAGAGAGAGGGGGAGGGAGAAAATCTCTTTCTGTCTCTCTCTTAATGGCCCGGTCACATATCAACGGATTGCGCAAACGGATGTCAAACAGAGAGCAACATTTTCAATCCGTTATATACGTTTCTTGTCCGGTGATGTACGTTGTTCTATGTTTTGTACATGAAGCAATGGAGACTACTTTCATCACCGGATAATTTAATTTCGCAAATTGTCTATTCGTTGGGCATACGTTTCCGATATCCGTTGATATCTGACCGGGCCATAATGTGGAATCAGTGGACATTGAAATTCTGCATGAAGCTGATTCAATCAATCAAATGGCTGGACTGCCATTGAATTTAAGACAATTTGATGTTTAATCTTTACTCTGGTCGCATTTGTTGGTTGCTGACCTAATTATGATAAGAACAGCTACAACATTGTCATGTTCCTAAAGTGTGTTGTTAAACAGAAATGTTGGTTGCCCAATTGGTCAATCAAATTTAACAGACCGTTAAAGGGATCTAGTAACTTTGTTGACATGTGCAAAAAGTGATGAAGGGTTGATGCAATGTATATTGTTGTTATCTCATGTCCACAGGGTATTGTGTGAAAATTTCAAGTCAAATGGACATTGCATGGCAAAGTAATGAGCGAAAATACAGACTCACTTTGTACACGGTAAGAAAAACTCTGGGGGAGTTTTTCTTATCTGAATACTTCAATCATACATATCTTTGTAACGAAAGGGAAATTTGAAAAACCGAAACCGGTCCCATGATTTTATTGTTAATACGAACACAACAAGGTATGATGGAACCGCTAGAATTAAAATTTTATTTTGAGGATTTGGAAAATGTTACTAAGTCCCTTTAAAATTAAACCGTACTTGTGCAAGTGCTAATTTGGGCCAATGTTGCCTTACCTTAATAGCTCATTTTGTCTATGATTCTTCCTCTTCTTTTTCTTCTTCTCTTCTTCTCTGGAAAGAGCTCCTTTTCTCCAGCCCTTACTGCCCGAGATTATGGATGGTCCGGCAGATGACTCCCTGTCACTGATGTGTGATCCGCAAGATGACTCTTCTTTTATCCATCCATCTTCAGTATCCCAGCCTCTGTTACCAGAAGGTCTTTGCTTCACTGAAGTTTCTTGATGAGTACCCTTTCTCCCGTTCTCATCAAACCGACATGGCGGAGATGATCTCAAACTCGACGACTCAATCTTGCAAACTTCGCGCTCATTAGATTGTGCAGCTTTGGCACCTTCGTCATCGTCCGACAGCCATCCATCATCTTCCTCGTCCTGCACCAGGATTGGTGATTCCGGGGCTGATGCCGACTGGAGCTGTTTGAGCTTGTGATGAAGAGCTACGTATCTCTGGGACAGCGATGCCTTCTGATGATGCAGGTATTGATCCCTCTTACATAGCACCTAGAGAAACAGTGGATACAGAGGAGAATAATTAGATTACAGAAGCATACAAAACAAATGTGGGTGACCAAATGATGCACATGTATTTGTAATGGACAATGATAAAGTTTTAAACTTTTAGCACGGGTCTTCTCTCTCGTTATCATCATAAACTGATGAGGTCAGTAAAAATGCAGCCTCTTAATGTAAGATTTGCATCAATTGGGCAATAAATCAATGGTACTCATGTACAAAGTTACAAACATACTCTCTCTCTTTCTTGTAAGAGAATATGTTGAGCTTTGGGATTATGTGAGCTTGGGAACTACTTTGTCTTACCTCACAGTTAAAGTGCTACATCAACAGCAAGTTGCCTAATATTTTGAATTTTTTTTGAGGAAGTAAGAAAAAATAATTCAAATACCAACATTTAAGTATGACAAATGAGGGCAAGTGAACATTTCCTAGGGCAGGCATATATTATTGGCAAACTCTGGCACATTGTACATTTGACGAGAGCTTGAAAATTGCACTTGTAAGTCCAGGGTCAAGGTCAAGGGTCAATCCATAGTACTTAGCGAACATACCTGTATGCACTGGCGAGCATTGTCCAGAATTTGTCTCCTTGTTGAAATATCATGGTGTATACCAAGTGCCCCTTCGAGACTCGCAAAACCCTTTTTGACACATTCCTCTGTAGAAGGACTGGAGCCTGAAGGACAAAAATAAAGAGATCTAGATAGTAATTAAAATAATTTTTGTTTTGTTTTCTTGTTTTAAATCATTTTATCCAAGCTTTGTGAAATTCGTAGTTAGGTTATTTGTTACAGTTTCTTTACTAGTAGTGGTGGTGGTGTTTGTTTAAACAAAGAGTAAGCCTGAAGAAATAGAAATAGAAACTTGTAGTCAGTAGAAGAAGAAGATGAAGATCGATGTAGGAAGTAGGAGTAAACGTAGATGTAGTTAGTAAAAGTAGAAGTTCAAGACTTGAAGTAGAAGTTGAAATAGAAGGAGGAGAAAAAGTAGAAGGAAAGTAGAAGTAGTAGTAGAAGAAGAAATAGGAAAGTAGAAATAGAAGTAGAAGTACTTAGTAGAATTAGTTATATTAGAAGTAGAAAGAAGTAGACATAGAAGTAGAAGTATCTACCTTACAAGAAGTAGAAGTAGAAGTAGAAGTATTTAGTATAAAAAGTATAAGAAGTAGAAGTAGAAGTAGGAGTAGGAGTAGGAGTAGGAGTAGGAGTAGGAGTAGGAGTAGGAGTAGGAGTAGGAGTAGGAGTAGGAGTAGGAGTAGGAGTAGGAGTAGGAGTAGGAGTAGGAGTAGGAGTAGGAGTAGGAGTAGGAGTAGGAGTAGGAGTAGGAGTAGGAGTAGGAGTAGGAGTAGGAGTAGGAGTAGGAGTAGGAGTAGGAGTAGGAGTAGGAGTAGGAGTAGGAGTAGGAGTAGGAGTAGGAGTAGGAGTAGGAGTAGGAGTAGGAGTAGGAGTAGGAGTAGGAGTAGGAGTAGGAGTAGGAGTAGGAGTAGGAGTAGGAGTAGGAGTAGGAGTAGGAGTAGGAGTAGGAGTAGGAGTAGGAGTAGGAGTAGGAGTAGGAGTAGGAGTAGGAGTAGGAGTAGGAGTAGGAGTAGGAGGAGTAGGAGTAGGAGTAGGAGTAGGAGTAGGAGTAGGAGTAGGAGTAGGAGTAGGAGTAGGAGTAGGAGTAGGAGTAGGAGTAGGAGTAGGAGTAGGAGTAGGAGTAGGAGTAGGAGTAGGAGTAGGAGTAGGAGTAGGAGTAGGAGTAGAAGTAGAAGTAGGAGTAGGAGTAGGAGTAGGAGTAGGAGTAGGAGTAGGAGTAGGAGTAGGAGTAGGAGTAGGAGTAGGAGTAGGAGTAGGAGTAGGAGTAGGAGTAGGAGTAGGAGTAGGAGTAGAAGTAGAAGTAGAAGTAGAAGTAGGAGTAGAAGTAGAAATAAAAGTAGAAGTAGAAGTAGAAGTAGAAGTAGGAGTAGAAGTAGAGGTAGAAGTAGGAGTAGGAGTAGAAGTAGAAGTAAAAGTAGAAGAAGAAGTAGAGGTAGAAGTAAAAGTAGAAACTAGAAGTAGAAGTAGAAGTAGAAGAAGAAGAAGTTGAATAAGTAGGAAACAGGAGGTAGGAGGCACACATAGGTTCATTACAATAGCGTTGTGCGGAGATCAACCTCTTCCGCCTGCTGCACTATCCAACGGAAACAATGTTTTTGTCGGCTGTTTTCTCCCTCAATTTACCAGCAAATGCAAAAAAACTTTCGTTTTTGTGATCCACAATTCATATACTTTGATAATAATTACCGACTTTGTTGTTTTGAAGACCGCAAAATGTAGAAATAAAATGATTATTTCCCGTCCGTTTTCCTTACCGATGCGTCCTAAAACACGCCGGTCAACATGTTGAACGGCATCAGTGTACGAATGGCGGGTATTGTTATCTCCAGCGCATTAGCATATATTGCGTGTAAATGGTTCACCTGAGTGAACCATTAACTTTGTAGATGTGGTAGGAGGTAGAAGTAGATGTAGACATAAGTTCACTTAAGACTTAAAGTAGAAGTAGAAGTAGTCGTTGTTGTCACCTAGGGCAAGGCAATCACCATCATGATCAGCATCACCACTATCAACTTCTTCATAATCATCCTCATCATCTTCATCATAAATAATAATCATCATCATCGTTATCATCTTCCTCATCATCATCATCATCATCATCTTCCTCATCATCAATCATCATCTTCCTCATAATCATCATCAATCATCATCTTCCTCATCATCATCAATCATCATCTTCCTCATAATCATCCTCATCATCGTCATCACTAAGTATTCATCAACACTTCTACGACGCGTGATCATCAACACCATCACCATCAATCACCAAGGCTGGACATTAACAGTGGTCCGGGGCCACTGAAAATTGATGGCCAAATCGGGCCACCAAAATTTGTACATTACAGAAATATGTATCATAATATGCAATTAAGTCCAAAATGAGACCAACACAGATTTATTGAAATGATTTACATAGAATGTTTGTTGGATAAATTACTATTAGTATTACAGCTACAGTACAGTAATATACAGATAATTGTTTTGGCAAATATTCTTTTTGGGGGGACTGGAGGACAGGCTTGCGGTACTTCTAATTAGCGCGAACAATAGTATAGCGCGAATAAGCCATCAATACAAAAATACATATCGCAGAGGGAACTGCGAACAAGATTTAGATATACTGCAAACAAATTTTTTCGCATACTGAGTAAACCTGGTTTACGTTTTACTGCGAACAAGTGAATCATTGCATGCGAACATGAAATTTGTTCAATAGCTTGTTTGCACTTTTTTGCGCTATACTATATAGTCTATACTATATAAATTATAATAATAATAATAAGAATAATATACTCGGTTTATATAGCACCTAATTATTGATAATCATTTCTAAGGACCCCAGACTATGTAGACCCTGCATGTGCTAGAGCGTCCTCTGCACTTCCCATCCATGCTACGCACAGTCTATGCGCGCACAGCTAGCCTGCTCCGCTCCACATGCGCATGCGAGATGCGATCCTATTCCTAATCCTACTCCATCATCCATGTCCATGAGGCATGACCATGTCCTAGCAATGTGGGTGTGCGCTTTACCTGGAACTGTGTGTGCACTTAGCTAAAGCTAAACGTAACTTACTCATTTCTGACCGTCCTGTCCTCTTTTCTTGCTGATTTTGCACGAGCTACATAACCATGGAGGTACACATCATTGTTGACAATGACACGATAGTGCAGTGCAGTGGTGTTATTATGTTGGTCGCACGTCCATTTCATTTCCTGTGGTCACGTGACATTTCAAAGTCACCTGATATGATAATTATGCACGCAAGCGCTTGCTCAAGATCATGTGACACATTGATATCAATAGTCCAAAATCAACACTCGGTATCATTCGCTCTCGAAAAAACGGCGTAGAGAACACTGAATTGAACAAAAGGCTATGACTGAGGTCGAGGGAATGCTCTACACTGTTAGAATGTTATTCCTTCTCTGTCTAACTAACATTATAACAAGTTGATATTTCACTGTAGTCTGTAGGAGCTAGTACTGTGTAGGCATGGAAATAAATCGTGATCTCAAACCATGATTTATTTAAGGGGGCGTTAATTCGCGACAGTCACCGGGCAGCCTCCGCTTGCGACGAGCCACCATAAATTCACAGTTCGCGTCCCCGTAGATGAGGGCGACAACTCTTGAAGCGATATGAAGTGTCTAGATGACCGTACGAGCAGTAGCTGTCAGGCTCACTACGCCCTGATTCTGATGACCGTTGGGACTGCCGTAAATCAATTTCACAGGTAAGTTTGAAAGTTTCCACTATTTGTACTTGTAGGAATTAAAACAAAAAAGAAAAAAACAATTAATTATTGCCATATAATTTTCCCAGGACTATAGAGAGTTAGAGAGCTGCTAGAGACGGCCCGGAGATTAAGACTAGTATTTGTCGTAAGATTAAGAGTAACTCTTAGAGAATGTGAACTGAATGAAAATAATTTGATTTTAAAATAATAAATCAAATATTTAAAGAGTCTTAAATAGATCAAAACAAATCAGGAATGAACAAAAGAGAGGAAGTAAATTAGTTTCTGGGCAGGTCCTAACTCTAGAGAACGCGAGAGCGCGCGCGGAGCGCTAGCGTTCTAGAACCCGCTAATACCACACCGAAAATTAACTTTTTGTGTGCAAGCTTTTTGACCTTAAAATTATACATATGATACGGTACTTACCACCGATATGTGATCTAATATGTGATCCAGCTTGACGGTGAATTAAAATTTTGAATTTTCCCTCCATTCCGCTAAAAATCAGTGATTTCTCTTCTTCTTCTTCTTCTTGTATAGTCTGCCTCCTTCAACTTGAAGCTTCTTGCAAACTTTGTGTGTGTGTGTATACGCGACGTGCATAGTACATATTCTTATTCTATTTATAGTACAAGTCCAATAACTCATTTACCAACCCTCGAAATTAACTTTTTTTGTTGGTGGCCCGGTCGGGCCAGTAGAATTAGTATTTTTCCAAATTTGGTGGCCCGAAACCAAAATCTACTGGCCCGAAAAAAAATAAGGAAAACCAAAAGTAAAATTAATACAATAACCATATTGATAGTTTCAGGCCTACTAGGCAATACTTTTTTTCATTCCCCTTTGTTTCATTGTAAGATGAATTAAATAAACATGAATTAGGATGAATGTGTGTGTTTCATGTCTTTTTATTCATTGTCTTGAACATCAACAAATCACAGCGCTATACACGAGTGACAATTACACTTCAACTTTGGAATTCTTCAATACCACTAGTCTAGCACTCATCAACATACATTTTCTCACGTAAAAAATGAGTGGTTAGTACAAAAATTGCACATTTATTGGGTAGTTGTATGAATATTCATGAGTAGCATATCATATTTATGATGCTCATTAGATATGCAAAATATGCAAATAACTGAAATTACTTTTTAATATGAAATTTTTGTTTACAACAACTGGTTAGAAAATGAGTATGGCTGCTCAAGAATGTATGAGTATTCATCAGCAGCAGTATTACTATTACTTGCTCAATTTACTTGAAACTTTTTAACTAACTAATATTTTGTATGTGAGAAAAGGGTATAACTTGCTGAATGCTACATTTAAAAGCAAGCTCTTGTCATGCCATAGACAAAACTAGCGCGACTCCGCACAGATTTTGAACGAGAGATGATCGCGATTCGCGATGGCCGCCGATGCGTACGGCGGCGCCGAGATATATGGCCGAGATATATGCCCATCCGAATGATTTTTTTGGTCAATGGGCAATCAGTGTTATAGTGCACTGAGTTCCTAAATTTAGGAACCAGTGCATAAAAGTAAAATTCATTCGGATGGGCATATCTCAGCCAATACGTAACCTATTCCTTTGATTTTCGGTATTTGGACATTATTTGTTATGCTCTTTCTGAAAATGAAGTCCAAATTTGAAAATTCAAAAAAGGTGTTTTTATGATGTCATGGCTTCTGTACTCTATAGATTGACGTTAAGTGGCTTTAAATAGTTCTTTATGCACTCTTCAATTTAATTACTAAAAGGAGGATGTAATGCCCTCCTTAAGCTTTCTCCAAGCCTGTATACCCATTCACCCAATACACTCCAAGCCCAGTATCATTCTCACTCATAACTAATAAAGTAAGTTCACATAACATCCAAACCATTCATTTTCCAGAAACCATCCAGTGAAAAAAATCCAAGATTTTGTGACCATTCTTCCTACTTAGAATGTAAAATATAGCAGATTTGCTGTTGTACGTCACTAACACAACAAACCATCATTCACTCTCAATACATCACATTATCCATACGGACTTAATAAGTTAAAACACGACAACGTTTAATTAGATATTTAACTCACATTTATTATTGAAAACAATTATTGAAAACAATTAAGCAGCACTGGGAATAATCTAGTCAAATAAATTACAACAGTATATAGTGCTTTATGTACAATGTGTGTCAAGTTAATTAACATGTAATTAAACAACATTATACAAGAAAATTACAAGAAAATTGTCCGGAATGAGGTCGGCGTTGTCCGTTCCAAAATGCTCTGTCAGAAGAGCAGATAGGTTCACCTGGTCCCCACGAGCCAGGCCACGCAGAGAGTCGTTCACTGCCCGAGCTACCCGTGCATCTGCCTCGGTACGGCCGCTGGCGTTTGCGACGCTGCTGCTGCTATTTCCCCCGGCCCCCACCCCCCACTCAGGTGGTCATCTGTACCGCATGCGCGTTCCCGATTTTTCGGGAAAAGGGGTATCAGTTTGGGGGGAAAATCCCGAAAAATCATTGAAATAGCCCTGGGGTCTTTTAGCATTTTTTTTCCCGAAATATTTTTAATTAGTGGTATATAGTTCTCAAATCTGAAATTGTGGACACTCTTCACATTGGCACTCTTCCTTCATTTAGGGGGTAATTTTGCTAGCCTCCCTACCAAAAACCTATGATAGGGGGGGGGGGGGGGGTAATTTTGCTGGCTTCCCTTCCAAAAGCCAGTGATAGGGGGTCAAAATCCTAATGGTTACCCATTCCCATCCTTAAAGGGGCTATCTCTAAGAATCTGGAACAAGCAGTGTATGGTTGACCGTCTGAGTGGGGGGCCGGGCTATTTCCGTGGATGGAAACTGGAATTTTACTGCCAAAATCAACACTTTGCTCCGTAAACTTTCAGAGAATATCGATAAACCATAGTCCAAGCAAAATAATCACGATTTCTCTTCAAAATATGAAGAAATATTGCGAATTAAAGGCGACGGACGATAAGTAAACATGCGCGAGCTAGAAGAATGACGATCGAATGAAAACTGACCTTCGACCCGGAAGCGGTACATGCAGTGCGTGATCGATTGGGTGTGTCGCGATTAGCCAATCACAGACCGCGTTTAGCAATCGTGCGGGAATCCGGGCCGTAGCAACGAGCCGAGCGAGCACAGCGAATTCTACGTTAAGATTTTCGATCGAAACTTGAGCAACTCCAAAAAAACATGGTATAGAAAGCTGCTTATAACTCAATTTCTGCTTTGTGTTTTAAGACTCCAAATTTTAACAGTCGATAGATGAAAGATTGTACTTTCAGGTAAAGTAAAGTTCAAAGTTTTTATTTTTTTGCATAATTTGTACATTTTGGCTCGTAACTCACAAAAGTATCTGGCAACTTTTTGTGAGTTTCAGGAAACAGAGTCACATTTTTTGTGTATAACTCATTTTTATGTGTAATGTGTATGATTGTATGTTTTTATATGATGAATGGAATAACATTAATTGAAATGCAAAAACTAAATGCAGACACACGCACACATAAAGCTAGAAAACAGTCAAATAAGAAGAGCAAAGTATAAAGGAGAGAAATAAAAGATTGGATCAAAGGAAAGGAACGGGCAAAATAACAGGAAGAATGAATCGAGAACAATATCAAAATCAGTAAAAATCAGTAAGAAAGTCTATAATTTGGCAACATAGAAATAATGAACACAAACAATATATATGAAAGTCAACAAATAAAAAAAAAAGCAAGTGATCTGAGAAAAGCTCAATCACCAAATTTGTTTACAGTTTATGAGGTTCATTTCATTATATATCTACCAACATAAAAAAGTCAATAAATCACATGAGTATGTAGGTGGTGTCTTTTCTGTTATCATCTTCATTTCTAATATTGCGTCAATTGCAGATATCTGCTAATACCTGCCATCGTGCCCATGTCAAATGAGCTGGAGTTTGGAGACAAAGTCTGTCAAATAAACAACGAGTCTGCTGTGGAGGATTTCATCTGGACGTACGACCTGCCCATCAACAGCTCCGAGTTCTGTGAACAAGATGGGGGCATTAGGTAAGAAAAGACATCCGGGGGGGGGGGGGGGGAGGGGATTGGGCAACTTGGAAAAAGCATGTGGGGGGTCAAGGGTTTCACACGAAGGCCTACCTCTACATGTAGCTGGCCAAGATCATCAAAAGAAGACCATCTATTGTCGAGGATGTACATACAGGGTACATACATGTGTACTTGTCATTCTATTGTCTCCAAACATACACGTACGTGTATATAGAATTGATGCACTCAAAAACATGTGAGGCACCCTTATGGTACATTTATAGGGCCTTGTTAAAATCCGTAAGTTTGGGTGATTGATTGAATTTCGTATGACTTACACAACCCTTTGCAAAGTTTTGGACATACATAGATCTATTAAATATCAAATAACTGTTATTTGCACGGCACCTGGACCCCTGATACTTTTTTCTATGATTATCCAGGTGTATCAATGAGACTACATTCGACAATGAGACCCTGTGTGCCTGGTACTACACCGGGAACGGGATCGAATACCAGACCCTGGCCGGTCCGGTCTTCATCATAGTCCTGGGCCTGTGCGGCGTCCCTCTTACGATCTTCGCCGAGATGGGTCACCTTCATCGCAGGAATGTCGTTGGGTTGTTCACGATTCTGTGGAGCGTGACCATCATTTGCACCGGGCTTTCGCAGACCCTCGGCGAAATTTATCTGTGGAGATTCCTTCTTGGGGCATTGTAAGTTTTGACTTTGTTTTGTGTACTATACTGTCTTTAACCCATCAAGGACAAGAGCTTCTTCAAGGCAAAATTTATCATTATTTTCCTCAACAAATTGGCAACTCCTAATTCTTTTTCTTCCCTTCAATGCTATGGAATATATTTGCTATACTATGCACATTTTCTTTATAGAAAACTTGCTACTAGTATGTTTTCCCATGTATTTTCATACTTTTGTCATTAACTTTTTATAAATTTCCACTTCAATTTTGTCCCATGGAGCCTGGAATGTGCTATAAATGCCAACTTTAATTTCGTCTTTGGTCGATCATTTTCACATTAAGTCCACACAATAGTCATTTTTCAGGCATTATCGTCTGTATTACAATTTAAATTTGTCAGTCACATTATCACATATGTTTTCAGCAACTGTGAACAATGAATTTGAATTGTAACTGACAAAAATGTGTGACAAAGTAATTTGAGTGGACTTTTTGTGAAATTGATCAACCAAAGAAGAAATTTAAGTTGGCATTGGCACACATTAGGCTTCTCGGGACAAAATTGAAGTACAATTGTATAAAAGTATGTTTTTGCCCTTTTGGGCATTTCGGGCACATATAAAGTAAAATAAAAGATTTTTCTTATGGTCAGGAAGTCAGTATAAGGTGGTTCCAAACAAAGTATATAATAATAAACTGTATTATATGCCTTGTGACCGGCTATAGGTAAACCCTGCACTTGTTGGTAAAAATCAGAATACGTGTATATTCATACCATTAGAAAGGCCTCATCACAAGCTTTCATTTGATTCTTTGTTCTAACTAATTGGTTAATAATTGGTGAAGATATGATTGTTTCACTTTTACAATCATAAGTCTTTTACACCCATGAGAACTTTAATAAAATGCCCATTTCTACAAAACATGAATTACTGACAAGTGCAGGGTTTAATTTGCTATAGCAGGTCACATGCCCAGTCAGTCAAGTCAAGTTGGCTCTTCTCGCACATGTCGCGTATTATTTGGCCCTGAATGCACTCGCTACCGTGCATTATTTGTATATTGCTATTGAATTACCATGATGTTACTGTCTGTCTAGTAGTAGGGTTGGTTGATTTTTATACCAGCATTTTTATGTAAATGGAAAAAAAACTATATTGCCTACCATCTACTGTGTATCATTTTACGTTTTATTGATTATTCGATTTGTTAGTAAAGCATAGCATTACATTTTACAATTTATATCACTGATATTTAAAGGGATCTAGTAACATTGTCCAAATCCACACAACTTATAGTTAGAAATCTAGAGGAATTCTCTCATCATACCATGTTGTATCCATACCAATAGAAACATGGACAAGGCTTTTTAATTTGTTTATTTCCCTTTTGTTAAAAAGATATTTACGATTGAAGTGATCAGATTTGTACCTATCCACTGGATAGTCATAACCGAGTACAAAATCAGTGCAATGAGTTAGGGAATATCACTTTACATTTTTGCTTATCACTCCGCCATATGACTTCCATTCAACGTGAAATTTTCATACATTACTTTGTGGACAATATCAGATAACAAAATTGCACTTGATATCAACTATTAATAATTTTTCGCGCATGTCAATAAAGTTACTAGATCCCTTTGAGCAGGTGTCATGAGTCCCATCATACTAAATCTAAAACTAAATTCATGCTAGAAATGAATTTATTTGCCTACACTGTAATTATCATTGCCCAGTCGGACAAGTAATTTAAACAATTTTAGACAAATATCAAAAAAAGTATGTTGTACTTGTGTAATTGCTTATTCAGGCCAGTGGAACTAAGCATCAATGACATTTTTCTTTAGTGTACATTTTCCCCCAATCTATCTTATTTCATCACAGGTGCAAAATAGATACCAGGCAGGAATTGATTTCCCAGAATTTTTTTTTTTTTTTCTTTTTTTTTTCTCATTTATTTCCACATTTTCAAACAAATAATAAACAATACAATGATATGCATTTATCATGGCAGCTCGGCTAAAAGTTCATTTTTTATACTTTGTGGCCCAGTTGGGCAAGTAAGGCAAGATTTATCAAATTCTAGTGATCCCAAATAAAGGATTTTAATCATTTAAACTTCTGTTATATTTTTTGTTGCCCATTTGGGCCAGTGGAATGTAATTTAGCATCAATGACACTTGATGGCCCAAACTTAATTTGTAGTGGCCTTGGTTCAGCGGACCTGTGTTCATTTTTGTGCTTTAAATAGTCTAGGTAATAGAAATAGTATGACTTAATTACAGCTAGTGCTTTGGAAGTTAGCACATGTATTTCTTATATTTTATCATATATGTTTGGTGAATTAATATCTTTCTTCCTCAACTTTCTCTTTTCAGTGAAGCACCGTTTAATCCTTTTGCAATGTCCATGTTATCCTCGCTTTATAGTCCAGTAAGTAGAAAACATCTTTGAATAATTTTTTGCAAAGTCTTAGATTATGATTAGGATTAGCTTTTAATCCTTTCTCATGCTCCATCTTATCCTCACTATATAGCCCAGTAAGTAGAAAACATCTTTGTATAATTTGTACAAAATCTTAGATTAGGATAAAGCTTCTTAACCCGTTCACTACGAGATTCTGAAATCTCCTTAGACTTTGTACACAACCCACCCGGTTCCCGTAGTCAAGGGGTTAAAGTGCGTATCTCACCGGCGGAGACGTCGCCGCGACTGCCGCGACTGATCAGTCGCGGTAGTCGCGGCGACTCGGGAGACCCGAAAATGGTTTGCAATCTCACCAAGGCGAAGTCTCGGAGACGTCTCCGCGACGTATCCATGGGAGCAGGAACAAACTGTACCAAATGATAAAGAACTCAGTCACGTGGTCTCTAAAGTGGGTCAAGCAACGTCAAGTAGTGTCGCGGAGACGTCTCCGCAACGTCTCCTCTCAGTCGCCTTGGTCTCCAGTAGGTTGCGGCGACGTCTCCCCAGTCGCGGACAAAAGTCTCCGCGACTGATGGATACGTCGCGGAGACGTCTCCGAGACCTGCTGGAGACTGAAAAAGTCTCCAAAAAAATCAAACATGTTTGATTTTCCCGCAACTCCCCGGAGACCCGGCTAGTCTCCAGGAGATGTCGCGGCGACGTCTCCGCGACCAGCGGAGACTGAGTCGCCAACTGGTCTCCAGCCCGGTGAGATACCACCTTAAGTTTGATACACAAGTTCTATTCCACAATAAGTACTGTACATTCAAACCAGTATTATAACAAAGACCATCCAAAGAAGATGTATGGTCTTTAAAGGGACATTCCCTCTTTTGCAAGCCAAATTTCAAAAGTTGCGAGGTTATTGTCTTATATGAAAGAAAATGTCATTTAATAGCATGTCTGAAAAAATTAGGGCTTGAAATCTATTTTTCGTGGAGTTATAGACCTAAAACTAATAAACCGTCGTCCAACAAACAATTGTGCATTATACGTATATTCACCCAGTGAGGAAGTTCGTACAGGGATTCCAAGAAGTACCACAACGCTATGCGTGACCCCTACGTGACTCGCGCTAGCTACGTGACCCGCACACACATACGAATAGTATGACCGCACACTAGAGGCAAAATAACCAAACCTCGCTTAAACTGATTACATGTAATTACATATTCTTCATTTTTGAGATTTTTGTCCGTGACATACCTTTACAAATGTTGGCTTCACCTTTGCAAGAATAAGTACAATATAGTTGTAATATTATGCTAAATCAGTTAAACTCTTTTATTGACCGATATATAGTCTGATGGAGGGACGCATTCGTTTTTCATTTGTAGAATCCAAATTATAGGGCTGTTCGATCTGATTTTTTTTGTGTGTGTTTCATTCATCCCCATCCGTCAACTGGAAACTGTTCAGACGTTTTGTCAAAGAGGGACTGTCCCTTTAAAGGGATAGTACAGTTCTGGTCAAACAGAATTTTAGTAAATTTGCAACAAACATATAAAACATACAAGGGGGGAAATCTGTGTAAAAATAAGTATATATACTTCCAGATATTGACTAGCTTCTTTAAAGGGGACCACCAGGCAAAGGGCAACACATTATTATATGTTTTGGTACCGTTTTGTGATATCAAATAGATACCCAACATTTTGCAAAGGGTTGTGTAATTCATAATCAAAGCAATTAATTTCCACCACTTACGGAACCACGGCTATCTCGTGGTTCCACTCGGGCCAGGCATTTGCGAGTGCGCCAATGCAATTCACGCGTACGTCAATAGAATCCCGGATGATTCGTTCGCTCTGCATAGAGCGCCGCTGGCTCTGCTCGCATAATAGTCTGCGCATTCAGACCGCATGACCGCATGGCTGAGAATGGTGATGCGTTTTCCAATTATATATTTTTTCTGAAAACATATTTTTGTGAACTTATTGAAGGAATGGAATACTAAAGATGTTACCTTTCTATAAAGAGATTATTATTTTTGGGTGGTGGTACCCTTTAATGATAGTAATATACTCGATTTGGATACCACCTAATATTATTGAACAACATCTTTTAGTGCTTTACAATGATATTCATTTTTTAAAAGCAAAAATATATTCAATATTCATCCCATATCAAACAAGCTAATGTTCTTTCCACATCGTCTTGTTTAGGCCCACCGAGGTATTGCCATTGGGTTGGCTTCGAGCGGTGCGTATTTTGGTTACGGTCTGTCCTACGCGTTCATCAGCGTTGTGGACGTGATCGGATGGCGATGGACGTACATCAGTACGGGTATCGGGGGGATCGCGCTTGGAGTTCTGATCCTGCTCACAGTCGCAAATCCAAAACATGGAAACGAGGTACACAAGATTCTGTTTAATTTCATTGTATTTAGATTTTCCATATATATGTGACCTTTCACCACAAAACAACCGTTAAGTCGCTGTAGTAGTTTCTCTTTTTTATTAATTTCAGCTTCTGACTAATCGAGCAATGAAAAGGGTTTCATGGGAACGCCCCACCCCCCACCCACCCCCCCCCCCCCCCCATTCTAGAGTCTTCGTGGCTCAATGGGTTGAGCACCGGTCTAGCAATCCGGAGGTCTCGGGTTCAATTCCCGGCAAAGCCTATTTTTCTTTGCTCATTTTCAATCATTTAAATTATTTCTAGTCAGTTTCTTCTATGTTTTAATTCTCTTTTATTAACTGAAATAGTCAAATTTTGGTACAAATATGAGATTCAGGAGTTTAGTATTTCCTAAATAAGGGTATCTTAATCTACGTTCTGTGAAATTTTGAGCGTCAGAAATCATGTTTAATTATTTCTTTTCATTGAATAAAAATGACCAGATTACAGCACTTGAAATGAATAGATGCTGATCTTTTAAGCGGCTCATTTTCTCCCTTATTGTAAAGGTGCTTTAATAGTCATGATCCAATCTTTGGCGCTTATGTTGAGAGGGTTTGCTTTATAGTCTAAATTATGACAAGTTATATACCATTTTAAAGGTAATGACTTCTACTTTAATGTCAATTGAAAATCAGCACAATAATTTTTCCCGACTTACTGGTCATTTTGTTGTGTAGGGTTGCATATTTTAAGTTACGCGCTGCCAGAGCAGTGTCGTGGATACATGGAACGTTTATCAGTAAAGGCATTGGAGACATTCAAGTTCTGATTCTAGTCGGAGTTGCAAATCCAAAACGTGCAAGAAATGAGTTATGCATGAACTGAAGTGGCCCTTTAACTAGGGTTTTATGTTATTTAAAAAGTGATGCCAAATTGCCAACCACTATAATAGGGATACAATGTTGTTTTTTATTTGGGATTTTAGTATTTACAAGTTGATTGTTCTGATTGCCAAGTAACCCGGTCATCCAGAAGGTTCTGTGAGCCGAACCTTGGTCGGTGCTTACTACCATTTGTTTGTTGCATTTTGCCTGGGAGATATTAGATAACGGTGGGGCTATTATTTGGAGCAACCAACCCAAAGTAATTTATGCTTCCCTCTTTTTTTCTCCATTAATATCTTAGGGTGAGCATACCTGGGTGACCTTGGATTCAGTTGGTGACATCTGGGTTTGAACCCTGGTTGGTGCTAACTTTCCTTTTCTTTGCAGTTTGCATGCAAGATATTATATATAACTGTTGGGCTGAATTTGGAGCAACTATTCTCAAAGTAATTTATGCTTCCCTCTTTTTCCTCCATGAAAATCTTAGGGTGACCTTGAATACCTTTGGTGACATCCAAAGCTGAACATTCGAGCTGAACCCTGGTCAGTGCTAACTTTCATTTTCTTTGCAGATTGCATGCAACATATTAGATAACGTTGGGGCTGAATTTGGAGCAACCAACCCAAAGTAATTTATGCTTCCCTCTTTTCCCTCCTTGAACATCTCAGGGTGAGCCCAACTGGGTGACCTTCGATTCATTTGGTGACATCTTGAGAGTTCTTCGAGCCGAACCGTGGTCGGTGCTAACTTTCATATTCTTTGCAGATTGCATGCAACATATTAGATAACGTTGGGGCTGCATTTGTAGCTACTAACCACAATAAATTTATGCTTCCCTCTTTTTTTCTCCATGAAAATATTAGGGTGAGCGTAACTGGGTGACTTTGAATTCCTTTGGTGACATCTTGAGAGTTCTTCGAGCCGAATCGTGGTCGGTGCTAACTTTCATATTCTTTGCAGATTGCTTGGAAGATATTAGATAACTGTTGGGCTGAATTTGTAGCTACATACATGTACTAACCACAATTAATTTATGCTTCCCTCTTTTTTTCTCCATAAAAATATTAGGGTGAGCGTAACTGGGTGACCTTGAATTCCTTTGGTGACATCTTGAGAGTTCTTCGAGCCGAATCGTGGTCGGTGCTAACTTTCATATTCTTTGCAGATTGCTTGGAAGATATTTGATAAATGTTGGGCTTAATTTGTAGCTACTATTCCACAATTAATTTATGCTTCCCTCTTTTTTTTCTCCATGAAAATATTAGGGTGAGCGTAACTGGGTGACCTTGAATTCCTTTGGCGACATCTTGAGAGTTCTGTGTGCCCAACCGTGGTCGGTGCTTTCCGCCATCTTTCTGGCGTTTGCCTGCAAGATGGGGTACCAGTACACGACCAGCTACAACCTCAACAACTACTTCCTCGCCTACTACCCAGATTTCAGAACCGACATTTACTTGAGCTGGATTCTAGCTGTGGCCGGAGTAATAGCCTACTGCCTAGGAGGATTCCTTAGCGATGTTACCGGAAAGAGGTTCGGTCCCATCGGACGGCTCTCTGTCATCGTCGTAATTGAGGTTTGTAAACGATGTATTACTAACTTTGAAATTTAGTTGGGATGTTGGGGGAAGGGGAAAAGAGTTTAGTAAAATCGGACTTCAGAAATGACTTAAACGTGAGCAGGATTCTAGCTTAAACCGAGATACTGGCCTAGGGTTCCTCGGTGATGTTGCAGGAAGGAGGTTCGGTCCCACTGGACGGTTATCTGTCATCGGCGTCATTTAGGTTTGTGAACAGTGTATAACTAGTGGCAATGCGGAATGTAGCTGGGGTGTTGGGGGCAAGGGGAAGAGTTTAGTAAAATCGGACATCAGAAATGACTTCTACGTGAGCTGGATTCTAACTGTAGCCAGGATAATGGCCTAGGGTTCTTTGGCGATGTTGCCGGAAAGAGGTTCGGTCCCATTGGACGGCTCTCTGTAATTGAGGTTTGTGAACAATGTATAACTAGTGGAATGTAGCTGGGGTGTTCGGGGAGGGGGAAAGAGTTTCTGTAAGATCAGAAGTCATAACTGACATAAACTTGAGCTGGATACTAGCTGTAGCAGGGATAATGGCCTGCATCAGCGATGTTGCGGGGAAAGAGGTTTGGTCCCATCGGAAGGCTATCTGTCATCGTCGTAATTGAGGTTTTTTGTGTGTTTTTTGTCGAGTGTAGAGCTTGGGGAGGTGAGGGAGTGAAAGGAGGGGAGAGGAAGTGTTTCTGAAAGTTTAGACTTCAGAACTGACATATGCAAGAGCTGGATTCTAGCTTTAGCCGGTATATTGGCCTAACTGGGAGGATTCCATACAGATGTTGTGGGGAAAAGATCCCATTGGCCGGCTATCTGTGATTGCTATTTTTTAGGTTTTGTATGATGCATGTATTTCTACTTAAAATATACCTTAGTTGGTGGAGGGGAAGGGAAAGAGCTCTGAAAAATTAGATCTGAGATCTGCATATTCCTGAGCTTAGTTCTGGCTGTGTCAGGAATACTGCCTAGGCGTTTTCCTCAGCGGTGTTGCCGGAAAGAGGTTTGGAGGGGGAAAGACTTTCTGTAAAAAAAAAAAAAAGTCATAACTGACATATACATGTACATGATCTGGATTCTAGCTTAACCCTAAAAAGACTGGGCTATTTTGAACCTTGAAAAAACTGGGGGGGGGCTAAAAGGGCCCCCCCCCCTAAGATCTCGGCAACCGAAACTCCGATCGACTCCAAATTTGGCAACGTGATAGATGTCCATACATTCTACAATATTGCGTAGTTGAAATTTTTTTAAAAATTAGAATATGCTAATTAGAGCTAATTAATTATGCGAAAATTGTATTTTTTTGTAGTTTTCGTAGTTTTCTCTGCAATCGAAACTCCAATCAACTCCAAATTTGGCATGGTGATAGATGTCCATGAGCCATACAATATTGCATAGTTAAATTTTTTGTTCTAATTATAATATGCTAATTAGAGCTAATTAATTATGCGAAAATTGCATTTCTTATGTATTTCTTTGTTTGTTTTACTTATGTTTTTTATTTTTTTTTCAATGAAAATAATTATTGACCATTATTCAACTATTTTTAGCCCAAAATTAAATGATTGCAGTGATTAGAATGAAAAATAATGAAGATTTTGTCTTTTCTAGGAAAAAAAAATCAATTTCCATAGGATTTGTACACAAATCACAAAATTTAGCGATTTTCGGCCCGACGCTCACTTACAAAAGGTCACGTGACTTTTGAACGGTATACCCGGTCGTCGCAAATTTGGTCTCAAAAGTTGCGCAAGTCTTCAATGAAAAAACTCATGAAGTCGCGCGACAATATCTGCGCGCGTTGCGGAATTATCGCGAAAATAGAGGAGGGGGGGGCTAAATCAGCCCCCCCCCAGTCTTTTTAGGGTTAAACCAAGATAATGGTCTAGGGTTCCTCGGCGATGTTGCCGGAAAGAGGTTCGGTCCCATTGGAAGACTATCTGTTATCGTTGTAATTGAGGTTTGTAAACAATGTATTTCTAACTTTGAAATGTAGCTGGGGTGTTGGGGGGAATGGAGAGAGGCGAGGGGAAGATTTTCTGAAAAATCTGACTTTAGAACTAAAGTACTGCCTATTTTGATACAAATATTTTTGCTCCAAAAGCTGTTCTTTTGGAGTGATTCCAAGATTGCGTTTGTTGTAGTATCATTATTTTCTTTTTTGTTTTCATGTGCAATTTATTTCTCCAGATAATTCAGATACCGCTTCTGGTAGCCTTCTTCTTCCTCGCCATCCCTGCCAACGTGATTGTGGCCGCCATTTGCATCGCCGTTGGTGACGGTTGGATGGGCATCGTCCTCTCGGCAATCGCCGACTTTGTCACCCCGAGTATCCGCACGGTCATCTACGCACTCCTGTTCTGCACCATGGACGTGCTCGGTGGGTGCGTCACGGTGGCCGTGGCTCCCATAGAAGACGTCCTCGGCTTACGCGCTGCCCTCTTGTGGCTATGCGTGGGAATGCTCGTGGGAGGTACGATTCTGATAGTTGTAAGCATCGTCGCTTTGGTGTTCTACTTTCGTCGAAAGCGGATTGAAGGTAACTCCGTAGATGGTCAGGATTTGTGCCCGAGTGAAGGCGTGGAAGATAGCAAAACACCTCTTCTTTCTAATGGGGCTTCCACATCCTACACAGATTTGTGAGTGAAGAGGTTAGTTAGATGTTAGTCACCTGACGAAGTATTCCAGCGGCGCACAAAACGTCGTGATCTTAAAATTCCTTGTTGACCATACATTGCGAGACAAAGAAATATCATTAGCGATATTAGTAACGATACTATTTCCGCAATGAGTAACATATTTAGCAATAATAATAATAACAATAATAATAGATCGTATTTGTATAGCGCCTAATGCAGAATAGCCTTTAAGCGCTTATTATGGTCATTTGGTACAGTTCAGACCCGCACAATTATCTCGTTCACAAGATTTACTGATTTAACCCATATACTTCGCGTATAAATAGAATGCGGAAATGGCCATATACATGTACGAGATTCTGTTATTGGCCTGGCGAGATGCCACATTGGGCGCGCACAAAAGAACCAAATAATATCTGTCTGACCATATATGACTTTACACCACAAAACGACCAATAAGTCGGTAAATTTATTTTGCTGATTTTCATATAACATTAAAATAGAAGTCATTACCTTTAAAATGGTATGTAATTGGTCATATTTGGACTAAGCAAACCCTTTCAAAATGAATGCCAAAGATATCAAATATGGCTGATGCATTTTTAAAATAAGGGAGAAACGGGCGGCTTAAAAGATCTGTGTCTATTCATGGGCTGTAATAAGATCACATTTATAAAATTAAAAATTAATATTTAAACATGATTTCTGATGCTCAAAATTTCCCAGAAGGTAGATTAAGATACCTATGCTTATTCAGGAAATACCAAAATCATGAATCTCATATTTTGAACAAAATTTGACTATTTTAGCTGATAAAAGAGAAACTAGCACAGCGACATAACGGTCGTTTTGAGGTGTAAGGTCACATATGGCATTGTATTCTCTTCTTTTCAACCTAGCTCCTATACAGCAAAAGTTTGCTGGTCAAGTGACACGCAGAATAGAGGCGATCAATGCAGGCTCAGCGAAGTGAAAATCTAGCATGAGAGTGATAAATATTTTGTATACGAAATTTACCAAGGAATTGACTTATATAACAGTACTAGACTTGTAATGAAATGTAAAGTAGACAATTTTAGGGGAACGAATCATAGACGAAGGTAGATCACACTTCAGTTTTTCGATATAAGCCATTAACTGAACACGCCTTACGTGGTTCCCAAAGTGGAGGGGTTGATAGCAGTGTAGCATATTGCAAATTCAAGATAATCCTAATATTAGGCATTGTTTAAAGAATGATGCAATCACTGAATGGAATAAACTCCTTCAATCTACAGTAAACCAGCCCTCATTTCATACATTCCAGAATGCACTTGCTAAGGACCCCTCTGTCCTTTAGTTAGGGGATAACCACTGTGACTCTCTCGGACCCACCTCCAGTTAAAAACTCCTATGGAGAATTCAGGAGGATTAAACTACTAAGTACCAAGTATGAACAAGGTGTTAGATGTGGAGCATACCACACGTCTTTCAGTTTCACGCACTCAGACTTCTACACGCATTTGTATTCTTTGATGCACCACATTCTGCCATTCATACATGAACAGATAGGCTGGAATTCACAAAGGAGGTTTATGTAAACTGTGGTTTAAACTATGGTCTATATTAAATTCAGCCCAATTTGTAAATAGATGGAGAAAGAATGTAATTGTTGTACTTGTTAACCCTGATTTTGTTACAACATGTATTCTCCATGGACCCAAGCCCGAGTATTTTCAGGAACCTTCCCGAACGGGTTAATTTTGTTAATATACGCGTTGTTAAAGTGATGACTATGGTTTCTGATAATGAATTTTATTTGGTGCTGCTGGTTAGCGAGCACTGAAGACCGAATCATGAGAAATTGTCAAATGTGACCTTACACCACAAAATGACCAATAAGTCTGGGAAAATGATTATGCTGATTTTCACATGACATCACAGTAGAATTCATTACCTTTAAAATGGTATATACATTTGTCATATTCAGACAAGGCAAACCCTCTGAAAATGAGCGCCAACGATTTGGAAAACGGCTGAAGCAGTTTTTAAAGAAGGGAGAAACGGGCCACTTAAAAGATCAGCGTCCATTCAAGCCCTGTAATCTGATAATTTGTATTCGATGAAAAATCATACTTAAACATGATTTCTGACGATCAAAATTTTATAGAAGGTAGATTATTTAAAGATACCTTCATTCAGGTAATACAAAAATCCTTAATCTCATACTTTTAACCAAATTTGACTATTTCAGCTAATAACAGAGAAACTATATCCGCGACATAACGGTCGTTTTGTGGTGTTTAGTGTGTGTCTACCAGCAGCACTAATAACCCGTTCCCTAGGAGTTTCTGAAATCTACATAGACTTAATTTGTACAAGACCCACTCGGTTCCCGTAGTCAAGGAGTTAATAGATTTAAGCCATGGTTAACATTCAAACCTCCTTTGTGATTCCCACCCATAATGTATTTAAATGGTGACTTGTGCGTGGTTGTGCACACGTGTCATACATACACTGTTAAGGCCTGTCATACTGAGCATGGGCGTAGAGATAATTTCCTCTGGTTTAGGAGGGGGGGGGGCATGATCTTTTTACTCTATTCATATCAGAAGGGTAGGAGGGGAATAACCAGGGGGGGGGGGGGGGCGGGGCACTCACGTATGTGCCGCTTTCAAGACCCCCTTTTTCAGAGCTGTTTGCGCTCTCGAGTGTCTAATTTTTGCTTAAATTAACAAAAATGCTCTGTAGACCTATAAATAAAAAAAAATAGCAGCTCTTCAGACCTATGAGAAAAAAAGTAGCCGTTTGCTGCTCCAAAGTTTCCCTTAGGGTCGCTCTCTAGACCCCCATTCGGTCAGCTGGACAGCTACCAAGACCCTATTTTCCCCCTCTAATTCCCCTCTTATCCCTAGACCCCTGTTTTGAAGTTGGCTTAGCCCCCCCCCCCCTGCCAAAAGGTAATTTGAGTGCCCCCCTCCCTCCCATGGGGGGGGGGGGGGGGGGTGGGGTCAATTCTGCCCAACATGTATATGTCCATTGTCTTGGTATTCTGTTTAACTTATTTGATTCTACTATTTTGAAAATGTCTTGCGATTTGCAATGAAATTGCTGATCATCAAGACCTTATATTGTTTTTACAGACTCTTGTGGAAGTAGTGATTTTTATTTCTTTTTTTCATTAGGTTTAGATTTCTATAGCTATAAAGTCTAAGTCTAAGACAATGTTTCATGTATTTTTGTTTTAGAAATTAGCTACATTCCAGACATTGTAAAGTATGCAAAATGAAGAGTGTGCTAATTTTTTTTATTTTGTAGGTTTTTTAACAGGATTCGGTGCATACATATTAAAAGTTGTAATATACACGCTATTATTAATGTCTTTCATCAAATAAGGTTGTGCTGTTTTAAATTTTTGTATTCTAATTATTATTTTTTAATGTAAAAGGTCTCCAAGATGGCCATTTACCAGTTGACCTAAACGTAACATTCTATTCATAACATGTACCCTTTTCCCCAAAAAAAATACCAAAAATCAATGTGCTAACCCTAGGTTCATAAGCAATAAATTTATAGAGATTTATATGAAATGTTCATAAACAAATGCCATTATCAATGTGCTAGTGTTTCGTACATGAGCAAAATTGTGTGCATAAACTTTTGGAGATATATATTTGAAATGTTTATAATCATTTTATCTTGGTAGTGCCTTTTTTTTTATAACTAAATGTATTTCAACGATATTTGTATATGTGTCAAAAAGAAAATTTATATAATGTGTAAATGGAAAGGCTGATGAAATTTGTATAAAAAAGCCACTTTATTATGTGACCGGCTATGGTAAAACCCAGCACTTGCCGGTAAAAATCAAAATGTAGATTTTCATACCATTAGAAAGGCCTAATCACAAGCTTTCATTTGATGCTTTGTTCTAACAAATTGGTCAATTTTTGGCGAACTGAGATAGGATTGTTTCAATTTTACAATCATAAGTCTTTTACACACATTATGTGAACTTAAAGGTAAATGACACTAGTGGGACATCAATGTGTACTTGCCCTGGGAAATCACGTATTAGTGCTAGTGTCAAAAAGACATATATTCTTGCAATATATGATTTGACTGTTTTGTTTTGGGTTAAACGGTACAGAAATCTAGTATGCATTTGATATTAAAGACTTGATAACACAAAGGATAAGTTACAAAGGTTTCTTTGTATACATGTATAGTGTTAAAAGTGATTATTAATGTAAACCTATCATATTGCAATGTAATATTAAACTGACATGTGTACAGATATATATTTTGTATAGGACATATTATTGAATAAAACTGAATTAATCTATTAATGCAAATGGAATAATCACACTATCTAAAATCATATAACATGCTCAGCAAATGAATTGTAATACTTGAATTGTAATAATTGTAATAATTGATATACAAATATTTTTTCACTATGTAATGCATTTGTATGGACATGCAGAAGTAATTTTTAACAGAGAAATTGCTTTAAAGGGCACCACCACCCAAAAATAATATTCTTATAAATGAAATACAACATCTTTAGTAGTCCATTCCATCAACAAGTTCAGAAAAATATGTTTCCAGAAACAAATATAATTGCATCACCATTCTAAAGCATGCGTTCATGGGTCTGCGTGTACGAAGACTACCTATGTCCAGAGTGATTGAATCGTCCGGGATTCTATTGTCTCCAAACGTACGCGTGGCGCACTTGCAAATGTTTTGCGTGTACGGAGCCAGGAAATAATACTGGTTCCGTAAGTGGTGGTAGTTACATGTAATTGCATTGTTTGTGAATAACACAACCCTTTGCAAAATGTTGGTATTTATTTGATATCACAAAATAGTACCACTCATATAATTATATGTTGTTCTTTGCCTGGTGGTCCCCTTTAACAATGCACTGAAATGTTATTGACAATATATTTCTTGGTTTGTATACTGTACAGTAAACAATATATTTATTTCAATGCCAGCATTTTGTTGATTAAGGTTAGAACAAAATGAATTTATTTTTAATTTGAAAATGTGATCTGATTTCATCTATAGGAAATCAATAATTTTTCAATATTTATGCAATAATAATGTTTTAGAATGTCTGCATTAAATACTATACTATGTATCAGTTCTGTTATAGTCATTTAAACCCTTTTCATGTCTTGTATACAAGGAGTTATGTATTATGTAACGGGGGGAGGGAGGGGGGGTTGCAAATAGAGTTGCGATCGATTGTAAAGTTGCAAATGAACTGAAACTAAATTAATCTATTAATGCAAATGAAATAATCACACTATCTGAAATCATACATGTATAACATGCTCAGCAAATGAATTTTATGGAATGAGAGTCGTATACAGCCTAGCTTTCGATCCTAGCAGAATCTTCGTCAGGGCACAAATGACAGTAACTAAAGAAAAAACACAGAATATATACCAACATAAACACATGTATGGAAGGGGGGCTGGAAAGAGGAAAGGAGGCGGAGACACAAAACAATGAAAGCAACTGTGAGTGGGTGAGTGTCAGGACTGCTTGACCAATCAGGTAAAAACAGGCATGGGTGGGTCCTTAAGTGGCTGCAGTCAAAGAAAATGTGATGAGAGTGTAAGGCTTAGAGAAGAATAGAGGTAGGGAGGATCAAAGAAATAAATCAAGAAATGGAAAGAGACATGTGAACAAAAGACAGTTGATGAGGTGTGGGAGTGCACTGGGGCATTGAGAGGGGAGGAACAATAGAGGGGATTATGAGTGTAGGGGATGGGAGGAGAGGATTAGGACAAAGAAAGTGAAGTGAAGTGTGTTGCAGGATCGGATGAAAAGGATAGGCGAGATCAAAGGACAGGGAGTTTAAAAGAGATAGTGAACAAAAGGAAGCCTAAATAGGTAGGTGATCAGAGGGAAGGTGGAGAGACAAATGATGGTGGAACAATATGATCAAAATAGAGGTGGAACTATGCATGATGAGAATGTGGATGTATATGAATAAGCCCATGTCTATGGACAGTGTACCTATAGAGAGAAATTAAATGCAAAAAGTATAACATATGAATAAACTAACATGATTGTGTGTATGAATGGTGACAGTGTATATAATGTAATCTCAAATGTTTATGGACACGCAGAAGTAATTTTAACAGAAATTGCTTTAACAATGCACTGAAATGTTATTGTATACTGTACAGTAAACAATATATATATTTCAATGCCAGCATTTTGTTGATTAAGGTTAGAACAAAATGAATTTATTTTTTATTTGAAAATGTGATCTGATTTCATCTATAATAAATCAATAATTCATCAATATTTCATCTATAATAAATCAATAATTCATCAATATTTCATCATTAATATTGTTTTAAAATGTCTGCATTATATATTATACTATGTATCAGTTCTGGTATAGTCATTTAAAGGGATAGTTGAGTTCTGGTAAGGAGAGTACAGTTTTGGTGAAACCGAATTTTAGTAACCAAAACCTGCATCATTACATTACAAACTAATAGTTATAACTAGAAAGGAACACAAAATTACAAATGACGTAGTAAAGATCATGTTATCATTCAAAAAGAGCCGTTAAAACGTAAGGGGGCGCTCTCTAAACACTTATCGGTTTCAACCATTTTGAATAAAATATTGTGCATGTGATGTTTTGTTGAAATAGTGATTAGATAGATAAATAACCAACAACTATTTAAATACCTATTTTGTAACTTTTTTAAAAGAGGAAGCATTTTTTAGAATTTTTAACGGCTGGTTCAAAATTCTCTAATAAACCTGGGGCCCCAGCTTTATTACAAATTGTTATATTTATGGATATTTCACAAAGATGATTTTATTATTTAAATATTATACTCTTTCAAATTTTACACTCAGTTTTTCATTACCTCACAAAAAAAAAAGTAGTCTAGCGCCCTCTCTACCAAAACTCAACTATCCCTTTAAACACTTTTCATGTATTGTATACAAGGACTTATGTATTATGTAATGGGGGGGGGGGGGGGGGGGAGAGGGGGTTGCAAATAGAGTTGCAAATGAACTGAAACTAAATTAATCTGTTAATGCAAATGAAATAGTCACACTGTCTGAAATCATATAACATGCTCGACAAATATTGTAGCAGTGATTTCTAATTAAAGAGGATTATGAATGTATGTTTTAATGTGAATTTTAATTATGCCACTGAAATACAAATATTTTTCAGTATGTAATGCATTTTTATGGACACGCAGAAGTAATTTTAACAGAGAAATTACTTTAACAATGTACTGAAATGTTATTGACAATATATTTCTTAGTTTGTTTACTGTACAGTAAACAATATAATATATATATATATATATAAATGTTTTAATGCCAGCATTTTGTTGATTTAAGTTAGAACAAAAATGCATTTATTTTTTATTTGAAAATGTGATCTGATTTCATCAATTATGAATAAAAAATGAATCAATAATAAATCTTTTGTTTTAAATGTGTGCATTATATATGATACTATGTATCATATTTTAAGTAATGATCGTGCCTCTTTTAGTTTTGACAATAATGATAGAATGTTTTACTATTATTCATGTTCTGGTATAGTCATTTAAACATTTTTTCTGTATTGTATACAAGGACTTATGTATATGTAACGGGGGAGGGGGGGGGGGGGGGTTGCAAATAGAGTTCAATCAATTGTAAAGTTGCAAATTAATTGCAAGTCAGAGATTATATGCACATTTGAACCAATCGGATTTGTGCATTTAGTCACATGTTCTGACTTGCAATACATTGCAACTTTACAATTGATTGCAACTCTTTCTGCAACTGGGCGAAGGACTTACAATCCAGGCATTTTTTTTTAAATGAGTATTTCGAAATTAAGAAGAAATTTGCTTTGAAAGTGAACAGCAAACATTTGATTAAAGTGATGCCTGTAAAGTGTCAGATATTGCCCAAAATGACATTTGAGACTTCAATCCTGTACCAAAATCATTGCAAGATATGTCCAAATGATATGTGAAAGTTTCATTGAAAAAGAACATTGCTTTCCTGGTTAAAAAATCGAAAACATGCGTCAGCTTTTACAACGGACGTTTATGAGGTTTATGACTGTTTGTTAACGCTTTTGAGCTGAATGATAGATATCGTCATACTAAAGTGGCATTTGAAAAAAATCTAACCCTATTTTATTCTTCTCTTACCATAAGCTAAACAACACGGTAGAAGAGAAACGAGGAAGCTCCAAGTAATTTTCGTGGAGTTAGACACTTTACAGGCCTCACTTTAACTGTTCTAATGGAAAATGATGTCTGTTTCATATTATTGATTTCAAGCTGATATTTAAGCTAATTACGAGTTTATTCCTTTACATTAAAAATATTGAAAATTTGTATTTGATTTTGTTTTGCTATATTACTGTCTGTTTTTGTTGCTACATGTAAGTCACAATCATCTCAATTAAAGTGATACCTGTAAAGTGTCAGATATTGCACAAAATGACATTTGAAACTTCAATCCTACATCAATATCATTGTAAAATACAATTGAAAGATTTGTGAAAGTTTGAAAGAAAACGAACATTGTTTACCTAGTGAAAAAAACGAATATTGAGTTCATATTTTATCACCGAATACTGATGGCCTGCCGTAGATTTGTCGCAGTAATATTCATCCGTTTGATCTTGACGATATCCGCACCCGTGTATACAGACGGTACGGAATTCGAATTCATGGAATTTGCGCGCGCTCGATCGGCTCAACATGTCTGGTCGGGAAGATTTCCCATGCGCGCTGCCCGGACGTGTTCAGCTACGGCAATTGTACTTTTTATCAAAAGCATTGATCAACGCTTTTCAAATAATGATTTTCAATCATAATTATCTTCATACTAAAGGGACATTTGAAAAAATCCAACCCTATTTTATTCTTCTCTTACCATAAGCTAAACAACACGGTAGAAGAGAAACAAGGAAGCTCCAAGTAATTTTCGTGGATTTGGACACTTTACAGGTATCACTTGCCTACAAATAAACTGTAATTATCTGTTGTGCAACATTTTCCAATTATAATCCATTCCACTATCCAATACTAAACAGTAACTGAAATTACTCATTATCACTAATGCTTCTTACTTGTACATGTATGGGTATATATGCACAAAATAGGTGATGTATTATTGTCATAGAAATTTTAAAGGGGCATTCCCTCTTTTGCAAGCCAAAAATAATTACAAAATATAAGTTGCCATATTAACCTCAAATATTATAGATCATGATTTTTAAAATGTATTCTGAAAAGATGAGGACTTGACAATGTATTTTGGTGGAGTTATGAATTTTATGATTTTTGTTATTACCTATAGATTAATAAAATGTTGGACGACAGTTTAATAACCGTAATCTGTCTAGCTCCCTCTATGTTCGCTGTTGATATTACATGTGGTATGAATGTGATGCCCACCACCCATAATAGATAGCGCCACCAACGAGAGAGATCTGCACAACGAGAGAGATCTGCACAACAGCGGTGATCGCTATGAATGATGGCACCTACGGCTATGAAATTTCATACGCAGCATAATACAAGTATTATACAGATCTGTACCAAATTTGAAGCATTTTGAATTTTTTTGGTAAAGAGGGAATGTCCCTTTAATATTACCGTCCCTCTAATTCCTGAAGACAATACAGTCAAACCTGTCTATAAAGACCACCCAAGGGAGACAGAAAAGGTGGCTTTTATTAGCAGGTGGTCTCTAAAGACAGGTTCATTTGCATGTAAACTGCATTCAAGGGAGTCAAAATTGAGTGGTCTCTACATACAGGTAGTCTCT